>PPNI02000042.1:10854-97760 GCA_003707195.2 Phaffomyces antillensis
TACTACACTCTAGAATATTCTAATCATCTATTCCAGAACATTCTATTATTATAACGAAGCTACAACTAGACGTCTATATAAGGACCTCTAGTCGTCCACAAATTGTATACTTTATTTTATATACACAAGAGATTAGTATTACTATCACTGAACGTATCAAATAGACTAATACAGTAATCACCCATAAAACACATAACAATATTAATGTAATATAGTGGACTTTGTTGATGATTTTAGGTCGATGATTTTAGGGCCAGCTAGCTGCTATGATATACTGCAACGTCATCGTGCTGTACAGGCGTTAGCGCCTCATGAGTCATGATATTACTAATCAAATATATAAGGTATTACGCACTAGCGCTAATTATAATATCATTTTAACAGTAATAACATATTCGGTTTTAAATTCTATACAATTATATTTGAATTGTCTGCCGCTGCGTTCAAGCTGCCGGCAAGCTTCAATGGAAGTTTTATACTGATCAGTGACTACTCATACTATAAATCAACTACATGAAGAGAACATTAGCTCTGTTAAAATTTTCATATATTCTTTATTCATCCATTACGAAAACATTAGCAAATTATATGATCACTTTAGATCAAACCTCAAGCCTTAAGTTCCTAAATATTAGTAAGTATTACAAAGCAGCTAGACTATTGAACGTAATTAATCTACTTCAGATTCTCTAGCCTAAGTATCAATTAATATAATAATTATCAGCTGGTGCCAGCTCATGACAGAAATGTGCCAGCTTATGACAGAAATAGAGTCACTCACTAAAATTGTTCAAAAAACCATTTAAGAGTAGATATAGCAAATAACGTATAGCTATCTTTATCGGCTAGTTAATATCTGGGAAGGCCTTTCAATTAGTAAAACCTATCACCTAGGCAAAATAATACATCAAAAACGTAGTTTTGCTTAGACTTTCGTTATTGTGTTATTTGAACTCAATAGACACTTACTAGCTGAACATCACCATGACTTACTGACTCAAAACAACCATACACTGAATTCAAATCTCACATATTCTTGAGCTTTTTAAATACGAAATTCGCATAGCTCAGATCAAAAGATTCCAACACCAAAAAAGTTCCCAAAGTTTTAGAAGGAGACACTCAAATACTAGCTTCATCACTTCATCACATCAATAAAAAAGCATAGTTACACAATTAAAGAAATTTCGCGATTAAATCATCCGAGTTTGAATGAAAAAGCTAAAAATTCAAGACAGTATTAAATCAAATAACACAAAAAACAATCAGAATGTCCAGCAAGAAGTCTCCTAGTGACTTCCATTTTGGGAACAGGATCGGCGAGGGATCCTACTCTTCCGTCTACAAGGCAATAGATGCGTCAACGAGGAAAGTATTCGCCATCAAAGTTCTGTCTAAGAAACATATTGTTAAAGAGAATAAAATCAAATATGTCAACATTGAAAAAATTACGTTGAATAGGCTGGGTCGTCATCCAGGGATTGTCACGCTACATTATACGTTTCAAGATGAGGCATCTTTGTATTTCGTTATTGATTTTGCAGAATATGGTGAACTACTAACGATGATTAGAAAACTGGGGTCCTTAAGTGAAAATTGCGCAAAATATTACATGTATCAATTGATTGATGCTGTTGACTTCATGCACTCTAGAGGTGTTATTCATAGAGATCTAAAGCCTGAAAATATCCTGGTTAATTCAGAAAGAAAGATAATGATAACTGATTTTGGGGCTGCTAAAGTCTTAAATTTAGGAGATAATGGAGAAGTTATACAAGATGAAGAATCTTTCCAGAAGGGGTCATTTGTTGGTACTGCTGAATATGTCTCACCTGAACTGTTAAGATTCAATAAATGTGGGTTTGAATCAGATATCTGGGCATTAGGATGTATTTTATATCAATTTATTGTTGGTGTTCCACCTTTTAAAGGTAAGACAGAATATTTAACATTTGAAAAAATCGTTAACCTACAGTATAGTTGGCCCAATTTTTTCATTCCGGAACTAATAAAAGATTTGGTCTCAAATTTATTGAAATCAAATCCTGAAGAGAGGTTACCAATTTCTCAAATTCAGAATCATAATTGGTTTTCAAGATTTAATTGGAATGATAAATCAAAGATATGGGGAATGAGTCCACCAACTTTAGAGCCATATAGACCATTATTAGAGAAACAATTGAATGCAAATACTAATAATTTGCAAAAAGTTTATATTCAAAAATCTCAATTAAAGACAAATAAAAATAAGCAAGAACTATTAACTCAAATAAGGAGTGATAGTACTATCATAATCCCATCAGCTAAAAGACAAATTTCACCAGCTATTAATAAGTCTTATAACCCAACATATAAACCTATAAAAATTCAACAACTACCTCCTCGATCTCAACCACTACAGACTATACAACCAAAGCAAATGGTACAATCAACTCAAAATGGTGAAAAACCTCCAGGTCTTACTAGATCTATTGTACAAACCCGACTTCAGTCAGATGTCACAACTAAAAATACTTCACCAGTCTCATCTGTCAAACCACAAACATTAGTGAATGCAAAACCAAAGATTAATCATTCAATTCCATTGAAACCACCATCATCACAAGCCCAGAAACCAACGCCACAAATATTTAAACCAATACAACCAATACAACCACAATCATCAAAACAGATTCCTAAAACCACTCAAAGCTCACATATTTCACAGCCTTTAATACCAGCGAAACAATCATCACAATTCGTGTCACCATCAACTAGACAATCACAGCCAATCAAATCTAGTGAACCACCATCTGTTCCTGTTCCAAGTACACCTACAGAATTTCCTAAATCAATATCATCAAGATTATCAGACGATGAAAACATTATTAAATTAGACGAGATTTATTTGAATGAGTTAGATCACGAACAAAACACAGTTGGATTAACTGATGTTTCAATAAATCAAATTATTTCAAAGAATGAAAAGAGATTACAAACTGAAAAGAGGTTAATAGTGATAGTTTTAACAGATTTAGGAAATTTATTTATTTTTGAAATAATTGCTGAAGAGAAAAATAACAATGAAAGGTTTAAATTTTACTTAAAGATTAATTTAACTGATAAATTTTTCGCAATGTATGATTATGAATTTAACGAAGATATTAATGAAACATCTGGTTTTTTGATCCTCGAAGTTTTGAAGTTGAAAAAATTGATGTTTTTATCTCCATATAAAAAGAAGCCCAATTCACTCAATAATTTAAATCATTCAATAATGATCAATTATAATGAACAATGGATTGATTCATTACTAAAAGTGAAAAAACTATTAAAAGATAATAAAATCAAAACCAAATCTCCATCAACAGGCGTTCCAACCTCAAAGGAAAATGGATCAACCTATTCATCCTCAACTTTCAATTCCACAACATCAATCAAACCAAGACAACCAGCATCATCAACATCATCAACAACCACAACATTAACGTCAAAACCAGCAGCAACAACACAACTTAAACTAAACACAGCGATGTCAATTGTGAAAAGTTCAAGTAAACCGTCATCTCCAAAACTTCCATCCTCAAATCCATCACCAAAACTCACAAGCAATTTAAGTTCCACAAATGTAAGAAAATCAATTCCAAGAACAGTATTAGAGAAGAAACAACAAGATAAGAAATTCGCAGGAGGTGCCGCTGCTGCTGCTTTCATCAAAGCCACAAAATGAAATGATTAACCATTGACTTGAATTGAACCACTGTTGAGGGTTAAGTTTATGATGTTATTAGTGTATTAAAAAGTCAATTTTTGCTGTTACTGTTTTGTTTTATGCTGGTTTGTGTTATATTCTAGATTTTATTAGACGAATTTGTATATTTATGATATTTTTTTTTCTCTTCTTGAATGATTATATTATTACGTGTTATTGTTATAATTAACATACTTTGCATTTCAAGAACATGCATAATGTAACTACGATAGACTATTCATATTTTTTTATTTTTTTTTATATTTGTAAGGTTTAAAAATAAATAATAAAATCACTTAACTTGAATCAGCAGGATTCAAAATGATGATGATGATGATGATGATGATATATGACGCAGTTTTATGATCTTGAAGTTTAAAGTAATATTATCCTTTTTCTTTCATCTTCCTTATAACTGGAATACATATATTCTTTAGTTGAAATATTCATGAAGAATCGATCTTTATCATAGGAAAACATTTCACGCATTCACATCTATTATTATCAATATTTGGATATAAATATTATGAATAAAGTGATCTTTTTGATCCATTCATTAATCTTGAAAATCTTCATGCATTAAACTTGCATCAAAATACAAACTTGGATCTAATGAATTAATATCACAACTATGAACTTCACCTTCTAATAATAATTCAGCCATGATTTTACCTGTGACTGGAGCATTATTAATACCCCAACAAGAATGTCCTGATGCCAGGTATAAGTTTTCAACGTTAGTTTCCCCAATTAATGGACCAGAACTTGATGGAACATCTAAAACAGGTAAATAACAAGCTTGTCTTTTTAAAATATGACCTTTTGACAAGTTTGGAGATAGTTTACCAACGTAATGAAACAATTGATCACATTTTTCTTTGATTACTTCAACATCGTCTGTTGTTTCGGGTAAATCAACTAAGGTATCACCTTCACCACATACATAAACTTCATCTTTTCTTGCATAAACTTCAGGAGAGATATATGAATCTTGACCAGTTCTCAATTCTGTGAAGATTGCATATGGTGAAACGGTACCATTATGTGGAGAAATAGTGATTGAATGGGCTCTTAAACCAGAAATTGGACAATCTGGTAAAATTCTTGAAGTCCATGGACCTGCACTTAAAACGACTTGGTCACCATAAATTTCTATATGTTCATCAGTTGCAAATTCACCTTGTCTTGAAGAAATATATTTTAAACCGTCAACAGCACCCGTCTCTTCATTATATATGATTTCATCAACTTTACCCAGTATTAATTCAACAGCACCTGATTCAATTGCCTTTTTCAAAATAAAATTAGTGAATTTATATGGATGAACTTGAGCAGTTGAATCTTGACCACCTAAAGTTGACCAATCATTAATGATATCGGATCTAATCCAATTCAAATCGTTTGGTAGTTTAACTTCATCATTACCATCAAATTCATTTTTGATTGAATTTTTAACAACAGTCTTACGTTTTGGTAAAGGACCTGTTGATTCCAAACCTGAGCTAGTGGTTGAACTTGTTGAATATGATTGGTTTAAAGGTTGAGAACAACCAATTGGCGGAGTCTTTGCTGATATCATGTCATCATTATCAGTATTTGGAGTTAATTGGTTCAAAAGTTTTGAACTATCAGAAATAATTGAGCTGTTATCGTCATTATCATTGTCATCATCATTATTAATATTATTATTTATGTTATCTGTTTCATCTTCATCATAATTAGAGTCTAAGAGATGACCAATATCACCTTCTAAAGAAACAGTTGTTAATCTTCTATAACCCCATTCAACTTCACCATTATACTCATCAGATAATTCTTGATGTAATTGAAAACTTAAAGGAACAATCTGTTGAGGAAAAGCCCATAGAGCTAAAAGACCACCAGCTTTACCTGAGGCACCACCGGCTACTCTCTTGGATTCTATGATTGTAATATGATGAGTATTTGGGTCAAAATCCGGATGCTTAGTAAGGTAATAGGCAGTACAAACACCAATAATACCAGCACCAACAATTATGATATGGACCTTGCCTTCAGCTTTACCTGAAGGAACTGATTGGAATGATAAGAATTCAGTCATTGAACGTATATAATATGAGATTAGTTCTCTGCCACTACTTTGATATCAAATTGAAAAAGAAAAACAATATAGGTTAAAAAAAGCACAACTTCTGGATTATGAGATGGAAGCTGACAGGAACAAATAGAAGAGTGTGAATAGTTACGAGTAAGGACTGGATATCTGACTTGGACGACTATTTTCCACACTTAATGGGTGATAAAAATCGATGGAAAGTTGGATTGAAATAGTTTTTTGATGTAAAATGGGGCGATTTACTAAATTTTTTTATGAATTTTTCAATCAAACAAGAAAAAAAAAAATTGAGAAGTGAAATTAGCGTATCAACAAAACCAGTTTGAGCCAATGGAAAATTCCAGCTGGCTTCCTAAACTGCGGAAGTAGCCTTCAATTAGATGACCCGAAGATTTTCGGAATAGTGACGTATCTGTGGAAGCTGTATAGACTCGCATGAATCTCCTCAGCTCTTCGGCCGTATATATATTGACCAATATATATATTGACCAATATATATGTTAATTATCTCTTCAGAAGCTGCTTTACTAAACTCGTTTCCTAGGAGGAGCTAGTATCAATCCCGATTAGTGCATGAACACACATAAAAAAATCATACCACTTTTTCGGCAATTCTCTCTAAAACAAAATACAGTTTTGTGGATATGCAAAGTTCTGTATAGTAAGAGCGTAGTGAACGCAAATAGACGCAAGGCCCTTAGGCAGAACCGCTGAGCAATTTCAATTTATAGTATATATCAGCGATTTTTTGTGCTAAAAAGTGGTTTATTTTAATGAATGTACTAGGGTAATTGTGGTTTATTTAGTCAATACCGTGCTTAAATAACTAAAAGATGAAATTTATATAAAGAATAAGTTTTGAAGTTTCTTATAATGCAGCTGCTCACGCGTTTTAAGTCATCTAATAAAACATGGAATTATTACCACAAAAAACACGAAATACACAAAACCAGTTAAATGCCACTAATTAGGTCACTTCATAAATGATTGAGTCTAAACAGTAGTTGCGCTAAATTGTAACTTCATATTGTATATATATATATACATCTTATTATATCTCAAAGGAAAATTTTTTAATTCTCAGTTTCATCAACATATCATTACGAATTAGACTGTTTAAAAAGTCACGATAGATAAAATCTACAATCTTAGTCATCATTATATCATTATAACGACTCATAATTCTAAATAATTACTACCAACACCAACAACACAATCAATGCAACGATCAAAAGTCCTATACAACAATCACTTGCTCGTTCTTGATTAGCTCTAATAACATGTTCCACCCTTTTCAAGCCACGACCAACTTTACTTCCAACTCTATCCAAATCACCTTCTAAATCATCCATGATGTAAGCTTGTTCTTCTAATTCATTTCCCATGATTCTAGCTTGTTGATTGATCGTTTGCATACTGGTATAAACACCATCTAGATGTTGATCCTGTTCGCGTATTAGTTCCTGCTGTAGATGATTTGAGTGGGAAGCCTGTTCAATATCCTCATTGCTCATCTCATTATTATTAGTAGAAATACTATTTGAAGATGTAGTTTGCTTTGATTGCCATTGATGTTGTAAATCATTGTAGGAACCTTCTAATTTGGAGACAATCACACTTCTTGAATTGATTTCTTGATGGCTTAACCCGAAAAGTTCTGGGTTATCTCTAGTTGAATCAACTGATTCTTTTAAATCTTGAATCGTTTCATTAAGTTCCTGTAGATTGTTCTGAAAGTCAATGGAGTTCTCAGATGTTATTGTGGTTAATTTTGATAGGAAATCAGAGAGGATTTTGTGTTGGTTCTGAGCATCAGCTAGCACCTCGTTAAATGGATCCATATTGAGTAGTTATTATGTTATTAACCGAGTAATATTCAATAAAATACAGATAGACAAATGTAAGAATTGTTTTCTTTAAATATATTTTCCGATCTTTAATCAAAAATACTAACAAATCATTATAATATTTACAGTCATCATGTCAGCAGAAATACCCAAAGAATCACCACAGCCAGACAGTTCCACTCCAATAGTTAAGAAAGAAGAAACAACTCCAGCTCCAAACATCTCCCGTTCAACACCGGCTCCTCCAGCAAGCCTACAATTCCAGATTCCAAATGATTTGAGTCCAGCAGAAGTAATTGGTGGTGCTCCAGTAAGACAATGGTTAAACGAGCATGTCACTCCTACTTTGATAGAGGGAATGAGAATGATATCGAGAGATCAACCACAGGATCCTTTACGTGTCCTAGGGGAATATTTAATTGAACAAAGTAGGAATAAATAAGAGTTTTCACATCATT
The DNA here is from genome assembly GCA_003707195.2 of Phaffomyces antillensis. Lineage (NCBI taxonomy): Eukaryota > Fungi > Ascomycota > Saccharomycetes > Phaffomycetales > Phaffomycetaceae > Phaffomyces > Phaffomyces antillensis. The sequence goes on from PPNI02000042.1 coordinate 18,985, forward strand.
ACTTCAATATACACGTTAAATATAAATAAGAATTTTTTCAAAACTTTTCAGCCTTATTGATTTGATCTTCATAGTTTTCTTGTAGGATGTTAAGACCCCATGTACCGATAATGTTCAGCATACCTACTCTCCAACCTCTGAACAAGCTATCAACGTTTTTGTTTCTATAAACATCATAGAAAGTTCTCCAAACACTCAAATATTCAACAGGTTTAATAATAAGTTGTTCTTTGGTAATTTTCAGTTGATTGAAACGAGTAGATTCTTTTAACAAATAAAATAATTGGGATCTTCTCAATAATGTTTCCATTGGTAATTTAACAAATAATTCTAAGATTGATGATCCTAATTTAACAGAATTATACAGAATATTAGATCCATAAATATCAATACCTAATTGGAAATACAATAAATATGGTGCTAATTTCTTGAAAAATTGCGTTGTTAATGTGTTAAAAACAGTTGGAATGATTAAAGATATTGGACATGTGAAGTAATTCAAATTTTTGATTGAGTTTCTAATACTTCTTTCATTATCATCTATCGATGTGACAATTAGTTTAGTTCTTATCAAATCCAATGGTGCCAATAATAACCCAGTGATAACTGAAGCTGAAATTGATAAAATTAATGTGGCTGTTGGGTCTGGAGAATGAATAGCATCAACGAAAAACGGATCTGGAATTTGTAAAAAAGGTGAAAGAAACCCTGTAAACCAAGCTTCTAATGTCACTGATAGTGCACTGAATATAAATGATGTATTATTGGCTCTCCATAACCCTCTAACACCTTCATTAGTGAGTAAACTTGACATAACATCAACTGCATTCAATGAAACTGGTTGAATTAATTTACTCTTTTGACCTGAGTTTTTGATAACACTTGGTTGTTTCTTTTTAGATTTAGACTTCAATGTTTTGGTTCTCATGTGTATCAGTTGATCTGGATCATTTTTAGATTGGAAATAATTAATTTCATCATCGTCATCTTCATCATCTTCAATTTCATTATAATCAATCTTTTTAGAAGTACTAACACCACCTGTTTTGAATTCACCCACTTGCAGCAACAATCTAACAACTTCAAAAGGCTGTGTTATCAAGCTTCTAATATAATTATTGACGAATGAATTGACCAATGATTTGATCAATTCCCCAATGTTGTTATAATCAAGATATTCTCCCATTTCTAAATCACTGTATATGTTTTTTTGAAGCGTTTCATTCAAATCATTAACTTTAGCAAGATCTCTAAAACTCTTATACTTGAAATTATTTCCACTTGAACTTGAACTTGAAAATCCATTTTTGTTAAATGTTGATAGTTTTGAAGTTATGGTGTTGCCACGATCATCAATCACAACACCTATCCCAGGACGGTAAACGGCTGGATACCCGCCATTAAATGTTTCTGCATCATAGTAAGGTCTCAATGGATGAGCTGTGTTCTCTGTACTCATTGTAAGATGTTTGAAGTGTCTGTTTATAATTTTATATGTCAGGCAATTATTTTATTTTATTTTGATTTTTTTTTATAATGTATACACCGCAATTCCTACAAACTTATAATACTATCAATAACTATGCATTTTCTTTATCTTCACTTTCAACTGGTTCTAATTCGTATTTCTTCACTTTCTTTGGGCTTCCGATGTTGACGTTGTCCAAATATGAGTTCGTACTCATTATTCTCGTAGCCAGGACTTTCTTCTTTGGAGAGCTATTTGAATTGCTTTTGGTATTGTATTTCGATAATGTTGCACTTCCTATTATACTTGATAATTTGTCCATGTTCATGTTAGACATTTGCGCTATCAAAGCATTATGATCGCTGTACAGTTGCTGAAATTCTTTATATCTAGTTTCATAAGCTTGATTCAATGATTCAAATTTCGTTTCTAATTGGGCTTTTTTAGTTATTATTTCATTAATTGATTCATTTGTTTCTAATTTATTGCTTTGCTGTGACAATTGATTCTTCAAATCTTGAATTTCTTTATCTTTTAATTCAATTTCTAAATCCTTGTTCTTCAATTCTAATTCATATTTTGATTCATTTAATTTGGATATTTCTGATCTTATGAATTCAAGATTTTCATTACTCATTTTAACGTTTTCATTGAATAATGTGGTTATTGAATCAATTTTATTGTTATTATTGGAGAAATTACCTTGTAAATCTTTTGAAATAGAATCGAATTTCTCATTATGATTATTGAGAATATCATCAATCGACTTTGACATTAGCGATACTTGTTCATTATAGGCACTAAATCTTTCTTGAAATGTCTTAGAAATTGTTTCAACAACACTAGTAGAATTTTCTTTCAAATGATCAAGATCAAAAGTATCTTTTTTATCAATCTTATTGACTTTTGAGTTCAACTCTTCAAGTTTCGTAATAATTTCTTCAGAGTTTATTAGGTTTGAGATGCTTGAAGTTAAATCTTTATGGTTTTCATCGTACTTTTTTAAAAATGAGTTCAAAGTTCTAAATTTCTCATCAAGATCTTCAACCAATGAATTTGTTGTTTCCAAAGACTTTTCAGATTGATCTTTGATGTTATTGATTGTATGTGAATAAGTTTCTAACATACTGACAAGTGTATTTAGTTTCTCATCATTGTCTTTGTTGGGTAAGTTATTCAGGAGATTATTCACAACATGCTTATCAGATTCAAGTTTTTTCAATACTTCAGTATTTTGCTTGTTGATATTTTCTTCTAAACCGGAGACTTGATTCTTCAAACTTTCTTCTAATTTAGTAAGATCAGTGTTTGAGACTGCATCTTTAAACAGTGTTTCCAACTTTTCAGCTGTAAGTACTTGATCATTTGAACGAGTGAAACTTTGCAATAGATCTTTCAAGTGCAAGTTATTATTAGATGATCTAGAGACCAAATTATCCAAGTCTATTTGTGTAGTCTTAACAGAACTATCCACACTTTGAACAAGTTGCTTCAATGATGCTTGAGATTGACTCAATTTCTTTAATTGGAGTTCTATTTCGGTATTGTCTAACGAAGTAAATGCCAGTTTACCTGGAGAATTAGGTCTTGAAGATATGTTTGTGCTTTTGATTTTCAACATTTGTGGTGAGACAGGCAGTGGAGGAGGGTTACGTAGTGGATCATTGCTGTCCCACATCTTTCCCTTAGGTGAACCTTGTGGAGTGACTGTGTCGCGGTAGTTCTCTTTATCGAATTCACTCATGATTGATTCAATTTGGAAAAGGTAAATTTATCACTTTGAAATCAAAACAATGATATTCCAAAAGTAAACAAAGTCCAAAAAAGAGTTCCGGTCAGTTTTTACGATTAGGACCGGCTCTTACTCGAGAGATTTTGAGGGTCACCCGGCGAGAATATCTGCTGTGTAAATTTGAGACCCGCAGTAAATTAAATCACAATGCTTGAAGAAAAAATTTACTCTCCAAAAAGTGAAAAATTAATTGAAGATTTGTTGAATTGGTGAAAGGTTTTTTGAGATTTACTCAAAACAGATAATATAAAATGGCTAAATTCATTAAATCAGGTAAAGTTGGTAAGTAGTTATCCACAGAGAGCGACACAGAGGCAGTTATATCAATTTTGGACGGATCATTCAGTAGTCCCCATTGGCTTTTAGGGTATGAAATTTTTCACCTCAATAAAATTTTATTTAGCGTTTCACAAATCATAATTCAATTCAATTTAATTTCAAAACTTACCCTTCAAATTGATAATCACTCTCATGAAACAGAAGTATCAATGTACATTATAATTACATCCAATCAGATCTGAAAAATCTCCATCAACTTTCGCAATTTTTTTTTAGATTTCGTTCTTGTTGATAAAGCCATAGTAATTTTGTCAGTGTAATATCAAGAGAATTGCTTTCAATGTCAGAGAATCAACAATGTCCGACTTCCAACTGATTTAATAAACTATTTGTCAATCTTTTTACTGAGAATATCTCATTTATACTAACTCTTGTTTTCAGCCGTTGTCGTCAGAGGTCGTTTCGCTGGTAAAAAAGTCGTCATCATCAAAGCCGTTGATGAAGGTTCAAAAGCTCATGCTTTCCCACACGCTTTAGTTGCTGGTATTGAAAAATACCCAAAGAGAGTTTCTAAAGATGCTTCAGCTAAAAAAATTGCTAGAAAATCAAAAGTTAAGACTTTCATCAAAGCTATCAACTACAACCATATCTTACCAACCAGATACTCATTAGATGTTGAAGATATCAAATCCGCCATCTCTGCTGAAACTTTCAATGAAGCCTCCCAAAGAGATGAAGCCAAACAAGTTGTCAAAAAATCTTTTGAATCCAAATTCCAAGCTGGTAAAAACAAATGGTTCTTCACCAAATTAAACTTCTAGAGTCTTTACTTAGTTTGAAAAGTCCAAAAAAAATATAAAAATAAAAGTTTTAATAGAGTTTTTCATGTAGATTTTCAGGTGTAAGTATACTATATCTGTTCTTTTATAGTCTTGTGATTTTTGAATCTTTTTACCTGTAAATTTTTTCGGTTTACATTTAAAATAAAATACAAATCTTATACTTAATAACTGTTTGTCGTTATGTTGAAGGCTTCCTGTAACAAAGGGCACAACCTAAGAAGACTATCTACTGAGGTAGAAACAGTTCAAAGAACTGTCTTGAAATCTCCTTCATATAATACAAAATCAATTGTTAGTAATATAAGTGGAGTGCTTGAAGAAGCTAAAAAACGTGAACTACCTCAAAACTTCATAGATGCCATTGAGTCAATACCCAGAAATTATGAAAATGTCAAAAAAGTATCGGCTTCTCTAAACGACCTATTACACTCAAAGAATAACATACAGAAGCAAATTAAAATTGCATTAAAAAACAATCAAAATATTAATCATTTGAAAGGTCAACAATTGAAAAGTAGAGACCAGGAGAAACAATTAACATCTGAACTTAAAAAGGAAGAAGCTAGACTACAGTATGGTTTGGAGCTTGTTCCAAATCCGATCCATCATTCAGTTACAGATGCAGAACAAATCGTTAAAATGTTAAACCCTTTAGATAAATATAAACCTGATTCAAGATATGATCATACTGTGATTGGGGTAGAATTAGGTATTGTTGATCTTAAATCAGCTGCCACAGTGAGTGGTGGATCATGGTATTATTTATTAGGCGATGGTGCGTTATTAGAACAAGCTTTAGTCCAATATGCCTTGAGTCTTGCGAGAAAACATGGATTCAAAATGGCAATTCCTCCTTCGATCGTGAGAAATGAGGTCGCTGGTGCCTGTGGGTTTAAACCAAGAGATACTAACGGTGAACAACAAATCTATAAGATTTCTAACAGTGATTTATGTTTAACTGGTACAGCAGAGATTCCTTTAGCTGGTCTTACAATTGATAAAACTTTCAAAGAATCTGAACTACCGTATAAAGTAGTAGGCGTCAGTAGAAGTTATAGAGCTGAAGCAGGTGCCAGAGGTAAGGACACAAAAGGTTTATACAGAGTTCACGAATTTACAAAAGTTGAACTATTCGTTTGGTCAACAGAACATCAATCTGAAATTGAATTAGAGAAACTAAGACACTTCCAACAAACATTGATTGAATCACTTGGTCTATCTGCGAAAGTTATCAATATGCCATATAATGATCTAGGTGCACCCGCTTCTAAGAAGTACGATATTGAGGCTTGGATGCCAGGTAGGGGTAGTTTTGGGGAAGTTACATCTGCTTCTAATTGTTTAGATTACCAAGCCAGAAGGTTAAATATTAGATATAAGAAGGAAGGAGAAAAGAAACCTCTATTTGTTCACACTTTGAACGGTACAGCAATGGCAGTTCCTAGAGTTATTGTTGCCATTTTGGAAACCCATTATAATCCAGAAACTAAAAAAGTTATGATTCCAGAAGTTTTACGCAGATTTATGGATGATAAAGAGTTTATTGAAACATGAAACTGAAGTGATCGACATATGGAAAGTGTGGGTATACGTGTAAATAGTGTAATGAAACTCTTTGTACTACATAGTAGAAATTACTCTTTTTGTATTACGTAACATCCATTAAGTATTTTTTTCACAATTTGTTTTTGTGTAGAAAATGTTTTTGTTTTAGGAGGCAAATATCAAGCAGAATAATTTAATAGCACTGATCTTCGATAGTCAATTGAACTGAAGCACAATTGTACATATCTTTCAGCTGCTTAAAGAGAGGTTCGTGATTATTAACTTACTTGATTCTTATAACACGTTTCAAGGGATATATTCATTCATTAAGGACTATCTTAACACATTTGATACATATTCCTATTTATCACTTACGCAAGAGCCAATCAACTTTATTTGCATACTCAGTCAGTCAGGCCTGACTCGAATCCGCTATTATTTTCTCAAATTATTATAGGTATGAAGATAACGAAAAGAGAGGAAGCCCAATTGGCAAATGTTTCTGAACATTTGAAGAATTTGGTTAAGTCAATAACTGAATCTACCGAAGATCAATTGTGTGATTTATTAGACAAAAACTCAGAATGGGGTACTACCAAAGGTAATCTACTCAACTGGATACCTGTCTTGAACAAATTTGATGAAATTCTTGAAAGAGTTACTATGAAATATGATTTAGTCAAAGAGTTTACAAAACCAGTTGAATTAGATTCATTCGATACCAAAATTGTCGTTTCAGTCTTAAACTTCACGTATATGTTATTAGATAACTGCACAGTCAAATCAGTCTATGCCAGTTCACATAGATTATATGATTTGTTAAATTCCCCAACTGTACCAGTTATAATCTGTGTTCTTAAAATCTTTGCAGTTTTAGGTAAGAAATTTTCACCTAGAACAGGTAGAAGAACAATAATTTCAACAAGAAAAGTTTCAGATCGTTTATATCCATTTGCTTTATTTTTACCTTCATCAACTTTGACTTCAAATATTGGTGTAAACGATGGATTTTCCTTAGTTGATTTTGTCAAAGATACCAATAGAATTCCTGAAAAATGGAAGCAGTTAGAATACTTTTATTTCAATAATCCAAATGAAAACAAACCAAAAGATGATTTAGCTACCAGATTAGCAAGTCAAGAGACCATCAATTCTTCAGCAATTTCATCCCCATCAAAAAAGAAAAAACATACCAAAGATGAGAAAGCTAAAATCAATGCCATTCAAACTGCAAAATCATTGAAGTTCATTATGGGTGAAAACGATGTCCGTAAATATACTCTACAACAAATTTATGATAAAGGGAGTGAAAAATTACCGAGTAAGAGTTGGCTGAGATTTTCATTAAAAGCTTTAATGGCTAAAGGTTTCAACTCTAATTCTTATGAAAATATTAAATTGAGACAAGATCTTTTGATTATTAAGTGTTTAGCAATTTCAGTTTTAGTTGCTGTTCATAGCGAGTTTGAAGTTACAGCAAGAATTTTTGAAGCTGATCCAACCTTGTTAAGTTCTTTGATTGATTTAGTCAATTTAAGCAATCCAGTTCCTGATGAGGTTAGAATTGCTGCTATAAAAGCATTGGATAGTATTTCTTTTATGAAGAGCTGGTCAAGTGAAATTGTTAGAGGCTTTGGAGGTAGTGTACCACATGGTTTATTATATCAGAATTTAAGAACCATTAAAAAGCAAATGTCAGAAACCCCAAGCTCCAAACTAATTAACGAACAATTTAATTTGTTATTTTTCAATGTTATTTCAAACTTAGTTGACGCAAAATCGTTAAGTCCAATTTTAGTGTCTGCTGGGTTAATCCAAAATTTAACTGAATTTTTATCAATAAGAACTGATTATAAATCAACTCTATCAGGTGCTATCCATCTTTTAGACTTTATTCTCACGGGTAATAGTGATAATGTTTCCATTTTCAATGAAAATGATGGTATTGATTCTTTAGTTTCTGCTATTGCAGCTGAAGTTAAATTCGCTTTAGCAAATCCAGGATATGGAGGTGGCCCACCATTATTATCAATTGTTCATTATACAATTTGTTTCAAACAAGCTAATTATCTTCGCACATTGTTCAGATTCACACAACATCTAATTCAAAAGGAAAGTGGTGATAGAGTTAGAAAATTATTTGATTCTCCTTTATTGGATTCAATCAATCAAATATTAACTGAAATTCCAACATTTGGCTTCACTCTTTTAGCTTTAGCTTTGAACATTACAACATCCATTATAAATAGCGAGCCAACCTCGTTTATGATTCTGAAAGAAGCTGGTACCATCGATATCATTTTGAATAAATTTGAGACCTTTTTCACGAAATCTGGAGATGTTCTTCTATCTTTACCAAATTTAATTGGCGCTGTTTCTTTGAATAATGAAGGTTTAGAAAGCATAAAGACTCGCCAATTGATTCAAAAATTCTTCACCATTTTTGATAATAATGATTTTGCTAAAGTTTTAGTCATTGATGACTTCTCAGAATTATTGAGTGGTTCAATCGATGAATTAGGTAGGCATTACCCCCAATTTAAACCTATCATTGTTGCAGAAGTTGTTAAGTTAATCGGAAGATTACCTGAGATTGGTACCAAAAACTTACCAAGACCAATTATTTATAGATCTGAAAAAGGTAACTTTTATAAAAGCAAAGATGAAGAAGTACTTGATGTTGAAGAAGGTGCACCAGAGTTAGCTACTTGGGAATCCACTGATCAAGCATACATTTTAGAAAATGGATGTGTTTTTGTGGGTAGTTTGATGATGTTCACTAATACATGGCTGACAGTTATGGAAGGACTACCTTTTGAAAGATGGATTCCATTAATTTGTTTGAAGAACTCACCATTTGATTATTTTTATTCAAATGCAATGTATCCCTTAAATGGTGCTTTGAAATATTTTGATGATGAAAATCGTGAATATGCTGGTAGACACATCGTTGATAAAACCAGCGAATTATTGAAATCAATCTCACATTTTTCAAATTCAACTAGTCAAGATTCATTATTTCATACTTTAGATGGTGACTCATTAGATGATCTTTTCAACAATTTAATCAGTATTAATAATTTACTTTTCACTTTCACTGATGTTTACTGCAACCCTCGTTCATTATCAAGTGTTCGTATGACGCGTATTCAACAATTATCAGAACAATTTTCAGATGATATGGGTATTGAAATATTGCAAAATCTTGGAGCTTTATTAAAACGTACTTCAATAGAAGAATATAGATTAAGAACATCTATGCCAGTCAAAGCTGCAAATGATACGAGTGTTACTCAATATGATGAAGGATTTCCACCTTTGAGAATAATTTCCGATGATACAGAAAGTACTTCGAAAGTCAAAAGAAACTCAGCAAAATTCAATAATTCTACACAAGTTCGATTCATTTTACACAGAATCCATACATCAATCAATACTATTTTTGGTACTTTGTCTGCTTTACCATCTTCTACAATTCAAGATCCACTTATGGAGAGAATTAGAGGTAAAACTGTTAAAATTTCTCAAGAGGTTAGTAGAATATTATCAGGTATATTAACTGACGATCTTTATAAAACTCCATCCCTTTTATTGGTCTTGTTGAATAGCATTATAAGTTGCTTAGTTAATGCAACAAATGAAAAAATTCTAACAGTTGCTGCTATCACCTTCATGCAAGAGGATGGTTACATTAAATTGAGGAATATATTTGTGCATTTTTGGAACATTTTGAAGAAGCAGGATAATGAAAAGTTGAAAGATTTAACTAATGTTCCATATATCAGAGACTTTGATGAATATATTACTGTCTCGATCATTATGAATATTCTTGTTCATTTCAATAAGATGGCATCTATTGATCAAGTCATCAACGTTTCCCAAAGTTTTCAATTTAGTGAAGGTGATTTTGATGGTTCTTTCAATGTTCATGAAAATCATCTAAAACCAGCGTTTGTTGTTCAATCTAAAATTTTGATCATGGGGGCTTTGTTCAGTATCTTCGATGAAGAGTCTTTGTCTGATGTTGATGAAGAAGAAAACACCAAATTACCAATCATTGTTGTTGAAGAAACCATTAGATTAGCTAAGAACCTTTACACTAATATACCTACATTGGATCAATCCGATGGCTCATTGCTAAAACTTGATTGGAAGCAAACGAGAGTATCTTACAACAGAGTCAATTATTTGAAGTCAATTGGATTTGAAGAAAAAGAAGCTGTTGACGTTTTAATTAAATCCGGTGGTAGTCTTTCATTCTTGAAGTCTCAAGACTTACCAGAAGGATTTGAAGATTTAGGTAGATGGAAAGATATTAAAAACCAATCAAGATCTAATCGTTATCATGCTCCAGAACCAAAGTTTGGCGCATCCCAATATGGTGACAACCATACTATCATGCAATTAGAATCACTACTACAGATTAAATCAGATTATTTGGTGGATCAACTTTATTTACTTACTCAAATACATTCTCAAGTTGTTCATAAGATGGCTGATTTCTTGATCATGTCATTCTTGAAGAAATCAAATGTTAAACAATTTGAGGATACAATTTTTACAATTGTTGAATTTATACTTTCATTCGAATTCACTAATGAAAACTCACCAAGATTGGCGGCTATGATTTCTCTATTTGGTACCTTATTGGATGACGATACAATTTTCTATGGCTGTCATTCTTCAATCAATGCATTTGTGGATGGTGTTCTTGAAAATCTAAATCCTGAAAATGCCAACACAGATTGGGCGATCGAGATTTTCATGATTTGTGGTAGATTGGCTGCTGCTTATAACCTTCCAGTGGTTGAAAAATTGAACGTTCCTATCACTTCCATGGGTCTTCCAAAACCGGCACCAGTACCATTTAGAGTTAGCACTGCTGTATATGATAAAGTTTTTGATATCTTAATCAACATCCCAAAAATCGAAACACCAAAAAATGCATTTTTCGTTACTAGAATTCTATCTATCTATGCAGGTAAACCAGAATATGCTTCTAAAATCACCAGGTCCAATATTATTAAACAATTGATTGGACACATAGGTAAACCTGATGATTTGAAAGAAATTGGAAATGATAACAAAATCAATAGAGTAAGAGGATCGCAGATTGTCTTCACAGTGTTAATCAGACGTTGCTTTGAATCGAAAGATTTCATTACAGATCGCATTCATAGGGAGATTTTGAAACAATTCACATCTAGAAGAGATGGCTCAACTGATAAACCAAGAGAATTACTTTCAATTCTAAAAGACTCATATGGTACTGTTTTAAGAGCACCTGAAATATATATTGAAGAGTTTGTTAAAAGGACGAGAATCCATAACTTCTCAGAACCTTTGAAAATGGTGTCAACTGTCTATCATCATCCTTCAGATAACGACTCATTATCTATTGAAACTAAAAGTACTGAAAAATCGGATGAAACTAAATTAAATACTGAAGAGTCAACATTATTGGAAAATCAAACTGGTATTATTCATTTGATCCTTACTGAATTAATGTGTGCTTCAAGAAAAGATTGGGTCTCTGATCCTCCTTTATCTGAAGAAGAACAAAAGAAAAAGGAATTGGAATCAAAAGAAAATGAAGCCCCAAAGGAGGAAAGAACAGAAGTTAATAAAAACCAAAATTGTGCTTACATCATATACTTATTAAAATTATTGACAGAATTACTTGCAACTTATAAACAAAGTAAAATTGAGTTTTTGACATTTTCAAAGAAACAATTATTACAAAAGGCTGATGAAGAACCAAATAAACCAAGATCTACATCGTTAAATTTTTTACTTCATCAATTTATTAGTGGTCAAGGTAGAACTATGGAATCTGCTGAAGGTGCTAGAAGACAGGCAGTTGGAAGACAAGCTACCAGAGCAATTGTTTCATTTGTTTCTAGTATAGATACAAAAGAATTGAAGTCTGATCCAAAGAAAGTTGACCCTGATATGACATTTATTAGAAAGTTCACCATCGATTGTATTCAAAAAATGATTAAAGAGATTGCAACCTCTACTCCTGTTTTAGAAACTCGTTATTCCAAATTAGTGGCTATCTCTAGGGTTATTCCTCCTCTATTGAATAATGGAAGAGATAAACTAGTTGATCCATTAACATGTGAATTTGATGACTATCATATCGCAAAAATTGTTATTGAATCTGATTTAATAAATATATTGACTCAGATTTTATCAGAAGTTGATTTGAACTATCCAGAATATTTCTTCATGTTGGAATCTATCATTCATGCTTTAAGTCATGTTGGCTCAATTAAAAATGATCGTCAAGAGTTATTCAAAGCTAGTCAACCTAATAATGGGGCTGATGAAGAAGAAGTTGAAGAGGATGAAAATGATTTCAAAGAAGAAACTCCTGATCTTTTCCAGAATTCAACTTTAGGTATGTACGATGTTGCCGAAATTGATAGTGAAGATGAATTCACAGATGATGAAGTTGGATTCAATGAGGGTGATATAACAGATGATGATGATATATCAGATGATGAAATTGATGGAGATCTGCTTTCTAGAAGAAATCTTGAAATTGTGTACAGCGACGATGATGATGGTGAAATGGAGGATGAGGCAATGATCAGCAGTGATGAAGGTGACGTTGTTGAAGTTTCAGATGGCTCAGAAGACCAAAGTATGTCAGATAATGATTCAGATAGTGATCAATACATTGAATATGATTTAATGCCTCCTGGCGACAACCAAGAAATCGGTGATTTTGATTCTGATTTTGGTGATGAAGGTGAATTTTATTCTGATCAAGATGGATTTGATGTTGATGAATTGGAAGATGAGGGAGGTGAAGATTTTGATGATGAAAACAGAAATGTATTTTCAGATTCTGAATTTGAAGATGAACTAGAAGAGATTATGGATGGTGATGATTCTGATAATCGTTTTGGACACAGTCATAACCATCGTTTTAGTATTCGTTCTGGTGGTAGAGGTGGATCCAGAGGTGGATTAAGAGGTCCGTTCAGAGGTGGATTTAGTATGTTTGGTCGGGGTTCTGGTGGCCCTATTAATGATGATATAGCAACATCTCACCGTAGTGATCTTGATATTGGATTTGATATTAGTGATCCTCCTGCTCCACCTGGTATTATTTCCTCTTCTGGTGGTTCCCTGACTGGACGTGATTTTTCAAATACTCCTCCCCGTCGTATTTCTATTAGTGGAGTTCGTCCTGTGGCTGAGGTTTTAGATTTTTCACGAGGTGGTGAAAATTCTGATGGTTCTGATGATTCTGATTCCGATGATGGTGAACCAAGTCCACCAGCTCCAGTTGATCATCAATCACTTTTTGATGCTATTGAAAGACATAATCAGATTCATCGTGTTCGTCGTATTGCTACTGGAGCTTCTGAGTCTGATCCTGCTATTGCTGTTAGAAATTTGATTTCTGGTTTAAATATTGGTCGTTCTGATCGAAACCCACGCTTTCAAGCTCGTGGTGCATCTGCTCAGGTTTTAGACCAAAATGAACGTTATCTCTACAGAATGTATGATTCATCAAGATCTGATCAATATTTCATGGCTTCAACCAGAGATAGATGGATTTCTTATGCTGAAACTATCTATTCCAAAAATGATACAACCAGGGTTTTTAACTCAATTTTGAATCGTTTATATGAACCAAGTAAAGCTTTATTTGAAATCAAAAAAATAGAGAAAGAAAAAGCTCGTCTTGCTAAGGTAGAAGAAGAAAAGAAAAATTTAGAAGAAGCTGAAAGATTGCATCAGGAAACGCTACAAAATAGAAATAGTAACAATAATGAACATGATCAAAATTTTGAAGAAGAAGAAAACTCAATCAACGCAATAGAGGAGACAAGAACCCCAGTCATGGTTACTATTGGTGGTGAACCAGTTGATATTTCAGGTACTGGAATCGATCCTGAATTCTTTGAAGCATTACCAGATGATATGAGACAAGAAGTGTTAACTCAACATATTAGAGAACGTCGTGCCCAATCTACCCAAACTTCTACAAATATTGATACAGAATTTATGGATGCTTTACCGGAGGAAATAAGAGCAGATATCTTAGAACAAGAAGCTGCTCAAGGTCGTATGTCCGAACTAAGTAGATTGTTAAATCCAATCCAAGATATTGAATCTCATCCTCGTGAAGCTGAAATTGAAACTGATCAAAATAAAAAGAAAGAAAAACAGAAAGTTTTCTTCACTCCATTAGTTGATGTTGCTGGTATCACTGCTCTAATCAGATTTGTTTTTGTTCCTCAATCGTTCAATGGTAGAAAACCGTTATATCATTTATTAGCTCAAATTTGTATCAATAAGAAAACTAGAGCAGAAGTTCTTGGTTACTTGGTTGCAATCTTACAATACGGTATTTCTGATCATGAAAGTCTGGAAAAAACATTCAATTTCATTTCAAATGTTTCAACCACCCAACATAATGCATTATCTGAGAAATCCAGCACCCCTAAAACTGTTGATGAAAAGAGTACACCAAATCATAGTTTATTTCCACATCGTACAACTCCATTCATAGTTGCAAGTCAGGTGTTAGAAGCTCTTCAGTTTTTGTTAGAAACTGATGCTCATTTGGGATATTATTTCTTAACTGAACATGAAGGTATCTCATTCAGCAAAAAACCAATATCAGCAAGAAAACCAAGTCATGTTAAACCATCTAAATTTCCATTGAATACTTTGTTAGCTTTGTTAAACAAAGGTATTATCAGAGAAAAATCTAATTTAATGGATCTTTTATCTAGAATTATTCAAATCACTACTCGTCCTTTACATGCATTGAAAAGAGCCCAAATTTCCAATGAAAAGAAGAAGATTGAACTTCCAGCCGTTTTGAACTCAAGTTTACGTAATGTTATTACTATTTTAGTTTCAGATGACTGTTCAAGTCGTACATTTCAACAAACTTTGAGTGCCATTCAAAATTTACTAGTTGTTTGTCCAGATGGTAAAGTCTTTGCCGGTGAATTATCTAAAGATGCTAAGAAGTTAGGTAAAAATCTTGTTGCTGATTTTAAAGTATTATTAAAAGATTTCAACAGAAATATAAATCTTTCAGATTATAACAATGAAATTTTAATGAAATTTACATCGTCAAATTCAGATCAATCTAAATTATTAAGAGTCTTAACAGCATTAGATTACTTATATGGTCAAGAACATAAAGATAAATTCACTACTAAAGAAGAACTTGAATCCAATAGTCAACAGCTAAGTGAAATCTATACAGGCTTAGAACTTGGTGAGTTATGGGGTTCGTTAAGTGAAACTTTGAAATTTTTTGAAGATAACAAAAACTTTAGTAATATGGCAACTACTTTACTACCAGTTATTGAAGCCTTAATGGTTATTTGCAAACATAGTAAAGTTAAAGAGATATCAAATAAAGATGTTTTAAAGTATGAAGATAAAAAAGTTGATTTTACAAATGAACCAATTGAAAACCTATTTTTCGCATTCACAGATGCTCATAAAAAGATTTTAAATATAATGGTGAGGTCTAATCCAAAACTAATGAGTGGTCCATTTACTATGTTGATTCAAAATCCAAGAGTTTTAGAATTTGATAATAAAAAAAATTATTTTGATAGAAAACTACATGTTGAAAGTGGTGCACCAAAAGGAACCCTCAAAATTTCTGTTACAAGAGATCAAGTGTTTTTGGATTCTTATCGTGCATTATTCTTCAAATCAAAAGAGCAGTTTAGGGATTCTAAATTAGAAATCAACTTCAAAGGCGAAGCTGGTGTTGATGCTGGTGGTGTCACTAGAGAATGGTATCAAGTCTTATCGAGACAGATGTTCAATCCTGATTATGCATTATTTTTACCAGTTGCATCAGATAAGACTACATTTCATCCAAATAGAACTTCTTGGGTTAATCCTGAACATTTATCATTTTTCAAATTTATTGGTAGAGTTATTGGTAAAGCAATTTATGATAATTGTTATTTAGATTGTCATTTTTCAAGGGATGTTTATAAATCAATACTTGGTCGCCCAGTTTCATTAAAAGATTTAGAAACAATTGATTTAGAATATTATAATTCCTTAACATGGATGTTAGAAAATGATATAACTGATGTTATAATTGAAACATTTTCAATTGAAACTGATGATTATGGTGAAGTTAAAACAATTGATTTAATACCTAATGGACGTAATATTGCAGTCACTGAAGAAAATAAAACTGAATATATTAGATTACTTGTTGAATATAGATTACAAGTTGGTGTTAAAGAACAAGTTGATAATTTCTTGATTGGTTTTCATGAAATTATTCCAAAGAATTTGATTTCAATTTTTGATGAACAAGAGTTGGAATTGTTGATATCAGGGTTACCAGACATTGATGTTGATGATTGGAAGAATAATACAGTTTATGTTAATTATCAAGCAGGTTCTAAAGAAATCTTATACTTTTGGAGAGCAGTTAGATCATTTGATAAAGAAGAAAGAGCTAAATTATTACAATTTGCAACAGGTACAAGTAAAGTCCCATTGAATGGATTCAAAGAATTAGAAGGGTCAGGTGGTGCAAATAAATTCAGTATTCATAAAGATTTTGGATCAACAGATCGTTTACCATCTTCTCATACTTGTTTCAATCAAATTGATTTACCAGCTTATGATTCATATGAAATTTTAAGGGGCTCTTTATTGTTAGCAATTACTGAAGGTCATGAAGGTTTTGGAATTGCATAAAAGAATGTATATTAGTTAAAGAAAGACAAAAAATAAGAAAAATGTTAAATAGTATAATAAATATTATGTGTTGCTCGTTTTTGTGGAATCTATTATTGTAGAGTTAATATAATAAAAAAAAAATTAAAATAATTTTTGACACTAAAAAAATAATTCAATTAAGTAGAATTATGACTTTGAAAAAAGACCTATCAATGTCAAGCAGGAACAATGGATCAGAAAAGAAACTGAAATTAGACAATGATAAGAGACAAGAAGCAGTTCGAAGGGCAAGAGAGAAAATTGCACTATTAAAGGCCAAAAAGGCAGACCAATCATCATTAGCATCATCAGACACTAACACAACAACACAATCAACAAAGACGACTTTAAACCCATCTGGCCGTGGTCTTAACGTTGAATTACATCCTTTATTAACGGGTAAAGCCACCATTGAATCAGTAGTGAGACCAATAGATAATCCAAATTTAACTAAGTTTAATAAGAGAAATTACCAAGTGAATCCATATTTAGAATCTACGAAATCAAATAGAGTTAGAAGAAGGGAATTGCACTTTAATGATCCAGGGAAATATATCAAACAAGGTGAATTAATAAGAAAGCAAAATTTAATAAAGGAAGAGAATAAAAAAATTGAAGACGAGAAAAGAGAATTAGGATTATTACCTGATGAACTCATCAATGAAAAAGAATATCTTATCAATGAACCACCTGTTGTTGAATGGTGGGATGCACCGTTCTTGAAAAAAAATCAATTTAATGGAGATGATAAAGATATCAATGAAGATGAAATTTCGTTGTTTATTCAACATCCAATTCCAATAACTGCACCATGGGAACGTCATTTACCACCTTTGAAACCGATGTTTTTGACAAAGAAAGAGATGAAGAGGATAAGAAGGATTGATCGTGCTGAGAAATTCAAGGAATTACAAGATAAGATTCAATTGGGGTTAGAACCAGCACCTAAACCTAAGATTAAATTGAGTAATTTCATGAATGTTTTAACTAATGATGCCATTAAAGATCCAACTAAAATAGAGAAACAAATCATTAAAGAGATAGAAGAGAGGAAAGCTAAACATTTGAAAGATAATGAAGATCGTAAATTGAGTAAAGATGCAAAACATGAAAAGATTCATTTGAAAAATATGAAAGATTTATCGAAAGGCTATTATACTGCTGTTTTCATCATTGATAAATTATTACATCCTAGTCATAAATTCAAAGTTGATACAAATGCCAAACAGTTGGAATTAGTTGGGACACTGTTATATATCAATGATCGTTTTACTTTGTGTATTGTTGAAGGAAGTGAAAAAAACATTAAATTTTATAAGAAATTATTATTACAACGGATTAAATGGGATGAGACTACAGTTGTTGATGGAGTTGAAATAAATTTGAATGGAAATAAATGTGAGTTGTTATGGGAAGGGCAATTGAAAGAATTACATTTTAAAAGATGGTCAATATTTAGAGCTGCTGATAATGATGTTGCAGTTAGTTATTTAACGAGGTTTGGATTACAGAATTATTACATTGAAGCTAATGGGAAGAGACTGGATAATTAAAAATAAAGTTAAGTAGTTTGTAATAGATTACCAACCTGTAGCTTATAGATTTTCAATAGAGACTATCTATTTATATATGCTTTAGCTCAATAAATGATTATTTTGTTTTTAATTGTAACATTTAAGTCAATGATAGATGAGATTAGAATATCAAAACCCTTGCTCTCAAAGGTGTAAACACTACCTTCACATGAATATCATCACAGTTCAATTACAAAAATTTCAATTGTAATTGAGAACATGTGGATATTTTTTAAATATGAATGTATTGATAATTGACGATTCTTATCAAAGGGAGATTACTACTAAAAGTCAATTGAGTCTCAGGATGATACTCAGTACCGATCATTGATTACATAACAGTGATAACACACCTCACTATAATATAAAGAATAAATTTTATATTTCTTTATTGGATAATTATGTACAAGTTCAAGATCTGGGGAAGTAAATTAATCTCTAATCTTAGCTAAAATTTCAGAGTCTCTAAACAAAATGACTTCATCATCACCAACTTTGATTGGAGAACCACCGAATTGTGGGATCAAGACAGTTTCACCAACAGCGACTTGTGGAACGACTTTATTACCATTTGAATCGGTGAAACCTGGACCAACTGCTAAAACTTTAGCTTGATTTAATTTCTCAACGTTTTTTTCAGGTAAGAGGATCCCTGAAGCGGTTTTAGCTTCTGCTTTGATTCTTTGGACTAAGATTCTGTCTAATAATGGGACGATTGAGGCGGCTGATTTTAAAACAGTGGACATTTTTGTTCTTTAATTCTTATTGTAAAATGATGAAGAATCACAGAATCACAAAATTTCAACTTTTTTCTTCTTTTTCAAAAATATTCTGGAAAATTCCCAGGAATTCCGGAGCCGGTGTTGCGTAACCATCAGAGTAACCGGATGTGGTAATATTCGTGATATCTTTTCTGAGATCGAAATTTGGGTGATTGAAATTGAAATTTAAATGAAAAGATTTGTGAAATTAACCAGATATTCAAAGGAAAACAGCACAAAAATGGTCGCTACTTACTCAATCTTAGGCAGACAAGTCCAGTCACAATACGTGAGTACTGCACCAAAACTCAATTGACGCTAGAACACACCATTTCAGTGCCGCAATCGCAACAGAATTAAAACTAACCTTTCCATAGATTGCTTTATCAACCATTGGTTTAGTGCTAGGTGGTACAATTTTACCATCATATTTACCACAATCTGAAAAAAAACCAACCCCAGTTGTCACTGAAGCTCCAGTTGTTGCTAAACAAGATGATTTTGACGTTGAAAAATTGTTGAAGTGAGTTTTTGAGCTAATCCCCTTTTATATGTTTTTAAGTACTAACGTTGATATTTAGTGATTTCTTAAAGGATAACGAAGAAAAAAAATAGATGATTAGAGATTATTATTATTATGAAGTATAAGAAATGAGATTATTATGAGGAACTGGTTGTAATTTCAAGTAAAGTAACTCTATATTTATTATCATCTCTCTGTGTTAGTGACATCATTCATTAAGTAAAAAAAAAAAAAAATACACATCAAAAAAATTTCATACTCATCGCAACACTTTCACTTAATTAATACCCACAACCAACACCATCATGAAGTACGTTATTGAACACATGGAAGCAGGATTCACAGACTGGGTCATACTAGAATACTACACCATAATACAGGAAGTTGGAGCTTCTAATTTAATCCTAACTTCTTTACCATCAACCACAAAAGAAGAAGATATTCCATTAAAATTAAGAGAAGCAGGATTACAATGGACAACTAAAGAAGTCACTGATATCGGCACCGAGGAATTACCTATCATTAAGGAAAGGGTATGTTTGTTAGATCCAAGTGCAGAAATCGATTTAACTCCTGAAGATTCTTCAAAATTTGATTATTTTGTATTTGGTGGTATATTAGGTGATCATCCACCAAGGGATAGAACTGGAGAATTAAGAAAAAAATATGGATTTGAAGGTAGAAGATTAGGAAACAAACAAATGACCACAGATACTGCTGTTAGAACAACACAATTGATTGTTGATAAGTCAATTAAATTTGAAGATATTAAATTTATTGATTATCCTGAATTTAGGTTTAATAAATATGAAGCTACTGAGATGCCATTTCGTTATGTTTTGAACGATAATGGAAGACCAATCTTGCCAGAAGGAATGTTAGCTTTGATTGAAAAAGATTCTCAACAAACTTTAGATGATTTATTGTAATATTATATATTATTGATATTTCTATAGAATTGTAGTAGAATTGAAATTTTGTGCTGTTAATGTTAGCGATTATTTGGAGTTGATTAATTGTATTTCAAACGGTTCATAAACTTTCTTCTTTTCTTTAACTGAAGATTCCTTTAATATAAAAGCAGCAATTGATTCACTTTCAAAATAAGAAACATGTGCACTTATGGCACTGATGACAGTGAAATCAAACATACCTTGTTCCAAAGCATAATCGACCCTTCCTTTATAATTCAATGCAGTTAGTTTACTCAACTGATCTTTTGATAATGTCATCAATTTTTCATCAACTTTCGATGATTCTTCATTTTTATCTTCATTATTATTTTCAGATTTAGTTTCTTGTTCATTTTTGGAATCAGTATCCTTTGATTGAAAATAATTACTAACTTCTGTTATTTTCGAAATATGTTCAGTAACGTTAATATTATGATTTGGAATTTCCCACTTGAATTTCTCAGTTAATGAATTCAAACTTTTATTCAAATCAAGAACTATGTTTGAATTCAACTCTAAATCACCTGGTTTTAAATCACTTAAACTTGGTGAGATTAAAGGTTCAATTTTATAACCAACTGGATCACAAGGATGGAAAATATTGAAAAAAGTTTGACATTTAGGTTGTGATGTTAATTTCAACATTGTTGGATCATCATAAGGGAATGTTGGATCATTACGACCACTTATACCTTTCCTTCTTAAAAGGTTGAAAACACCAATGGGTGAACCAATTGCAAAATAATTTTCAACGTTGAAGTTAAATTGTAATGATTCATCAGTCTCGATTAAATTATCTGATAAATTTGGATTTTTTTGTGCAGTTAATAAATCGAATCCAATTACTGAACCTAATGAATGACCAACAATACTTATCTTCCCATCAAATTCAGGATTTCTTTTCTTGAATTCATCAACTATAAAATTAGCTTGATTTGTAACTTCTTTTAAGATTTGTTTTAAATAAAATGGTTCATAATATAATAAAACATCTAATAGCACTGATCCTATCAGATTTCTAATTGGTTTGATCTCATCAACGGTGATTTGGGCTAATGATGGTAATCTGTTTGGACTTGAATGAGAATCCTCTTTGAAATCAACTTTATGACGCCAAACAATAGGTAATACTTGAATCCCTGAATCTAAATCATTTGCAGCATCTTCATTTGTGTCTTTTTTGGATTTATTATTTGATTCATTGACTTTTTTGATGTTTTTACGAAGAATGTTTATAGTATGAATGAAATTTGCAGCTTCGAATTTCGATCCTAGAATTTGACCAATTCCATGGATGCATAAAATTAAATGATTGATTTTTCTTTTATTCGAAGTGTTTGAATCATTAGCATAGTCAGACTCAATTTCTAATTCCATTGTTTGTTTAGTTGCTTCATTTTCCTTTTCTTTCAATTCTGATTTTGTAGAATTTGAAGATTCATCATTTATTTTATTTCCAAATAATTGTGATAATTCAAATTGGAATAATTTACTCAAATTTGACGTCTTAACAGTTTTATTCTTAATTTCCGATTTCGTATCATTATCAATGATTAAATCTTTATAACCTCTAGTGACTCTAATCCAATCTAATCCAGGATTAATTTCCAAATTTTTGAATAAATTAGCCATTTGTAAACCAGCACTATTTGAACTTTTGAAGATATATCCATTTTTAGAATTATCAAAGACAACAGAGTCACCTTGTTCATAATCTCTATTTTTAAATGAATATAACGTTGACTTATCATTTCCATAAATTTCAATTTTTTTCAAAGGATTCACATCATTAACTTCAATCACTGAATTCCTATCAAATGGTTTCAATTCACAAAATCCAGTCTCTAATTCTTCAGAAATGTCTTTAGATAATGGGATACCATCATATGTGAACCATGTACCTCTTCTAACTTCATATATAGCACCTGACCAATAAATCGAAGACATAGTCATATTGATCAAATCAACTTCAAATAAATGATCTTCATTGACTTCTACTTTGAAAGAATTGTCATTTAGCCCATCAACGTCTCTTTTGGCTTTTAATTCTTCTAATTCACGATATTTTGTCTCTAATTTAATACAATCATCTTCATTAAATCCATTAAATTTGAAGATTTCCTCTTTAGGGATCCCTGTCATATCACCATATTCATCAGGGTATTTCAAAGGGTTGTTTGTAGAGTAGTACCATCTTAATAACAGTGGCGGTATGTCTAGTTTATTTATTGTTAAAACTTCATGTTTTCCATAATCATCTTTTGTTTTAGTGGTAGAAAAGAACATTTTTGTCCTTTTTATTGTCAATATGTTGAATGATGATGTTGATTTGGGGAGTGAGAAGATGGAATGGATGAAGTTCGAGTGAATTGAGTGTTTAAACATTGAGATTATAGAGCCTCTACTTAAGAAACTCATCCTGATGTTTTTTTTGTATACAAAACTCTAAGGAATAAATACATTGGACTCGGCTTTAATCGGACTTAATGAGTTTTATTAATTGAAGTCCAAACTTCGAAGTGATGAATTCAGTCTATTAACCAATCATTTCAAAGGAATAATGTCCACTGCGAAAGCACAGAAATACATCTCCGAGAACAAAGTCTTCCAGCTATCAAAATCATGGTGTCCTGATTGTCATTACACCTATGCGTTATGGAAAAGATATAACGTCAGTGCTAAAGTGACTGTTTTAGAATTAGATAAGATGAAGGATCCAAAAGAGGCATTTGAATTAGAGAAACAATTCACTAAACTGGCAGGAAGAAAGTGGGTCCCTTTTATTTGGATTGATGGTGTCCCATTTGGAACTGAACAGGAGTTGAAGAAATTGGATAGTTTAGATTTATTGGATGATTGGGTTGAAAAGACTTTCAAATAGTCATATCATACTGGTGAAGATATATGAGTTATCATCGATTGGTATTATCATGCATATTTACATATATATATATAGAAATGAAATTAATTGTAATAGAGAGTAGTACAAATAATCATTATAAAGATAAATAATGTTTTCATTAAAACTCATATCCTATGTAGAATTCTCTCGACTACTTCTACTTCTTGTTCTTAATGGATTTGGGATACTTGGGACTCTTCTTCTTTGCGATGGTGTTAATAGTTCATTATCCACATCACCCTCAACATCAATTATATTATCATTAGTTTCATTGTCATTATCATCAAGGTATATTATTTCATCTTCAAATGTCACTGCTGATAATCCACCTCTTGATTTTCTTCTGTTATGACTTTTATTAAATGATGAATTATTGGTTGATTGATTTGATACGGTTGATGAGTTTATAATCAATGAAGAGTCTTCATCATTATTCTCGATAGCAGGTTCTTTGGAAGTGACATCTTCAACTAATTCATTAAACAATTGATCATCATTAATTAATTTACTTAGATGTCTAACTTTATTAGTTTTTTTCTTCTTTGATGAAGGCATCGTTGAAACTTCATCATTATTAATATTGAGATTAATTGGTTTTTGTTTCTCCCATATTGCTAATTCTCGATCATTCAAATCAACACCACATTTCATAGCAACATCAACTTGACTTTTAAATTCTAATTGATGTAATAATCTAGCATGATTTAAAAACCCTTGAGCTGAACCAAAATCAGTTCTTGAACAAACTGGACATGATATCTTGACTAATTTCCCATTTGATAATTTATGAATACATATTTTTTGACCATTAGGTAACAATAAAGGTGGGATCCCACCATATGAAGTCTTTTGATCTTTAACATTCAAAGGATAATGAGATAAACTTGTTGATGATGGGCGCAATGAAGATTTCGTAATGGTAAGTCCAGATGATGTAGATAAAGGATCAATAGAGATAGAATGGTGGTGATTTGATGATTGATCTTGAAATAATATCCCATTTGCCTTCCTTCTTAACGTTATTAAATGTGTCATAAATTCTCCATATTTTTCATCATTATGAAGTTGTTCTAAAGTCTTCAACGTGTTTTCCACTTTCAAGATCTCCTTCTCGATCAATTTGTATTCTCTATGTTTCAATAATATCTCAATATCGATTTGATCAGTCAGTGATCTTTTCAGTTTATTATTGTGTGTTGAAATCTCATCATTTTGAGACTCATCGAAGTCAGACCAGGCCCCATCTGAATTGGGAGACTTAGGAGTGGCCACCTGTATGTAGTTATGAGACGAGGATGGATCAGTGCCATTGTCCAGGAAGTGGATGTGAGAACCAGTCATGATGAGCAAATTGTATTGATGTAATTGTAAAGATAATTCCGAAATAAACATTGAAAAATTGTATCCCTTGAAAATACAAACACACAAAGTCACACTACTATATATATAAATAAAAGAATGAGCAAACGTCTTCCTTCCTCCTTTGACGGAGACTCACCACAGCAAGTTGACTTCATCTCCAAATGTATCGCACACTGTAAACAACAGCCACTAGTCCCATTAGGTTCATTTGCGACTTGTGTTGCTATCTCATTGGCTATCATCAATCTAAGAAAAGGACACGCTAGAGGTGCCCAAAAATGGTTCAGATACAGAGTTGGATTTCAAGGTTTCACGATTGCTGCTTTGGTGATTGGTGGTATCGTTTATGGACAGGAGAGTGCAGCACAGAAGAAGACCAGAGAGGAACAATTACAAGAAAAGGCCAAATTAAGAGAAACGTTATGGATCGAAGAATTGGAAAGAAGAGACGCTGAAAGTAAACAAAGAAAACTAAGAGCTGAGATTGCAAGAAAGAAGATTGCTGAACAAGAAGAATTGGAAAGACAAGCGTTGGAGGAGTTGAAGAATAAGCAATGAGTTTATGAAGTATAAAATATAAAGTATAAAGTATGAAATGTGGATGTATCGATGTGCTAGAGAGAATAGATAAACATATAAACACTCTCAAATAGCCTCATCATCAGTGTAAATAGAAAGAAACATCACAATATATATATATATATAAGTTATAAAGTATTACCCTACTATCAGTAGTATATAAATTTTCAGTTCTTTATCTTGAGCTAGTAAAGAAACTATCTTTGATACACACAAATACACCGAATAATGTCCCTTCCCGTCTCCAGACTTCAACAGATCAACAGACATATGCACCCAGAAGCTGTAATAAGTCCTTCATTCCCATCACAGCCTCATTTTACGAATAATCGAGTCATTAATGATCCAAATATATCACATGGACGCATTAGATGTACATATCCAATGAAGATAAACTCACACAAATAGAGACAAAGTCACACATAGACGCATATAAGATACCTTTAAATAGACGTATAAGACAACACAACACCATAATGTAAATACTATAGTGGTACCATCATCATCATACTATGTAGTCACGCAGCCCTGAACTGTCCCGATAAATAAAAATCAAGTAACAATAAGATAAATTACACCCACACAATGACAACAACAACAATGTTGATCTTAGCAATCGGAGACATACACATCCCATCACGAACCACGTCACTCCCCTCTAAATTCAAGAAACTTTTAACACCAGGAAAGATTTCACAAGTGTTATGTTTAGGCAATTCAACTAATTCAAGTCCAGAGACTTATGAATTCTTGAAAAATATATCTAGAGATTTCCAACAAGTTAAAGGACAATTCGATACAAATTCACAACTACCTTTATCACTAGTGGTGACGCATGGTAATTGGAGGATTGGGTTCACCAATGGGTTCAATATCGTTCCTGAGAATGATCCATTAAGTTTATTGACCCTTTCAAGACAAATGAACGTTGATGTCTTGATTTGGGGCGGTGAAGGTGGGAAAGTGGAGGCATATGGCTTAGAAGGTAAATTCTTTGTCAATCCAGGGAGTGCTAGTGGTGCAATGAGTCTAGGCTGGGAAGATGTTGAAGAGGATGAGGAAGATAATGAGGAAAATGATGAAGTTGACCATCCTTTACAAGAAGTTGACGATAAAGATGAAGTGTTTGACGAAGATGACTTGTATGAATCTATTCCAAGTTTTACATTGTTGGATATTCAAGGAAATACAATAACATTATACATTTACACTTATATCAATGGTGAAGTTAAAGTTGATAAGGTTAGTTATAAGAAGGATAATTAAAAAAAAAAAAATACATAACATTTAGAGAAAAGTTACAGTGTAAATCCTACTATCTTTGTAATTCAATAGGCAAAGACATTAATTAATTATACATGATTATATAATAATCTAGAATATGCATTAGCTAAAAATTTGGTTCGATATTAACAATCCATCACATAAGAAGAAACAGAAGAATGAAAACATCATTGAAGTCATATACACCCAAACAAAAATCATTAATCGAAGACACCAATGATTTAGTTGAGTATATGTCAGAAGTATTAGTAAGGTAGCGTGAGTTTTTCCACATCGACAAAAACGTCTCGAGCCAAATGCACTCTGGTCATCATCTAGATTTCAACAATAGCTTTCTTTGTATTCTATGCTCTGGTTAGATTATGAACTTACCATTTGAATGTCTGAAGTTCCTGATATTTATCAGGAATATTTAGAATGAAAAGTTTTAAAATTTGATTTTCTTCTAATGAAGAAAAAAAAAATCTATAACTCAAGAGTCACCCGGAAATCCTAAATCAAAATTGTTTTAGGGCTCTATAAAACAAGCTTGTAGTACAAATCACCATAAAATGATACTATTTATTTACTTTATGCACACTCATTCCTCCAATCCTTCCAACAAATCAGCTTCTAGATCGTCCTCTTCCCCCTTCTGGAACGTGGATGGAATCAACTCTTCAACTTTAAGTTTCTTAGTCATTGAATAAGCATCTTCACCATCAGCATAATAACTTTTTTCAACACTTAAAACTTCAAATTGTAAAGTATCTCTATATAAATGCAATGCAGCTCTATTTGATTTTCTAACATGAAGATTGACATACTCACTCTGAAACGTCTCTGTCAATGCAAATAAGGCTTGTCTCATCAGTTTCTCAGCAATCCCTTGACGACGATAAGTTCTCATCACTGATAATGAAGTTATATGTGCATGTGGAGTTTTATCTTCAGCTTCTGAATCGTCATTCATCTTAGCTAACACGTATCCCACGACTTTCTCGCCGGTTTGTAGATATGCTGGATCTCCCTTAACATCAGGTTTATAAGGTGGTAATGAGTCTGAATCTGTTGAATAATCTGTTGTTGTTGCAACAAATGAAGCTTGAGGCCATGATAAAACGTGATAAAGGTAGTATTTCAATTGATAATTCTCTGGTAAGTTGTGCAGATTACAGTTTTGCATTCCCTGTACGTCTTCCACGGTGGCTTTTCTGATTGTTATGGCCATCTTTTGAATTAGTTATATTGTTATTTGCAATGAAGTTCGAGAGTTGTCGGATTTTTTTTTTCACTTTACATATTTAATCAGTGATGAATATTTATTTATCCATACACTGTAATTAATCAATATATATATATATAGTTTACTATTCATCACTTAATGTATCTGATATGCTCCCTCTCTAACACTCCCTCATCAAATCTGATCAAGAAAACAGTTCTTAGTGGAAACTCATCAGTTTCAACTCCATGAGCAGTGACCTCCGCTTTAAAGTAACTTGAATCCAAGATCCCTTCAATGATTCCAGCAATAAAGGCATTCAAATTCAACTGCCCATACTCTTTAGGAACTGATATGAATTTCGAAATGATTGGATTATTATCAGTGATCATGTATTCATTATCACTATCACTACTCTTTTCTAATTGATCAGCAACTTTACCAAACAACACACGCCATACGTTCGAGTGGATAAACTGGAGCATCTCCACGATATGTAGCTGTCTCTTTGCATTCTTCCCATCTCTTAACGTTAATAGTTCCAACACCTTTTGTCCAATTCCATAACCGTATGAATTCAACGATGATTCCAGTTGTTGGATGCCCTTGTTGTTCGTTTGTGAGTATTGCACCATCGACATGAATAAGAACGATAGTGATGAGAGATTCACCTCTGGAGTTCTTCTCGAGAGTGAAGTGTCGTAGATTGAAGATTTTATTGACGTTGTCGTTTGCTGTTGATAACTCGCTGGGAGTTGGATTGGGCCTAAAGCCGGATTATAACCTAGCTGCGATCGTTGGCTGATCACTTCCACCGTCCTCACGCCTGAAGGGTCGATGATTTCCTTCGACATTTGATGATTATTTTTCTATATATTGAAAACACAGCGGTTAAAACAATTCATTTTCTAATTGTAGCGCGAAATATAAATACTGGGATGATTTCCTTCATTTTTGTCACTCATTGACGATTACATAAATAATGTACAATCATAAAAGAAAGAGACAATTCTCAATTTATAAAGACTCAAATGGTAGACTCAAATACCACCGAATACAATGATCTCAATATCTAATAATCTGATACTAATTAAATCAAAGATATCTTATTGAGTGATAATACATTCAGTCTACCAGGTGATAAACCACAATCAATCAGGACAACAAGAGAAATAAGTCCGTTGAAACTTCCAAAACAAGTTGATTCAAGTATTTCAGAGAATGCTCAAGATAAATCAGAAGCTGAAGAAGCATCATATGATATAAGTATGGATCCATTTCAACTTGAATTCGAAACTGTTCTGAAAAGATCAACAACAACAATCAATAAAACGCAAAGAGGTAAAGGATCTCCATTCAAATTGAATCATATTAACGTCAACAGATCTTCAGTAACTAAACCATTGATGATTAACCCAATCAAAAGAATTCCTGAGATCCCTTCACCATTTAGATATCTACCTTCTATAAATAATGACAACCCTATTATTCAAGATAGTACTCCATTGAACTCATCAATTCATCTTAGTGAATTTGATCAAATTCCTCAAGGTACCTCAACTCCAAATAAAGGTTTATTTAGTTCTCCATTAAGAGATATCACAACAACCCTGTTAAATACACCAACTAAACCAATAGAACCGCACTTGGATTCTAATTATAAGTATCGAGATTTTTCATTAGATGAAAAGACTGGATTCTTAAATCAAAGCGAAGGTGAACAAGATGATCCATCACCATTGGTTGTCAAAAACATCAGACAAATAAATAGGAAATTACAGTCAGATATTGAGACAATGATGGAAAAATTTCAAAAAACACAAATGATTCAAGATAGTATTGATAAAAATACCAAGATTTATAATGATTCAATTTCAAGTTCTATGTCAATTGACAAACTCGATACGACACCAACAAGAAGTATTTTAAAACTTACACATGATTCAAATTCAAATAGTTCAAACAACAATAACACATTAAAGAAATCAGTAAGGATAAATCAAACAGTTGAGTTAATACATGATCATAATCATCATTTAAATTCTAAGAAAAGACCAGTTTCAAATCCAAAATTTGTAAAGAAAAAGAAGATCAAAAAGAAGAAACTTGTTGGAGATGTTGGCAGTGATTATCAACGATTATTAGCAAAATGTAGTAAAAGTAAAGATCCATTGAACTTACTAAAGCCTGATTGATTTATACAGAAATTAATGATTACTTCATATGTGTTGTTACTCATTTTGTATTATTTTATCAAAAACTTCACACTAAAGTTGCACTTCATATGATCAGTACATCCATCACGTATGATTTCAATACTGCAAGAAAAATAAAACAATGTAAACGCCGAGATCAAACGCAGAGGTAATTGAAATATGATATATGGGATTTGAAAACAAGGAAATACAATATAATTATTCATCTTTTTGAAAACACAACCTTAGATTCTATAAATATAACCCACTATTTATTATTTTGTTTATTGATTAATTGATTTTTCTTCAAATATTATACAAATTCCATCATTATTTTATTGTAAGATGAAAGCTTTTAATTCTTCATAAGCTCTATCTAGATCATCATTAACAATGATTTTATCATGTGCTCCAGTTTTGGAAAATTCTAATTCTGCAGTTGCAGCACTGATTCTCTTTTCAATACTTTCTTGAGTTTCAGTACCTCTACCTTCTAATCTTTCCCTCAAAGTTTCAATACTTGGAGGAGCTAAAAACAAGAATCTTGGATTCAAATCAGTTTGTTTAATTGATTTGACACCTTGCATATCAATATCTAAAATACAAGTTCTACCTAATTTAGCAACATCCTGTACTGATTGAATTGATGTCCCATAATAATTTCCTGAAAATTGAGCCCATTCAATGAATTTCTTTTCATCGATTAATTTCTTAAATTCATCAACACTAACAAAATGATAATCTTTACCATTTATTTCACCAACTCTTGGTGATCTTGTTGTATTTGAGACTGAAAATCCAAATTTATCTGGAAATTCAGCAAATAATTTCTTCAATAATGTTGATTTACCAGCACCTGAAGGACCTGAGATAACAATTGGACGATCTAGGTGATATATTAGTATATAATTTTATATTTAACATGTGTTGTGATATTTGTTGGTATTAATTCCAAAAAGATAAACAAAACGAAAACACAAAATTTAAGCGTGTTTTATTTGGTACGGTAAATCACAGTTTGTTGATGAATATCACGTACATAAAGTAGATAACATACCAGCCATTATGAAAGTCGTGTAGTTTGGGAATGATCAGTATAAAAGCCAAAAAAACACCAAAAAACTAAAAAAGGAAACTAAAAAAAAGAGTCAAAAATTTTCTTTCCAATGGAAAATTAAATTAAATTAATTAATGAGAAGATCAGAAAAAATAAATAAATTCTCTTAATCCGGGAACTACCATATTTGGAAAGGTTACAATCCCCTCCACTGATTTTGAGTCAAAGTAACTTTATTAATTAAATTGATTAATTGATATGTGTTTACATTTCATATACTCACACGCTTGTTGATTCTTATCTTTTTCATTCCCAATCCAAGGATCAATGTCTGCGATAGTCTTTGGTGCCGCCAAATATTTAGCTAAGAGGGCAGTAGCTGATGAAGATACTCCCGATATCACCATTCCTGATGATGATGATTTAGACACTTCAAATCCAATAACCGAAGAAATATTCAGTTCGTGGGCTTTATTCATATTATTATTTTTATTAATTGCTGCGTTATGGAGTAGCTACTATCTACAACAAAAGAGGATCCAAGCCGTTCATGAAACGGTACTGTCTATCTTTTATGGAATGGTTATTGGTCTAATTTTAAGAATCTCACCAGGTCATTATATTCAAGATTCTGTTACATTTAATTCAAGTTATTTCTTCAATATTTTATTACCTCCCATCATTTTGAATTCAGGTTATGAGTTGCACCAAGCTAATTTCTTCAAAAATTTAGGTTCAATCTTAACATTTGCCATTCCAGGGACTTTTATATCAGCAGTTGTATTGGGTATAATCTTATACATTTGGACTAAATTAGGATTAGAAAGCATCAACATTTCATTTGTTGATGCATTATCAGTTGGTGCAACGCTATCCGCAACTGATCCAGTGACAATCTTATCAATTTTCAATGCTTATAAAGTTGATCCAAAATTATATACTATTATCTTTGGTGAATCATTATTGAATGATGCAATTTCAATTGTTATGTTTGAAACATGTCAACAATTCCATGAAAAGGAAGCCCATTTCTCATCATTTTTTGAAGGTGCTGGTTTATTTTTAATGATCTTCACAATATCTACTTTAATTGGGTTTGTAATTGGTATTATTGTTGCTTTAATTTTAAAACATTCACATATTAGAAGATACCCTCAAATTGAAAGCTGTTTTATTCTACTAATTGCATATGAATCATATTTTTTCTCAAATGGTTGTCATATGTCAGGGATAGTTTCATTGTTATTTTGTGGTATTACATTAAAACATTATGCTTATTATAATATGTCAAGACGAACCCAGATCTCAACTAAATTCATCTTTCAAATACTTGCCAGATTATCAGAAAATTTCATATTTGTTTATCTAGGACTAGCATTATTCACAGAAGTTGAATTAGTTTATAAACCAATGTTGATTATAGTTACCACAATCTCAATTTGTGTTGCTCGTTGGTGTGCAGTTTTCCCGTTATCTAAATTAGTCAACTGGGTTCATAGAAACAGATCAAATAATCCAAATTTACCAGATGAAATCCCATATCAATATCAAATGATGACATTTTGGGCAGGTTTAAGAGGTGCTGTTGGTGTTGCTTTAGCAATGGGTATTCAAGGTGAATTTAAATCAACTTTATTAGCCACGGTCTTAGTCGTTGTTGTGTTGACTGTCATTCTATTTGGTGGTACCACTGCTGGTATGTTAGAAGTTTTGAACATTAAGACTGGTTGTATTGATGAAGATGAAAGTGATGATGAATTTGATATTGAAACTTCAACAATTAGAAGAAACCAATTGAGAAATTCAATTCCATTATCAAGTACTAATTCAAACGTCATAAAGACTAATGCTTCAAATAGTAATACAAGAAGACAAGATCCATTCAGTGATACGAATATACGATCAAGACAGTCACCAAATTTTGATTCAAACACAGATTTCTTAGAAAATGAAGACGTTCCTGATGATTTAAATGATATACCACCATTGGTCCCAGGTTCACGCTCAGATAAAACACCAACTACTAATATTAGTGTTAATAACGATGAAAATGCCCAAGGTACTTCATTTGTTGGTACTGTTCAAAATATATTGTATGATGACAGATCTAAATGGTTTCAAAACTTTGACGAACAAGTTTTAAAACCTGTGTTGTTGGATAATACAAATGCATTTGAAAGTAATAAACCAAGGGGTAGTGCAGATATAGTATGATATCTTTATATAATTATTGTTAGAATTTGTTGTTTGGTTCGTGATTTGTATATTAGAAAATACTTGTACTAAATTTAAATAAGTTAAAATACATTAAATTAAAATCTATGAAATTAGTGACAGTGTTATTTTTTTCATGATATTACATTGGATATTATGGTGGTAAGATGTACAAAAGCGAAAGCTTTAATCAATAGCCGATTTAATTTAAATATTAGATTTATGTCTTGAAGTAAGAATAAGTTGATCCTAACAATCAAGTTAAGGAAATTCACAACAGATTCCAGTAAAACAGTATATAGAGTGATAACTATCAATGAAAACCAAGGTCATACCCATCATTAAAACAAGTTTGAGATTTAGTTTAACTATATGATTCATTCAAGTGATAATTCACCCAAGATGTAACATTGATTAAATCTTCAAAATTGGACCAGGAAATCCCTATATCCTAACTGGACTTGAGAAAATGAAAGACCATGTGAGTTGAAGGAAATCAAGGTCACAAATAGTTAATCTGCACCAAAAATCAATATTTTGGGGATCTTTTACCCTTTTTATATCTAACCGCCATCATGTGGGAAACTCATATGAGTTTATTCGTCCGTTCAATTCGAGTAATTGAAAAGAACGAGATTCCAAACATCAAGCGTATCTAAAAGTAGTAACTATCACAGTCTTAAAATCTTGTAAGGTGAATTTTAAAAGCTTTAATCAAAGATTTAGACATTATTCTAATCATTATGACTTACTTCACAAGTATATAATAATGACCAGAACTTTGGAACTTTCGAGGTCATCAGTAGTTTAACTATTCAAGGTACATTTGGGAATAGTTAGATATCAACTCTCTACATTACGTCTACATTATAGACAGCCATGTCTGTTATTGAAATGATATTCATTATTGTACTTTTGTAATTGATGCATTATATATATGATATCTGCGTTCTATATATCAACTGATTGATCATTATAAGCCTGTTCTAAACACCAGTTAGCTAGACTCAAAACATCTTTGCTTAGAACAACATCCTTGAGAACATATTCGTATTTTAAAGTCACTTCAAAGAAAGCGTTCATTGATAACTCATGTAATAAGCTAATTATATTATCATCTTCCTCATCATATAAATATGATGGTGGTGATTTGATCAGTCTACCACATGAACTTACACTTCTTTCTAAGACTTCCAAAATCTCAGTGATTGTTGAAGATACTGTACCTTTTTTATCTTCATGGTAAGCATGTGTTGATAATAATGAGATTGCAATTATAGAATTTCCAACAATACTTGGATTTGGACATAATCTTTCGGCCTCACGACTTACAGTGTACCTAAATGGAATACCAAATCCTGAAGTGACGAATTTCACGTAATATTTTTGAATTAATTGAGTAGTTTTAATGTAATATTCTGTTAGGTTGGTGATAATATTATTGTCCAAAAATTTTGTTTGATCTGACTCAATTTGTGACGTTCTAAAAGAATAATCATGATGGTTTTTGTTTTCAACGTGATATTCACGACCAAAGAGATATTGATCTTCTATCGAGTTATTGCTAATGATTGGGTTGATTTGATTGGTCTTATCAATCAAACTAGTTGAATTTAATAGAATATTGATATTTGAATTATTTTCAGCTATAACTTTTTCACATTCTCTAAAAAGTTCTAGCCATAAATTATTTTTATGTGTGTTACTGTTATAGATGGCTAATCTACCTTCTGGATTTTCAATTTTGGATATGTAAGCAAGCTCTTGAAATGCAGTCATTTTAACAAATGGTTTCTTGGATCTTAAACCAGTTAATAAAGTACCCAGTGGGTCAGTTGATAGTTCACTTAAAGTATGACCTCTATGAAGACAACCAATTGATAAGTATGCATTGAAAGCAGCATTAACAGTTTCAAGACTCAAAATTAATAAAAATGAAATCAAACTTGTTTTGAATAAAAATCCAAGTGATAAAAATTCAATTTGTGGATAGTTTTGATTGAATGTTATGAATAAACCAAAAATTGTGAAAATAACATCATATAGAATGTGTCTTATGAAAACGTAAACAAATGGAGCAATTATAATATTGGTAAAAGTGAATAGAATTGAGCTAGTGACTGTCTTTGGAAATTGTTCAATCAATGTATCCTTTGGATGTGAATGAAAATTACCATATGTTGCAATCAATCTATCATGATCCAAGATTGTATGTTTTAAAGCAAAGGTTGTACTGATGAACAAAGATAAGTAGTAATAATAAACATATTTATCATTTATTAGGGGGTATTGATGTTTCATTGGTGATGATTGTATGTCTAGATTGTTCAATTGTAAGCTCAATACCCAGAAGAAAGTATATGAACTAATGGTGTTGAAGATCAAATTGTAAACAAATTTCTTATTTATTAATTGACCAACAACTTGATTTGATAATGTCTTGTACCCTAAAAAGTCGACGTGTAGATTATTCTTCCTCACACAGCACAAAAGAAACAAAACAGATGCAATTGGTACCGTTCTCAACGGTAATAATGTATTCCACCATGATAAGCTTGATGGTAATGCAATTAATATAGTTAAAGCCCAAGAGGAGATGAAGATGAATCTTGTGAGTTTCTGAAATCTAGTTCCGCAGATATCTGAGAATATTGCGTTGTAGTGCGGAATGGACGAGTGATTGAAGCTCATTTCGATGCTCAGATTACTCAATTGGATCAAATTATAATGATTTGATAAGTTCAAAAACAAAAACAAACCAAAAAATTCAAGTTGAAAAAAATCAAAACTTCCAGATCACAAAAGCCGGGTAATTTAATTTTTAAAGATTTGAAAATGTAAACAACTTCAAAGGCAAAATACAGTAAGAAATCTCAACTAAAATCTCACTCAAAAACCATGAATAGAAACGATATAAAGAACGAGAAACTCCCCAATAATGCTCCAGTGAAGCAGGAACCCTTTCTGGCTGAAGAAATTCTTGAAATACAGGCCAAATTGGATAAAAAACTAGGTCCAGAATACGTTAGTACGCGTCCAGGTGGTGGTGGTGTTCGTGTTTCATATATTGAGGGTTGGAAGGCCATCAACTTAGCTAACCAAGTGTTTGGCTTTAACTGCTGGAGCTCCGATGTTAAAAGTATAAATATCGATTTCGTTGACGAGAGACAAGGTAAATTTAACGTTGGTTTATCTGTAACTGTTAGAGTCACTTTGAAAGATGGTTCTTATCATGAAGATATTGGATATGGATCAATAGAGAACTCAAGATCCAAAGCACAGGCGTTTGAGAAGGCTAAAAAGGAAGCAATGACGGATGGGTTAAAGAGGGCTTTGAGACATTTTGGTAATGCTTTAGGTAATTGTCTCTATGATAAGGAGTATCTAAGTAAAATATCTGGTGTCAAATGTGCACCTCCAGACTTTGATGAATCTCAACTAATGCGTCATTCCGACAATTATCCACCATCGAGAGCCAATACAACCAATCAAATTCCACAAGAACAACCAATTCAAAAAGTTCCATTACCAATCAATAAATCTAATCCAATTCAGCCAACTAGAGCCATTCCTGAAAAAAGAAAAATAAATCCAGTTGAATCTAATAGTAATAATAATAAGAAATATGTTAGAGATCCTGAAGAGTTTGATGATTCTTTAACATTCAGTGATGATTTGAATTTAGAATCTGAAGGATTCAATGATGAAGTTAACGAACTATTAGATTCAAAGTCTAAAAATCATATCAATAACCAAGAAAGTGAGAATAACCCAAATACTAACAATTTTCATAATCCACAGCCAGAGACTAATCAAGAATTTAGTCCACAACCGGAAATGGTGATACCAACAGAAGTTAGTTTTTTCAAAGCTAGAGTAGCAGAAGACGTTCAAAAGAATAACACAACTATCAATGAAACAACTGCATTCAATCCACAATTTATAAGTCCATCAATCAGAAGAACTGTTGATCCAATGAAATCAACACCAGTTAAAAGAAGTGAAACAGTAAATATAAGATATGATAGTCCTAATTTGATGAAGAATAGACAGATTGGAAAACCAAGGTATCCAGCACCTAGAAAGTCACGTACAGATTCAAATGATTAGAATCAGATCCTTTGATTTATTTATTCTGAGAACTCTTGATCTATTTATTCTAATAAACATATATTTTTTTTATTGACACTTTGTTAGTTTTTATTCTTTTTCAATCCAGCCTCTTTTTTTGTAATATAGATATCCTCTGGATGTGCCTAAATCCCTTCTCCTCCTCATATCTTTTAATATATCTCACCGCTAAATATCAAAATAAAATACTAATTTATCTAATTCTAAATGTGTCAAATTCGCGACAATTTAAAGAAAAGAATAGTGGATTAAAACTGTTAGAAGCTCTCAACATATAGCAAACATGATCCAGATTAAAAGAGCGTAAGTTGGCTCAATTCCAACATCTGAGTATTATCTTAAACTAACTTTAAACCAATCAGTGAAGAATGCATCAAACCTTATCTCCACACTAAAGGAAAATTCGCAGAGGAAGAATTCGAACCTGGTAATGATGTATTTGAAGCACTTCAAAACTCAAAAATATTGTAAGTACTCACTGATAATTTAGATTCACTCAACAATGAGATTCACTCTTACTAATAATTTCTATTATCAGGGTATTGGGAGCTGGTGGTCTAGGTTGTGAAATTTTGAAGAATTTAGCAGGTTCAGGTTTCAAAAACATTTATGTTATTGATATGGATACCATTGATTTATCAAATTTAAACAGACAGTTTCTTTTCAGGAGATCTGATATTGGACAATCTAAGGCATTAGTAGCTGCGAAATTCATCACGAAAAAATATAAAAACGTTTCTATAACACCAATCTTTGGGAAATTAGAAGATCAAAATGATGAATTTTATAAACAATTTACATTAGTCATATCTGGATTAGATAGCGTTGAGGCAAGACGTTGGATAAATCACAAATTAGTTTCATTGGTCAACCCAAACGACTTTGAATCAGTAAAACCATTGATTGATGGTGGTACTGAAGGGTTCAGAGGTCAAGTTAAAGTGATATTCCCAACTTTTACAGCATGTTATGAATGTTCTTTAGATACATTAAGTGGTCAGGCAACTTATCCAATGTGTACCATTGCTAACAGTCCTAGACTTCCTGAACATTGTATTGAATATGTCAGTAATCTGAAATGGGCTCAAATTCATAAAGATGTCGTATTGGATATGGATTTACCAGAACACGTAGATTGGGTATATCAAGAGAGTTTAAAAAGGGCAAAAGAATTTGATATTGAAGGCGTCACTAAGAGTTTAGTGCTAGGAGTTGTTAAGAGTATCATTCCATCAATTGCATCAACTAATGCTATTGTTGCTGCCATGTGTTGTAATGAAGCTTTTAAAATTGTCACTAGTTCAAATCCAACTTTGGATAATTTTATAATGTATTCTGGTACTGAATCTGTTTTTAGTTATACGTTTGCATATGAAAGGAAACCAGACTGTCCAGTATGTGGTGGGTTATGAGTATATTTTAATTACGTGATTGTTAATGATAATGTTACTTTTCTTTTTTTTATATAGTAAAACACTTTATTTACAGTTTTTTCATTAAATTTTGTTGTGTTTGATAAACTTGAAATTTGATGGAGTAGTTAGTTTTAAATGAAGTTGCTAACTACAATTTATTTATAATTGTACCCTTCAACTATTTATATATATATATTTATATATATATATATATATATATAAATATACCTCAAAATCTTAGATAACAAGAAAAAAAAAACAATGTAAAAAAAAACAAACCCACAAAATAGAGAAAATATAATAAGAAACCTAGGTTCAAAATATCAAGCCCCTGGTATGAGGAGAAAGTGCCCGCTCATTCATTCAAATATAATTATCATCATAATACTCATTCTTATTTGATCCAAACATTGATTTAGCAACTTTTAATGCTGATTCATGCTCTTCAAAAATTGGATCAGATAAACCTGAGCGATTCTTTGTATTAGAATCTCCTAGCAGTTCAGAGGGCAAGTTAACACCATTGAATGAATTTGCAAGATTATCGTTTGATTGATTTATGTTACCAGCTTCTGAATGTCGATCAGTGTTTGGTGAAATTCCATTTGGTGAAACACCATCACTTCTTGATATAGAATTACCATTAGCAAGTCCATTATCTGTGAATAAGTTATTGAAATCAGGTGAGTTCAGAAAAATTGATGGAGATGGGATCTGATTTGCTGGGGTTGTTGAATTAGAGTTACCGGTGTTTGTACTTAAAGTTCTGTTTAAGTTACCAGTTGATAATCCATCACTTTGTAAAAAAGCATCATAATCCTGTAATGAGAAATTAGCAGCTGCATCAAAACCAGGAATATCACTAAAGAATGGATCACCAAGATTTTTGAATTTTTCGAAGTCAGCTGTTAAATAATCAAATTTGGATTGATTACTGAAATCCACAAGATTATCCCAAACGGCTGGAGATGGAGCAACATCTTCACCAAGTAGAGTTGGTACGTCTTCTAATGGTATTTCACCATTTTCTTTCATATATTCAATCAATTGATTAACTTTTTCAACCATTTGTGGATATTGAAGTTCGATGTGATCAAAAAACATCTTTAAGAGATAAGTTAGCCTCCAACAAATGAAATATCTATGCTGAGACTTTGAAATTCCATCATTTAATTGTTTTAGTCTTAAAATTGAATATTCATCAGATGTATAACCAGGAGTTTGAGGTCTGAACCAACTCACTAATCCAGCGCTATCACTGAACTGCCAATCAGATAAACATTCTTCAATGGATATCGACTTGGATAAATTTTTTAATATTAAACCAATTATGAGCTGACAACTTCGTTTAGCTAAATCAAAGATATATGAACTCATATAACTTTCATACCCCATAATTGAATTGAAAGTTAGATTGTTGGCATACCCATGGAAAAATCTAAGATTGATCAAACAGGATTCAGCACTTTTCTTTAAATAAGTAGCAGCTAGTTCAGAATCATCAGATGAGCAAGTTAAATACAATAAATTATAAGTACATGTATGAATTGTGTAAAGGTGCAATTTAATGAGTAAATCTTTCATTTTAGAAACTTTTCTCAAAAATCCATCGCCTGAAGTTAAAACCAATTCATTAATATCTGAATACCTTTGAATCGCAAATTCAATTTGTTTTAAAGCATTTTCAATATCTGATCTCTTTGGATGATCTTTAATCTTAGAAGTTTGTTTGATAACATTTCTATATAGTAAAGTAACTTCATGATTTTTCTTAATCCATTCAATTGAACTTCTTTCCAAGCCTGAGTCATTTGAACTTTGAACAGGTAATTGTGTATCATATTCATCATCAATAAGTAATGGACAACCAAATGTAAAAGCTTGAACAGCATCCAAATACATTATTTGGGCCCACATTTTTTTCCAGACATTAGATGTTGCTGGATCAGTGACTAATGAAAATGTACTTGGATCACGATGCAAACCATGCATTTTAGCCATTTGGACAATCAAAGCTAAAAATATTGTAGAATCTGTACTTTCATCACCATCTTCTGGAGCATAGAATCTGTATAAACGTAACATTAATAAAGCTTGAATATGTTTCAAAGTTGGTTTTCTTAAAACCCCTGCATTACTTAAACAGGCTTTAGCATATTCAATAAAACCTGGATCAATAACAACATTTGAATCTAAAATTTTTCGAGCCTTTGAAGACAAATATTCTGATGATTCTTTATTAGAAGGTAATGTAATATAAGCAAATCTAATAATAGTCAATAATAAACCAACACTTACCAATAAAGCAGCATGACTAACAACAAGGGTTGCTCTACCATCTGGACTTGTTGATATCAAAGATTCCATATTTATTCTGAATGATTTTTCATCGATAAATGGAACAAATACATAAGCTTCAGCGAAGAAATGATCAATTAGGTCCATAACAGCTTCCTTTCCTGGCAAAATTCCATTGATTGCATCAATTAAACCTCTATGATTCTTAGTAATATCAGCTTCAAAAACTGAAGCATCTTGATATGGAGTAATTGAGTGGCATGAACTTAATTCATGAGTTGGAGTTTGAACACCTTGATCATAAAGAAAAAATTTACTGAAATTAATCCCCCAATATTGATTTTGTAAATATTTTTTGAACATATCTCTAAACGTTGGATCATTTGTAGCACTAGCCATGAAACTGGTTGAACCAAAATGTGCCATTTTACTTTCTTTAAGTACTAAAACACTGAAATCTTTAGTTAAGTCTAAAACTGGATCGATTGCTGGATCGTCATCTGTTACAATCAAACTT
The DNA here is from genome assembly GCA_003707195.2 of Phaffomyces antillensis. Classification (NCBI taxonomy): domain Eukaryota; kingdom Fungi; phylum Ascomycota; class Saccharomycetes; order Phaffomycetales; family Phaffomycetaceae; genus Phaffomyces; species Phaffomyces antillensis. The sequence goes on from PPNI02000042.1 coordinate 60,620, forward strand.
CCAATTTGAAAAGAATCAGTTTTTCTACTCTCTAATAGAGCATTTAATTCATTATTTTTGGTTTGCAACGCATATATCTGCTCTTTTAATTTTTGAACTTCATTATTTGATGCCCATGGTTGTTCTTCATAAACACATAAATGAGTGGTATTATCTTTGACACATGATGAACAGAATGGTTTAGCCTTATCACATTTCATCTTCCGACGACGACAGACAGCACACGCTGTGGGCACTCTGTACCTTGATTTTTTGATCTTTGAACTCTGATGACTGTTGGGGCCATTCACAGGTGGATTATGATCCATACCTGACCGGATTGGATCCATTGTTTATATATTGATTGCTTTTAGAAGTGGCAAAAAAAACTACAACTGATGATTATATTAGATGATATAAGATTGCGCACTCAATGAATAAGATGATAGAACAGTAAATTGAGAGTAGCTGTGATTGCAGTGGTTACTTGAGTATGACGATAAAACCAGCTTAAAGTATCAAAAGTACCAAATGAATACAGAACAATTCTTTTTACTAATCAAAATGTCACTTTTGTCTCGCATAAGCCTTTGATAAAAAAAGAAGTTTATTTCGGCGGGTTTAAGGGAGCTGAAGCGTTAGGAGCTCGCGAGCATATAAGTGCATTATGTAATAATTATATAAGTGCCGATGTCTGGGTGTTATACTTGGGCTTTGAATTCAATTACTGTGTCACTTTCAAAGATAATGCAATTATTATATCTACACATTTCAACTATTCATGTCTCGGCCAAAGGACTTGACTTTCAAGCTGGAGAGTACACGAACAGAAGTCGAAGTGTGGAGCTCAGATCCAACTAATTTCAATATACCTGATAAACTCATTAGAATAACATTAGACAACACAGTGAGTGATATATTAGAAGTGATTTCATTAAGATCGTCTTCAATTGGTGGCAACTTGAATCCAAGATGTATGAGAGCGTTCTATAGACATGGTGAAGTCCTCGGTTTCCAGCCATTATCTGATTTTTTACAACAAGAAGATTTCGTCAATAGATTAAGAATTGAAATTAATGTTAATCAACTGAATTTAACAACTGGAAATTACATAAGACCTGCTTTATTAAACGTCAATTTAAGATTATCTTCAGGAAAGGTCATTAGTGCTAGGGAACCATTAACTTGTAAAATTGCTGCATTTAGAACATATATCGTTGATTCAATCGGTTTAGATGATTCACATATTGATCATTTTGAATTCAATGGAGGTATGATCATTCATAATGAAGAACAAACATTAGGAAATCTACTGAACTTAGATATCGCTCCATTAGGTGAGTTAAATTTTTACGTTTCGATGGAATCAGATTTTCAAATCATTTTATCATCACCTGTGGAAAGATTATTAAGAACGAATAAAATATATTCAATGTTAGACACGTCAGTTTTAACTATCAAATATTTCATTATTGATCAATATACTGGTTTCAAGCAAATAAAACCTGAGGATATCAAAATTATTTATTTTGGTAGAATTTTATTAGATTCAACTAAAATAAAGGATGTTATTGGTACAAATACAATTTTATCCAATATAACGTTCCATTTTGTTTTAAATGAACCTGAAGATCCATTACCATCACAAGGATTTTGGAGTGATTTGAAAAGAGGCCAATTATTCGAATTTTTACCAAGAGAACCAAATCCAAATTATAGAGATGAAGTTCAAAGAAATGAAAGATTAAGAGATCAGCTAAGGAATGATGGAAGTCAGGCTGATGTTATAAATGAGCCTGTAACGTTGCAACAGGAAGATCTTAGTGATTTAAATAATGATATTAACTCAAACGAAACAGATCAGAGAATTCCTCAGTTTGTTAACGGTCATGATCATTTACCATTATCACATGGTGTATTAACTGGTGATTCATTAGAAATATTAAGATTAAGTAATGGAGAACTAAGTAATGTTGATCAATTAAGTTTAGCAACAACGATTTATAAAGTTTCATTGCATACTATCGATGGATATAAAGAGGTTTTATTATCGAGTTCACAAGTTATCATAAACGATTCCGATTCATCATCACCATATTTAATGTTATCACCATCTGGATTTGCTAAATTACAAGAATTAGGAGTTGAAATCGAGAAACCAATCATAAATATCGATGAAACTGAAAATTCATCTATTCCTACCCCTACAATCCCATCAATCATCAACATGAATAATGATATTACCACGCGTCTACCTAATCAAGAACAACAACAAGATCAACAACAATTTCAACAAAGACAAGAACAAACAAGAATTAATCTAAGACAAATAAATCTGGCTAATCTTACATCACAAATAATATTACCATTATATGGAATTTTGAAATATTATTTATTATATTCAATGCTGGAAGATTATGCATTAACCAGCCAATGGTTTAAATATGTATTCATCTTCATATTAGTTATCCATTTTCTAACAAGAAGTTCAAATAGTCATATTTTAGGATTTTTGACATCAAGAATAATCCCTCAATCAGTAACAAGTTCAATAGTTTCAAGATTCAATAATTTAAATGAATCATTAAGACTAAGAACAATCATATTTTTTAAAAATATAATTGAATTATCAATTCCAAAGAGAAGAAAACCGAAAATTATTCAAATTCCAATTGATTTCATGGTTGCTTTAATTTCATTCATCATCACATTCATACCACATTTGTCGAATTTATACATTGAAGCGCTTGATTTAAGAAAGATTGAAATTTTAGAAAATGAAATGGTTAATGCATTTGATGAAATTATTGAGCAATTAGATATGAATAATCAATCAAATGATCAATCGGGAAGAGATATCGGTGAAGAAGATGATTCAAACACAGGGAATCTAAGAGATGTTTTTGAAAATATACCTCAAGAGAATGGAAGCACAGGAGTTCAACCACATTATGAGGATTAAATCTATGGAGTTTCAGGAACTTTTACAATAATGTCTTATTTGTTTTTGATAGTGTAGATAAATTAACCAGAACTATACTTTTAAGCTGATATAAAATTTTGTTAATGATGAGTATGCTGCCACAAATGGATATAACTAGCTAAAACATAGAAATTGGAATCGTTTATTACTGAAACAATAGTTATATTCTTTTTAAATACCAAATTTGGTCGGAATATATATAGTTAGTTAGTTATTTTACTTACCTCAAAGGGCCCACCCACCTTTACTATACGAATGATAAATGAACCAAATTGGTTGAAAGTACTCCTGACTCCTTGTATACTATACGCCATCCATAATAGAACTTTCTTCTACCTATCTTATCGTTTAACCTAGTCAAGTCGGAATACTCCAGGCTCAAATCTTCATCATATGAGTATTACAGTTAAACGAGGATAATGGCTTAATCCATGTCTTTATGTGCTACATGATTCATATTAAAGTTTCTAGAGATCTTACAAAGAGTAGCACTACCACGATTTGAGAGACATTCAACGAAATCTTTCAATGCAATATATTTCCCTTTCCAGACAGAATAATATCCAGAAGAATTTGTTGTATCCATGGAATGAATATAATAATGGTTCGTTCTATTTCAGAATTGTAATTTAATTCTAATTAGTATGATTATCAAAATTCTACTTATGGGTTCTCGCAAGATTCACCTTCAAAGCTTTGAAGTTACGAGCTAAGGAGCGATCTGAAATGTATTTGAGATTGAGTCGTAGAGGGAAAATCACATGAAAGTTTTGCATCAACTACATATCGTTATTGATTGAAAGGAGGAACTAAACATTTTGAGGTAGAAATGAAATATAGAGCCAAAATATAAGAGTATAAAGAGGTACGTGGCTTCTGAAATCGTTAGAATGATGGATCTAATAATATTTATACAATAATATAATAACTACTAATGATAACCTCTTTATCATTTTAATTTCTAGCAAATGCAACAAACAGTATTCATTAATACCTAATTGATTAAATTTCTATATATTTTTAATTCAACTACACTTTTAACTAAGCAACTCGTTTAGAGATTAATTAATCAGTAGTGTTTTCTCTCTCTCTCTCTCCCTATCTCTACTATCAACTAACTGGCGTTGACTACCAACACAAAACATCCCAACACCAACGATCTTTCAACGAGGGAAAAAAGTGTGGCGTTTTCCAACGGATCAAAATTTAATTAAACGAGGAAAAAGTAGAAAATAAAAGAAATTAATAGAAACGAATAAAAAAAAAAAGTGTGTGAGATGTCATTGATATCATTAATTAAGTAGTTTATTATAGTATCCAGTGAATTGTTTTATTTAAAATAGCACAAAGCTTAATCTAGTCGCAGAAATTATGTGTCAAGATAAAAAAAAAAAAGCAATTTTTGGAGGGGTCTAGCCGATTGAATTCTTACTAAGGCGAGGGAATCTGGAATTTTGTAAAAGAACTAAATGGTTAATTGAGTTGTGAGAATAAGCTGTGGAAAATGGTGTTGAATTCATGATTTTGGAGCTCAATTGTGTCGATTTGGTAGGGATCTATTCACTCTCCACTTGATTGGGAGTAACAAATTTCGTATTCTCTCTTTCGTTCCTTTTCATGATTAATTCACCAAACACGGTAATTCTATTAATTTATCAGCTTCTAAAATCCAGATTCTCGGATCGACTTTTTGAAAAGATTATATAAATAAACTGAATTTCCCCCCTTTTCCCACCTCTTTATATTTATACTCAATTAGGTACAATTACTACTACTAATATCAAATAACAACACAATGGTCGCACAAGTTCAAAAACCAGCTCCACAATTCACCAAAACCGCAGTCGTCAATGGTCTTTTCGAAGAAGTCTCATTAGAACAATACACAAAGGCTGGTAAATGGGTTATCTTAGCCTTTATCCCATTAGCTTTCACTTTTGTTTGTCCAACTGAAATCATTGCATACTCTGAAGCTGCTAAAAAATTCAAAGAAAAAGGTGCTGAAGTCCTTTTCGCTTCAACTGATTCCGAATATTCATTATTAGCCTGGACTAACATTGAAAGAAAAGATGGTGGTTTAGGTCCAGTTGATATTCCATTAGTTGCAGACACTAACCATTCATTATCAAGAGATTACGGTGTTTTAATCGAAGAAGAAGGTATTGCCCTAAGAGGGATCTTCATCATTGATCCAAAGGGTAATGTCAGACAATCAACCATCAATGATTTACCAGTTGGTAGAAACGTTGAAGAAACTTATAGATTATTAGAAGCTTTCCAATGGACTGAAGCCAATGGTGAAGTCTTACCATGTAACTGGACTCCAGGTTCTTTAACCATCAAACCAGATGTTGAAGCTTCTAAAGAATACTTTGGTGAAGCCAACAAATAGATTTAAAATTTTATAGAAACTTTTTTATTGCTTGATGCAGCATCGAAATATATAATTACGATTGAAATTTTTAAATTCCTTTTTGTATTGATCTGAATCTCTCATGATAAATTTCACCGAATTTATAACCATATTTATGTCCCATTACCGAAAATGAAAGAAATAATCAAATTCTCGAAGTTTGTCGTCACTGATCAGGTATGGATTCATATTTCTCACATCACACTTATTCCCTTACTAACCACCCCTTTCATCAGGTCTTTTTCGTGAGTTTTAAAATGAAATAAAGTCCATAAAATAGATACCAAACCCCCCACTAACAATAGTAAAGAAAACTAAATTCACTTTTGCTCTAGTCAATATAAGACCATTGATGCCAGGTCATGTAAGTGTTCGCAAAGTCAATAAACCCAGCTCCATCACATACAAATACTGATGAAAATGGCAAGATGTACATATAAAAGTTTTACTCACGACATTACTAACAACATATAGGTCCTGATAGTCCCACTACGCAACGCACCACGTCTCAAGGATCTAACGAATGAGGAATCAGTTGATTTCATGCAATCAATCCAACATATCCATAAATTCATCGAGAAGACATACAATGCAACATCATTAAACATTGCGATCCAAGATGGACCAGAAGCAGGACAAAGTGTCCCTCATTTACACGCTCATATCATACCTAGACATAAAGAGAATAATATCGGCGATGAAGTGTATACTATGATTGATTCATATGATGTTGAAGAGATATATCGTGATTTTTATGAACGAAAGGAAAGTTTTCTTAAAACATTACCAAAAGTTGCTAAGTTGGATTCTGAGAGGTGTGATAGAACTCACCAAGAGATGGTTGATGAAGTTAATTGGTTAAAATCAGAGTTGAGTAAATTTGAAAGTTAAAGTATAAAATATAAATCATTCTTACATTGTTAAACATTATTTATATTTATTCAAAATCAGTTCTTTTATATATATATATACACGCATCATCATCATCATCATCATCTTTCCTTTACTTTTGTGAATCTTCAACATCATACCTTTCTTGTCTTGCTTGTGCTCTTAGTCTACCCATTTTCTCATTTCTCTTTCTTTCACCACCAAAGAACGATTTCTTTCCTAGTCTATGATGCTTCAACTCCTCACCCTGTCTGAATTTCTCAATCTGATTCAAAATGTATCTTCTTTCCATGACAGGAATGCCCATTTCTTTCATCTTGATTGATTTAGTGGTGAATAATGAGTCCCAAGTTGGGAAATGCTCAGCATGCTCGACTGTTTCACGTCCAATCTTTGTGAGAAAAGTCTTGACGTCAGGGACCTGTGCTGTTGGCTGTGGAACGGACTTGGTGATGGAAGTGGCATAAGAACGAGCCAATAGTCTGAACATGGTGATTTAAAATTGTGTGTATTTGTTTGATTAGTTAGAAATGTGAAGTTTTCAATGGATATTTTTTTTTTTTTATTTTATTTTATTTATTTCAATTCGCGAGATATAAAAGACTAATATAAAGAGACTTATAAATAAATGTCACACCCACCACTTGACGAACTCCAGTGGAAATCACCGGAATGGATCCAGTCACAGGGTCTCAGAACAGACAACGTCCTCTCGTACTTCGCAGAGTCCCCGTTCTTCGACAGGACGTGCAACAACCAGGTCGTTAGGATGCAATCCCAATTTAATGAGAACTTACAACTGCAGCATCTTGACAGTTTTTCCATCGTCCATGAACTCAAGAAGATGGTTGGTGTCGAGTACGTCCTTTTGCATCATAGAGAGCCCGATTTTTGGATCATTAGGAAGCAAGAACGGTTGAGTCCAGACGAAACGGTGCCATTATCAGACTATTATATCATCGGTGCAAACGTCTACATGTCTCCCACGGTAAAAGACGTTGTCTCGAGCAGAGTGCTCTCTACTGCTTTGGCATTGAAGAAAGCAATGAACAAATTACAAGAGTTGTCGAATTTCACTCCTGCTGATGGTCATTCCTACAAATTCCAACAATTGGATCAAACAAATACCAATAATAATCCCATGTCTGGTTCAGCATCAAGAACGAGGCCAGGGGTGGGCAACACTCCATACACTCCATCAATGACTCCGGGAGTGCCTGTTAATGGAGCTGGAGGTATTAATGCTGGGTCTACTCTTTCGAAGGGAACGGTGAATAGTCTGTTTAATATCTCGCTCACTGGAAAGCCTGTCTATCTCAGTGAGACGGAGACGGAATCAAATGATGAGAATTGAATGGATGATTGGAATTAATCAATTACTCGATTCTTTCACCTGTGTAAGTAATTATCAAAGATCTCTCGAGATGTCTAAAAAAAAAGATGGAAGAAAAACGCTTTTATTAACAAATTACACCTGAATTTTACAATTGAAATCCGTTAAAAGAATGAGACTCTTCCACCCAATCTCGCTGTTAGTCTCCACGTTCATCTTTGCTCTAGTCGCTGCCTCCACCACAGAAGAAACAGTCACCCATAAAGTCTACTTCGATATCTCCCATGGTGATGAACTCTTAGGAAGAATCACCTTTGGACTATTCGGTGAAGAAGTGCCAAAGACAGCTGAGAACTTCCGTCAATTGACCGTCTCAAAGGATCCTTCATACGGATACATCAACTCGATCTTCCACAGAGTCATCAAGGATTTCATGATCCAAGGTGGTGATTTCACCGATAGAAACGGTCGTGGTGGGAAATCAATCTATGGCCAAAAATTCCCTGATGAGAAATTCACTTTCAAGCACGATAAAGTCGGGAGATTATCAATGGCCAATGCTGGGAAGGACACTAACGGCTCACAGTTCTTCATCACCACCGTTGTCACTCCTTGGTTGGATGGTAAACATGTCGTTTTCGGTCAAGTTCTTGATGGGTTTGAAGTCGTTAAAAAGATCGAGAATGTTAAGAAGAATTGGAGTGATAGACCAGAAGTTGATGTTGTCGTTTCAGGAACTGGTGAGTTGTCTTTGGATGGTGAAGTTATCTCTTCTGTTTCTTTAGAAGATTTGAAAGAGAAGGAGAATTCTAAAGATGAGTTGTGATTTACCAATACTATATTACACACTATTAAAATCCCCTTGTAGCTCATTAGTATATATATAGTCCCCATTATATTCAACTATCACGCATCTTAACATCATTATTCTCTTCAACATCTATCTCCTCATCACTCAAACTCCAATCTTTATTAGTCAAACAGTACTTCTCAGGTGGCAATCTAATACCAAACCCAGGCATTATAGGAGGCAAAGACTTCTTATTCCTCTCAGCTGCCAACTCCAACAACAATTCCTTCGGTGTCACCGCATTGAACTGATAATTAGTTCTAGCTGCAATGGCTAACCTGACATCGTCAGTCGTGATTCTTGATCCTCCAGCGTTAGCACCAGAGTTAGCCACTCCGACACCCGTATTAGCCGCTCCTCCTGCTGTGTTTGGCAGTTTGGAATGATCGTTGTAAATGACTGCATCTTTTAAAACACCTAGAGTGTAACGATGTGCGAAATCCATGAGTTGTAAAGGGACGTGTTCCTCGTACGACTGGATGGACTGAGACGCGAGAATCAAGTGGAGGATTCGAGCATCACGCGGCATCACGGGTTCTTCATCTGTGCTCATCGTTATATCGATTCTGATATATTTATATCTATAATATTTGTTTATCTCGAATTTTTTTAATTTTATCTGATTTTGATTTTGCATTACGTAATAGATTATTTTCATGTTTTCATAAATTTAAAATTAGTTTTCTATTTAAATCCTTCGAAATCCCACCATAAAAACTCCAAAATGATCATCACACAGGGCTCAATTCCAGAGTAAGTTCCACTGAAAACTCGCAATCATTGAACCGATTAGACTAACAAACTAAATTTCAGAGCCAAAGACGACATCCCGGGACAGTCAATCAGCAATCGTCTATCAAAACTACCAACTTTTCAAGATTTAGGCCCACCTGATCTCGTTTCATTAACAAAACACATCACTAACTCCAAAGATGAACTTGGAACTTATCTATTCTACACCGGTTTAGACAATTCCTCAACATCATCCGTTGCTGCCCATTTAAACCAAGTCGCTAACATCATTGGTTCAAAGCCTCAATTATGGTTTGGTAAACATAAGAATTTCAAGGTCTCAAAGGCCATTTATGCCTCATATAATGCATTTGCACGTTCTGATGTCATCGTTACTGTTAATATACCGGGTGCGGTTTCATGTTATGTCGTTGATTCATATGGTGAGAAATCCAAAGATAATGATCAAATTTGGAAAGAAGTTTTCGTTAGTGGTATTCTAAGATCTTTATTAAGTAATGATGAAAATGAAGAACAAGTTAATTCTATTGTTGAATCAAGAAATTTAAATCCTTTTTGGAATAGGGAATTAGCAATACAATTCTTTGATTATTTTGAAATTTTATTCACAAGAGGTGTTGAAGTTGGAAGTTGTCCAGAGATTCAAATTCCAACATTGATTGATAATTATTTAGTTGATGGGTTTTTAAAAGCTGTTGAATTGACAAGATTATTTGATCATGCATTGGAAGTGTTGAATCGTTTAAGATTGAAAGAAGAATCAATAGTGTGTTTGATTGTTAAAGTTTTATTCTTACAAGATGAAGAAATCGAAGCTGTAAAGACATTACATGATGCATTAATTAAAAATCCAAGAGATTCAAATCTATTAATCATTCAATCTGAATTCTTATCTGATAAAAGGCAAAATTTAAACCTCTCTTTAAATTCTGCAATTCGTGCTGTTAATTCATCACCTTCAGATTTTAAACCTTGGGCTAATCTATCAAAAGTCTATCTAGAATTAGGTGATATTGAACATTCTTTATTAACGTTAAATTCATGTCCAATGGCTCCCTTTAAAGAAAAGTTCCATTTGAAAAGGATCATTCCAACTTCAAATGATAAATTACATCTTCCATTACCAACTGATGTTTATTTAGAAGATGTTGCATCATTAGACTCGAATAAAGTAGCTGAAGAACATTCTCAATCTGATCAAACTTTAATCAATTTACAAGCTGTTAATTTAAAATCAACATTTGCTAAAGCTTATGAAATTTTAACTAAAATAGTTCATAAGATCGGTTGGGAATCTTTATTGAAATATAGAGCTAAGATATTTGTAATGGAAGAAGAATACAAGACAAAATCAACAAGTTCAACAAATATAACATCATTACCAACAAATGGTGAACTAAATGATAATGGATTCAAACAAAAAAGATTATGTGAAAGATGGTTAGATAATTTATTCATGTTATTATACGATGATTTGAAAACTTATACAATGTGGCAAGCTGAACTAATCCATTTTCAAGCACAAATGTCAAGTTATGAAAAATTACCACTTGAATGGGAATATTTAGGAATGTGTGCCTTTAGATTACATCATTTTAAAGAAGCTTCATTTGCTTTTAAAAAAGCTTTGGAAATTAGATTTGCACCAACTTCAACTAGAAATTTATTAAAATATTATAAATTTGAAATTTTAAAATTACTTGAAAAATCGGTAATTTTAGTAAATCAAGAAAATAACCATTTAAATGATGATGAAAATTCAACATCTTCAATTGAAAGAAAAATAGCTATCCTTGATGAAAATATCTTGGATTGTATCGTTAAACTATCAACATGGAATCATCGTTGGTATTGTGAATTCGCACCTTTTTTACTCATATCATTGATTCAATTGGTTGAAAGAGAAGGTTTAGTTAAAATTCAAAGTCAAATTAGAGCTAATTATAAAGATGATTCAGGTGTTTTAGAATTACTTAATGATTCTTTCCAATATTTGAAAATTTTTGAAACTCCTGGTTCTGATTCATAGAGAACAATCTAAATTGTGTAATTATACCTTATAAAGATATTTGATTTTATTTTTATATCAACTGTAAAAATTCACATAACTATATAGATCAACAACGATATCGTCATAAATCCAAAAATAGCAGTAATAATAGATGCACCAGCAACACTAAACCTAGTAATATTCAAAAATTCATCTCCATCATCTCCATCATTTCCTCTTGTCCAACCAGCATTATAATCACCTGTTGAAGTAGCACCGTTAAATTGTGTCAATGGTAAAGGGAAATCTTTATACCTCACATTTTGAATCACTTCTAATGCACTCATCTGCTCACCAAGTCCGTATTTATCATCGTACTCTCCATTTTGCCAATCCAATCCACAAGTAACGTTATCAACACCACCAGAACAAGATCTCGATGCACCTAATGCTGATTTTGTCAAATACACATCAATTATATCTCTCGTATGAGGTGCTAATTGTCCTGTTAGACCTAAAAATCGGGAAAGGTAAGCCCTGAAGGATCTTTGATCATTATTACAATTATTAAACGGTTGACATGCAGCTTCAAACATTATATCATCTTTGAAAAAAACGGAAATACCATTTAATAACATATTTAATCTTATTTCCCAAATTAAATCTTTAGTGAAATCATATAGATATGCAACACCCGCTAATAATAATCCAGAGTTATAACTCCATTGTAACGTTGTAATTTTAGAACAATCATCATTGATAAATGCTCCATCAAACACAAAAAGATATTCATATGTTCCATCAATCAATTTAACATCTTCCATCCAATCCCAAATCTTCACAGCCCATTCAACATATGTTTCATTACCTGTAAACCTTGCTAATCTTGCAGAAAGTTGGAATAAAGCACCATTACTCACTGAATTCTTATAATCATAACCTGAATTCCACTTGAAAATCTGCCATCTTAATCCACCATTACAATCCCCATAATCCCATCTTGCAGACATTGTATTGAAAACAGCCTGGGCCAAAAACAACCATTGTGGATTCCCATCTGATGGATTGGGGAAATTTTTTTCAGCCGCTGAAATTACAGTAATCCCCCAAAATGCTTGATCATCATTCCCTTCTGTCATTGACTGATTCAAGGGGACATAATCCCATTTATCACCCACTTGTGCCAATAATCCACCCATGACTAATTCATTATACTGTGTGTCACCTGAATAGAACCAATAATCGACTAATGAACCCCATGCTGCCCCTGATTGCCACCAATAGTAGGGTTCTTGGAAAACACCAATGACATGGCCAGGTTTTTGAATTGGATAGTAATCAAGGATCCCTTTGACTATTGTGCTCATTGCAGAGTTTATGGATTGTGGATCAGTAAGATCGAGTTCAAGGCACGTCATTTGATGGATTAATGAAAGTGCGATTAATATTGATTGTAAATGATGTATCTTCATTAGATTTAGTTTTCCTTTAGGTGTCTTGGCCTCTAAAAAGGGTACGATAGTGGAAAGTTAACGAGTTGTTCCATATTTAAATGAATGAGCTCCAAACAGTAAAGAATATCAGTGATTTTTAAGTATATTATGTATCCCAATAAACAGAAAGTTAAATCTGATAATTTTGAGAAGATCAAGTATAATGATTTTTGTGTCAAAAAAAAAAAAGCATGCATAAATCCGGATCTAGAAAACTGAATTTCACTATCTTAATAATGAAGTTGGTAGGACTATCTAAACAATGAGGCGTTAGCCGTATTTTGTTAGATGATAGAGATTTCTAGTCGTCTTCCTTGTAATGAACTATCTTTCAAATGAAAATTTGCGAATTTATATGTTTTTATTTCTTTCCAGATTTTAATTCATTTTTATATTTGGAAAAGGGACCTTGTCAATTTCAAAAAATCATTTTTTTAAAAATACTCATATTGCTTTCAAAACAGGCCCATTAGGCTTTCAAAGACACTCTATCTTGATTCCACGATAAGTATTAAGGCATTATCATAGTAAAACTTTGTGATATCAATGTTTTAATTTTTGAGTATCACATAACCTTCGGGTAACTCTTAACAGTAATGACACAGCTATATGGTAGCTTGATATGGCTATTATCGAACATATATAATAGTATATTGCTATATTGAAGATAATATTGTCTTAAGAGTAGATGTTGGTGGTATATTGCTAACAATTAGTCGTTTTTATGGGCGTCTCGTAAATTAATACAGATTCATGGTGAATCTGGACTACGGGGAAATGAAAATACAGAACAAAATGGTAACCATTCGAAGATAGTATATACATATCTTCCTTGTTTATACTGCTAGTTTTTATCCTAGAGTATAAGCTTGTTTGTTTATCTTCGACTTTAAATTTTTACTAAATGAATCTTGTTTCACTTACAATACTATGAACGTCGATGAAAAATTGGGTTAGGACTGAGTTCTGGATGTGAGAACTATATTTCTAGGATAGTTTGTGTAGGTGATTCTCCATGATCACAAAACAACTGACGAGCATATAGTGAGACAGATTTTCGTCAATATAGAACAAATATCTGAATGCAGGAAACTAATTAATTTATCAGATCATATTGAAGTCCGTATTTTGAACTACAGAATTTGCCGATTTTTATCAAATTTATCTATAACTTGAAAACCTATCTTTATTCCAGTTGTCGAGAGGTTTGCTTACCGGAAAAAAAGGACAATCTTTCCTCTCAGTGAATAACATTCTTTACTACTCTCCTTCATATTGAGACTGAACTTGAAATTTTTCATGATAGTGGAAATTAATACCCTGTCAACTTGTATTTAAACCCCTAACTACGTCCCATCCATGTCAATTAGAGAAGTAGCAGTGATAGGAGCTGGTGGTGTCGCTGGTCTAGCATCTATTCATGAACTTTTGAACACAAACTCAGATGGGAGCTCAAGTATAGGCAAATCTGTTTCAAATGATAGATTCTTCACCAAGATCGTTGGATTTGAAATGAAGTCTGATATTGGAGGAACTTGGAACGTTAGTGATTTCATCCCTGATCCAAATCTACCATCACAAGAGATCCTCGATACAGAAAGGTACGATGATGCTAACATTATCAAAGGTCCTCATAAAAACATTCCATTAGGTCTATCTGAATCTTCGTTTCATAACCAGATTGAAACTTCGAAAGATGAGTCTTACATTCCATGGTCTAAGAGCGCTGTTTATCCAAGATTATATACAAATGTACCAGAGATTTATATGAGATACTCTACCAGTGAAAAAATAGACACTTGTGCTCCTGAATTGAGTCCGTTTATAACACATCAACAACTATATGAAAGAATGAATAATTTCACAAGAACCCATTCATTAAAAGATTATATTAGATTCAACACAGAAGTATATAATGTCCGAAAACAAGGAAAAAAATGGTTATTAACTCTAAGAAGATCAACCGAAACCAAAGATTATTGGTATCAAGAGCTATTTGACGGTGTTATTCTAGCACAAGGTTCTTTTACAATTCCATACATACCACATATTCCGGGATTAAGCCAGTATAATAAACTTAACCCTGGTGTGATTCTTCACTCTAAAGCATATATAGATCCTGAATTTTATAGAAATAAAAATGTTGTTATTGTTGGCGGTAATATATCAGCGATTGATATTGGTCAATATTTAGCACTAAATACCAATGCTCTGTTCATATCAAGAGATTTGACAAGACAACCTTATTTACCATACATGGCTCGCTGCATCAACTCATTTGAAAACATTCCATTGATAAAAGAATTTTTACCATACTCAAGAAAAATTAGACTTATAGATGGTTCCATCTTAAGTGGAATTGATCATGTTATATTATGTACTGGCTATCATATAGAGTTACCATTTTTAGAAAAGGGAATCTTGAACTATTCTATTCCAAATGGATCAAAAGTTCCAACTTCAAATTCAAGAATCAAGAATTTATATCAACATATTTTCAATACCGAAGATTCATCAATCGCTTTCGTTGGTAAAATGGTTGTTCAAACTTCGTTCAGAACGATAGAATCACAAGCTTGTTCAGTTTGTGGTGTTTGGTCAGGAGTTAAATCATTACCTTCAAAGCAAGAACAATATGAATGGGAAAGACAAAGATTATCTCAAGTTCCTGAATATTTATTCCATAAGTATGATATATATACGATAAAGGAAGATTATTTCGATAAATTAAAAAATTTCCATACTTTGAATAGACCGGATCCATTGGCTGATAAAACTTTAGATTCATTGAAAGTTTATGAGGATTCAATAGTTACGTTCGAGAGACTATTTAATAAATTTGTAACTGGAGAATTAGACATCAAACATGAATTTTAAAACTGATTAAAGACGAAGAAGGAGATACATAGAAACTGATCCTGATATATTTTAAACTGATAGAACAGAAAAAAGACAATGCATTGAACAATTTTACTCTTGTAAGATATACTATAATGTTTAAGCGAATATCAACTGGTTTGTATTATAATCAAAATTGTTGTTGTTGACCATTAAAATTACTATCTTGACGACCACCAAAAAATGAATCTAACCTGATAAACCTCCTTGTCCGCTTTGACTTCCCTGATGGCTACCATGGTTACTATAACCACCTTGATTTCCATAATTACTTTGATTACCAATAGAACTACCTTGGTTACCATGAGAAGAACCACTCGATAATGCAGATGAAAAAAGAGAGCCGAGCATAGCACCATCCAGCGTAGCAATACCACTATTATCATTGTTGTTGTTGAAATTATTGCTGTTGTTGTGATTGTTGTTGTAGTTATGATGTAGCTATTATTATTATTACTATTGTTGTAGTTATTATTGTTGCTGCTGTAACCGTTGTTACTGTAACTATTGTTGTGTAGTTTTGGGTATTACTGTAAATTTGATTGCTATTATAAGTCTGATTAATATTATAATTGTTATTGTTATTGTTAAAATCACTATTGTTGGTATAGTTATTGTTGTGGCACATCAATACTCTTGATCATTAAACTAAAGCTTTGAAATTAAGAGATAAATACATCTTCACATCGAGGCAAAGAAACACCGATAATCCACTTAATAATAGAGATATCTGGGAAAGTTATCCCAAACCACCTAAAAAAGGCTGGCATCATGAAGATGATTATGGTAAGTCAGAGTATTATTTTGATTGGTCAGACCCCACGATATTCTGGAGAATCATTCAAATTGGAAGACTATGTTGAGGATTATTTGAAACAGAGCTTAGCAAGAAGGGAAAAAATATCAGTGACAGTGCTGAAGAACAAAAATGGCTATTATTTTGAAGGAGTCAAAATTTCAAGAATTCCCTGAAGATTTGACACATATAAGTACATCTAAATTGAATCAAAATTTCAATCACCTGGTTATATTCTCTTGGACCGAGCAATTCCTCAGCTTGATATTTAACTTGATTAGACATGACTGATTGAAATAAAGATATGAGTTTCAAGTAAAGATGTAGTAACAATCGATGTTATAACTTTCAATATTTTAGTGAAATTTTGACCAACCTCCGAGTAATATAATTCATTTAAAATTACCACATCGGGAAGTCAAGCAGCCCAGTAAGATTTTTTTATTTCCCGAATTCAAATTTAATTTCGACAACAAATTTAGATCAAAATTTCAATTTATTGATTTGAGATTGCGATTCAATTATAAGCTAATAATGCTTCGTTCAACTGGTAAAACCTTGCTCAAACTTACAGCTGTCACGACTACTGTTTATGGTGCTGGTGTTGCATTAGCTACCCAAAATAATGCATTCAATGAATTATTCACTGATAATGTCCCATTAGGTGAAGAAGCTGTTGATTATGCTCAATCTTTATTGCACGGTTATAATAAAAGAGAATATAATGTTCAAAATTTCAAAGAAAAGTTCTCAGGTTTAGAAAAAACTTTATCAATTGCTAAATCATCAGGTGCTCAGTCCACTACAATTACAAGTGCAGATGTTCCAGTTTCCAAACCAGCTCAAAATGTTGATGAAGTGAAACCAGAACCTGTTAAATTAAATTTACCTAACTTAAGCATTCAAGCTAAAGATTCTCAAGTCCAACAAGTTATTCAAGAATTCAATGATATTGTTAATAAATTAAATGCAGGTCAATTTGATAAAGATGAAAAATTTGAAAAAATTAAACAAGTTGTTCAAGCTTTAGATTCTACTTTAGTTAAATTGAGTTTGAAATCAGACGAAGAATTCGAAAATAGACTTAGAGAACAAGTCTCAATCAAAGAAAATGAAAGCTTAAACAAATTAGAACAATTATTCAATTTGAACATAAAACAAAAAGATGAACAACATCAAAGGGAATTATCCAAAGAAGTCGCTAAAGCTAGAGAAGCTTTAGAACTATATTACCAAAACCAAGTCAAACTAGCTTCAATCAACACTCAAAATGAATTCACTAAAATCATTTCTGAATCAATTGAAAACGAAAGAAATGGTAAATTATCTCAATTTAAAGATTTGAACTCCAAATTAGAAATCTTACAAAAACTAGTTTTATCAATCGATGACCACCTAAACAATGCTGAATTAAAAGTTCAATTACAATTATCATTAAACAAATTGAAATTCAAATTACAATCTGATAAAATTGAAGATTTATCAAAAGAAGTTAAAGAATTATCAATTCTTGCTAAAGAATCTCAAAATGAAGTCATTACATCCGCATTAAATGCTATTGATGCTGAAACCATCAACAACGGTCTATTAACTCAATCACAATTAATAACTAGATTTGGTTTACTTGCCCCAGAACTTAGATCTGCCTCACTATTGCCACCATACGCTGGTGTTTTAGGACATTTATCAGCCAGAATCTTTTCTTCATTATTATTATCCAAGCAAGGTCACGCTGAAGGTAAAGACATCGAATCATTGATCGCAAGAGTGCAAAACAATTTGATCAATAATAAATTAGATGAAGCTGTTGAAGAAGTTTCACAACTAAAAGGTTGGTCTAGAAGATTAGCCGATGATTGGATTATTGAAAGTAGAAAAAGATTAGAAGTTGAATTTTTAGTCAATTTAATTGATTTAGAAAGTAGAACTTTATACTAGACATGTCATTTATGATGTTTTTTTATTTGTATATTCGATATATTAAAATATGTTAAATTATTATAAAACTTTACACTGATGTGATAGAATAATATTATATTTATTTCTTTGAAAATAAACAAATCAGAAGTTTATTCATAGAGATAGAAGGATATAGAATCTGTCCTAAATATATTGGACGTTGTAAAAATGAACTAGAAGATGGGTGATGGAAAAAAAAAAGATAAATGCATTAAAACCGATAAAAAACAACAGACTAAAATCATACTTATGAACAGCAGTTAGTGTTGTTATTGGTGCTTGGTCTCTGTAGATTAACACCTTTACCATTAGCGTTCTTTGGTTTAGTTTGAGCTTCAATTGGTAACTTTTTAGCAATTTCAGTAAAGATTTCTTTGATTCCTTCACCAGTCTTAGCAGAGACTTCGAAGAACAATAAGTTCTCTTCACTTGCCAACATTTCAGCAACGTCTCTTTCAACTTTTCTTTCACTCTCCATATCGACTTTATTACCAGCTAATGCTATGACGATATCTTCACTTGCTTGTCTTTGTAATTCTTTAATCCAAGATTTAGCCCTTTCTAATGAAGCTTCTTGGGTGATATCATAAACAACTAGAGCAGCATTAGCATTTCTGTAGTACATTGGGGCCAATGATTTGTAACGCTCTTGACCAGCAGTGTCCCATATTTCGAACTTGATAGTGGTTGATTCATCTAATTGTAAAGTTTGAGTTAGGAAAGCTGCACCGATTGTAGATTCTCTAAAATCATCGAAGGAATCCTTAACGAATCTGTGCACTATTGATGATTTCCCAACGGCTGATTCACCTAAGAGAACCAGCTTGAACTGTGCGAAACGAGCTTCCTTTTGTGCCATTCTGACTAATTTCAAATCTTTCTGTTGGGCTTAAAATCGTGAATTTCTGTTTTATTTAAATTGATAAAAAAGCGAAAAAACTATCCAGATGCGGTAGTCCGTCCATATCAGGCAATAATCGCGGAGCGTCTTCGAGAAAAGGCCAAATCACTCGAAAAAGACGAAATTGTTTATAAATTCATTTCACACTCTTCAAGACTCTGTAGAAGTTCATCTTTCTAGGCTACTTTCCGCTGTCTATTCACAATCCAACTCCCCTTGCTGTTCCAATAACTAACCCTTATTTGTCACTGCATTCTGTCCAATTCTTCCTCAGTTAATCATTAATCTGGAAAAGAATCGTCCTGTCCTCCTCTGCTCTTGAGTGTCTGTTTATATTACCGTCCAATTACTCCCGTCTTAATGTCTGAATCTATCGTCAACACTCCAGCTGCTGAAGAAGTCGCTGAACAAATTGTCGACTCCTCCATTGATGAATCAGTCAATTTTGAAAATGGTGAAGATCAAGAACCAGTTGTTAAGCCATTTGTTCCTGCTCCACCACCATCAATTGATGATGAAGAAGCTTACCCAGCTTTAGGTTCTGCTTCCGCTTCCTCCTCCTCCTCGTCCGGTGCTGTCTCTTGGGGTCCTTCTATGTCAACTCCAGCTAGTTCAACCGCCTCAAGATCTTCCTCTAAAAATTCCGCTGCTAAATCAAAAGTCGTTCAAGAAGCTTTCAACATTAGTAACTTAGTCAGTTTAAACGTTGCTAGACCTGAATTCGCTAAAATTATCACTGGCTTAAAGAAATCTTATGATGTTTCCATTGAATCCACTTTATCTTCAATCACTAAAGATAGATCCTTTATTGTTACTGGGAAACCAGCTGCTGTCACTAAAGTTAGAAAAGAATTAGTTCGTCGTTTAACCAAACCAGTTCATATCGAATTCCAAATTCCTGCTAACACCAGATCCGTTGTTATTGGTGCCGGTGGTAAAAACTTGAAACCAATCATTGAATCAACTTCAACTAAAATTGATATTGCCAGATTCGAAAGTTCATCATCAGATGATGATTCAGAATTGATCAAAGTTTCCATTGATGGTGATGTCGATGGTGTTGAAGAAGCAAAAAGAAGCATTTTAGCTATTGTTGATGAAGAAACTAAACATTTGACCACTAAAGTTGTCGTTCCTGCTAGATTAGCTCCATTTGTCACTTTTGAATCTTCAACTTCTGATGATGTTACTATTGTTGATAAGGAAAATGTTATCACTCTATCTGGTTTAAGAGATTCCGTTTTATTGAAAAAAGCTCAAATTAACGCTGATTTAGAATCTTTAGATATCAAAGTTAAAACTGATGTTAAAATCATTCCAAAGAAATTACATCAATTCATTAATGCTAAAGAGATTTTAGAAAAATTCAAAGTTGTCGTTCAAATTCCATCTGCTGATTCAAATGAAGAATCTGTCCCTTTCATCGGCTTACCTCAAAACATCCAACAAGCCGTTCAATTTGCTAAAGCTTCAACTTCTAAATTCTCATCTGCCAGTCTAGAAATCTCAAAAGCCCATGGTAATAATATTGAACATGCTAAAGCCCTAGCTGCTTACTTTGAACATTCTGGTTTTTTAAAAGCAGTTGGTAAAGCTAATAACTCTAAGGTTGTTGCTCCATCTTATCCTAAATTAGCTTCCCCATTAACTTCAGTCTCTTTAGAAATCAGTGCTTCTGTTGAAAATACTGAAGGTGCCAAACAAACTAGAAAGCAAATCGTTGATAAAGTTAACAGTCTATCTCCTGCTCGTGTTAAGGTCATTTCTGATATCAATCCATTATTTGCTAAAAAAGTTGAAAGTGCTTCTGCTTCCGCTGCTAAAGAAGCTAACGTCCATGTTATTTCGTTATCAACTTTAAGTAATGGTGCTACCAATGATATTTTATTAATTGCTGAAAAATCAGACGAAGAAGAATTCGAACCAACCAAAGAAGAACTCGAAGCTAGATTAAACAAAGTTGATGAATCATTATCTAAAATCAGGGCCATCCAATCTGATTTAGTTTCAAAGGTCTTGGATGTTGAATCTGATAAACAACAATTCATTGAAGGTCCAAATGGTACCACTTTAAGATCATTGTTAACTAATGATGAAAATGCCATCTTGGAAGTTAAATTACACTTCAACGGTGAATCAGAAGATGCTGATAAAGTTTACTTATATGGTTCAAAAGCAGAAGTTAAGAAAATTGAACAAGAAATCGCCGAATTGTTAAAAGATGCTGAAGATGTTAAAGACATCTACAGTTTCGAATCAACTGCTAAACTTCCAACTGTTGTTCTATCAAGATTGATTGGTAAAAACGGTGCTAACTTAAACCAATTGAAAGAAAAATATCAAGTTCAATTCGATGTTGAAAAAAACCCAACAGGTGATAAAGCCGAAGTCAAAATCACTGGTTATAAATTCAACGTTAAAGATGCTGAAAACTTCATTTTAACTTCATCCAAAAAATGGGCTGACGAAACTACTCAAACTATCGTCATTCCAAAAAAATACAGAGCTTCAATTATTGGGGCAAACGGTTCAAATGTTAAAAAATTACAAAATAAATATGATGTTAGAATCAACTTCTTTCAAACTAATGATGAAGTTCAAATCAGAGGTCCATCAAAGCATGTTGCAAAAGCTGAACAAGAATTAAAAGATTTCCTAGATTATGAAATTGATAACGGTTATACCAAAGAATTACAAATTCCAGATAAAGTTGTCGCTAGAGTCATTGGTCGTCAAGGTGAAACTATTAACCGTATTGCCGTTGATGCTGGTATTGATATCAAAGTATCATCTGATAAAGCTTCAGAATCTAGAACTATTGTCTTGACTGGTTCAAGAAAAGGTTTAACTGAAGCTGAAAAACAAATCAATGCTATTGTTAAAGAAGCTGAAGATATCATCACTGTCGAATTAGAAGTTAATCCAAAGTATTTTAAAGATATCTTAGGTCCAAAAGGTTCAACCAAACAAGAAATAATTGAAGCTGCTGGTGATTCTCAAAATACCAACTACAGAAGATTATTACAAATTCCAGAACAAGGTTCAGAATCAAACAAAATTATTTCAACTGGTCCAAAAGCTGTTGTTAACTCAATTATTTCTCAAATCAAAAAAATCGTTGAAGAAAAGGAAAATGCAGTTACTGAAACTTTGGAAATTCCAAAACAAAAACATAGATTAATTATTGGTCCAGTTGGTTCAACTAGACGTCAAATCGAACAAGAATGTAAAGTTCAAATCACCATTCCAAAAGTTGACAGTAACTCAACTACAGTCACTATTGTTGGTGCTCCTGCTGGTGTCGCTGAAGCCAAAGCTAAAATTGAAGAATTAGTCATTGATGATTTCAAAGTTGAAATTGACGTTCCAGCTTCATTACATGCTGCTGTCTCTGAAAGAGGTGCATTCACTAGAAGAGTTAGGGTCGAAAATGATGTTGAAATTGACCATGGTAACAGAGCAAATAATGCTTACAAATTATCAAGCAAAAACCCAGTTATTCCAACTGAAGCTTTTGGTTCTGAAGAAGAAACTATCAAACTCACTACTGCTCCATTAGAATCAAACTCTAATGAAAATGTTCAAGTTATTCCATGGAGATTGAAAGGTTCCGATGAAGATGTTGCTAAAGTTGAAAAACTAATTAAAGATGCTTTAGTCGAATACGCTAAACATGATACAGTTGGTTACTTATGGGTTAAAGACACTTCAGTTTTAGGTAAAGTTGTTGGTCCACAAGGTTCTCGTTTGAACCATATCAGAAACACATCTGGAGCACAAATTCAAATCCCAAGAAGTAGCGATAAAGTCAATAACGTTATCTTCTTAAAGGGTACCAAAGCCTCAATTGAAGCTGCTGAGAAATTGATTCGTGCTGAAATTGAAAATTAATTTATTTAATTAGCATTTTTGTCATATCATATGCATGGAGAAAGTTAGAAAAAAGTTAGTATAGATTATATACCTTATAAATATTAAACTGAGATTAAAGAGAATGAGCGTAGCTCTGCTAAGAGTTTTGTAATTTGTGCGTCTTTTCCGCCTATTTGCATATAAAATTCTCTAAAGAACAATTTTGTCTAATTTTCTTATCAATCATGAAACAACCTTTTCTTTTTGTTGCACATTAACAAGTTTCTGAAAATGAAAAAAACATTCACATCCCACAAATATAACGCAATTAAAACAATGAGTTCCGATATCCCTGAAGAGACTCCCAATCTAGTTGGTTCTAGTGTCAGATCAGTAATCGATGCTGAAGTCCACAACGATCTAATCACATCATCAAGATCTCCCTCCAAATCAAATTTCAAGAAATCAGACACGCTTGATTCCGATTACACTACTGTCAATGAACTGACCGATGAAGGGGCTTTACTCAACGATGAACAAGTATATGACCAATTATTAGACAATTCAGGTAAAGTTAAACATGATATTTCAATAGCTACACATATCCCAGGAACTGAAGCTAGTGATTATCTCGCTTCAGCCGATAAAGAAGCAACAAAGTCGCAATCGCAACAGATCCAAGAATTAAAGAAAAGAGATACAACAAAATTAACTCAATCAATTGAAAAAGTTGAGGAAGATAAGAGCGATGCAAATAATGAAGTTGTTGTCGTTGATATCGTCAAGAAAGAAATCAAACCTACTACAAACACCACAGATTCTACAACAACAATTTATGATGTTAAAAGTAGTACTAAACCAGATGAAGTTTCATTAGAAGATTTGATTGATTCTCAAATTGCCACCATCTCTGAATTCTCAAATGGTTTGAAATCCAAAAAGTCAAAGAAAAAGAACAAGAAAAAGTCACCATCTCCAGGTTCATCTAAAGAGGTCTTACCTGATCATGTCTTGTCTAATGATGTCCATCAAGTTGTTCCAGCTGGTGTTCCAGAAGGTGTTTTCTCACCTCTAGTTCAGTCAAGATCACAATCTGTTGCTCGTTCTTCAAGTAAACCAAGAGAAGAACAACAACCACATTTAGCAAGAGGTGATTCTTATAAAGGTACCACTGAATTCAGAACAGGTAGAAGAGAAACTCGTGATGATTTAGCAAGAGTTGCTGGATCAAATGATTATTTACGCTCTCTGTCAAGATCAAGAACTAGATTACCATCAGTTGAAGCTATTAGAACCGTGGAAGACCTGACCAATGAAGGTGCGTTGATTAGTGATGTTGAATACGTTCCTCATAGTGTTGTTGATCGTAGTGATCTGAAAGTCGTTCAAGAAGATGACGAAGAAGAGAAAGTTAATGAACAGCTAAATTCAACTGATGTTAATGATAAATTCGTGAACGATGCTGTTATTGTCGATACTAAACCAGTTACTTCAATTTCCAAGAAAGTTGAAGAACCAGTAATTGAAGAGTCAGAAAAGGATGAACCCAAAGAAATTAAGAAATCAGAATCCGAAGTAAAAACTGAAACAGAAACCAAGGAAAAAGAAGAAGAAGTTGAACTTCAAACTGATGTTGATGAATCAAAAGGGGTTGATTTCGAAGATAAATCTAAAGTGTTAGACGAAACATTGCATATTGAAAAAACTACAGAAGTCAATGAAGAGATCGAAACAGTTGAAGATTTCACCCAGAATGCAGAAGTAAAGAAAGAAACTACGGCTGAAGTGTCTCCTGTAGAGACTGATTTCAAAGAAGAGAAATCAGATGAAGATTTTAAGGAGACCGAAGCAGAAGAAGCAGGAGCAGCAGATATGGAACTCAAAGAACCTGAAAGTAAGGAAACTGAAGATGAAGTAGTTGAACAATTCCAAGAAGTCAAAGAGGTTGAAAAAGCTGAAACTGAAACTATAAATGAAAAGCCTGAAGCTAAGTTAGTTGAATCTACAATTGAAGAAACTCTCAATGAATCTAAACCAGAAGTTAAACCCTCTACTATTCCTGTCATTGATAGTGAGAATTTGGAAGAATCCAAAGAAACTGAAACAGAAGAGGTGGAAGAAGGTAAAGAGCCAGAAAACTCAGAAACTGAAGATAAAACTAAATTTAGTGATATCGAAGCTGATGAGGAGATTGTTCCAGCTATTAAACCTGTCTTTGAAGGAGTTGAATCAAAGACCATTTTGGATAAAGCCAGTGATCTTCATTCTGCCGAAACGTTTGTTGATAAAGAAATTACCACTGAAGAGGCGGAAGTTGATTTGATCCATGAAGAAAGAACTCAAGAGATAGTTCAGGAAGCTTACAAACAAGAATTAGGGGAAATAGACTCAACCACTAAAGAAGTCTCTACTTTAAATCTTCATGATGAAACTGATAAACTTATCAAAGAATTAGAAGATCAAATCAGTACTACAGGTAGTGTTGTTATTGAAGATAAAACATTAAAAGATCATGAAGATGAAATTAAAGAGTTAACACCTTTGAATGTTGAAAACGCCTCCAAGGCCATTGAAGATGATGAAAAAGAAGAAGCAAAACAAGAGTATGAAGAAGTTACTGAGAAGGAATTGAAATCTGAAACTGAATCAATAGCACCAGTAGTGGAAGAAGAATCAACAAAAAAAATTACAGAAGAAGTTGAACCTGTTGCACCAGTCAAAGAAGAAGAAGAAGAACAAGAGGAAGAACTTCACGAACCAACCAAAGAAGAAATCATTGAAATGTTGAAAGATGAACCAGTTTACATTTATACCTCACTAGCAGGTGGTGGTTTTTTCATGCCTCAAAGAACCAATAAATTAGTCACAATTTTAACTGCAAATAGAATTCCATTTACTTACAGAGATTTAGGCACAGATGATGAAGCAAGAGCAGTTTGGAGACGTTATAGTAAAGGCAGAATGTTACCAGGTATTGTCAGAGGTAAAGATGATATCATTGGTAATTGGGAAGAAATTGAAGAAGCTAATGAAGATTATAGAGTTAGAGAACTTATTTACGAAACTTTATGATTTTTTTGACCATTAGTGGGTTTCCTTTTATTAGTATTGTTTTTGTTCGAATCTGGGGGTAAATTGTTTATCTATTAACTATTTATATTTTTTTATTATTGAGAATTATACGGAGAATGTAGTATAGGATTTAGTAACTAAAATCGAATTAACACACAAAGGAGATTTATTATGGTCGGCGCACTCAAAATGTTTCGAAAAGTTAACAGATAAAGAGTAGTTGAAAATCTAATGTTTATTCTGAACAAAACAGTACAAAAACCAAGAAAGAAGCTTCAATATAATGATCAACTCCAAAAATCTCGAAGACGTGCTTCAACAGTCTACTCGCCAGGTATCTGTCACAACAAGGAAAGTCTTAGCAACAGCTGTAACACTACCTAATGGCTCAATATTATCCAGTTATACAACCCCAGAATCTTCTTCTCAATTAGACAACACAAAACTGAAACTGATTGGTTTATTCATCCATCAACAGTTATCAGCTTCCAGAATGGAGATAGCAAATGGTCACAGTCTAACAGGTGATAGTAACAGAAGCTTGAAACCGGTTAATAGTAATACTGAAGAAGGACATAGCAGTTTAGAAGCATTATTAAAATTTCAGAAAACAGATGATGAATCATTAGAAATATATGTTCAAGACATCCCAAACACTGATTTCAAGATAATTATCATCACAGAGAAAGGATACCCTGATGGAATTATCAAATTAAAAGCCAAAGAATTATTGAATTGTCTTAGGGAATTAGAAGATTTCGAATATATCGAAGATTAGAGTAACTTTGTATATAATGTTGTAATTGAAGTGAATGAGCTACGTATGCGTATTGTGGTTAGTTGCATGTAACTATATTAATTTGATTAAATCTTGGAGGAAAATTGATTAAATAATTGATTTGTAGTTTTTACTAATAATAGTGTTATATATCTATACATAAATTAAAGCATAGCAAAAATAATTGAGTAGAAGTAAATAATAGAAGAACAAACTTCCAAAATTTTAGCTTGTGATACTTTGTATCAATACAAAACAATAGTTTGAGTTGAGTAAGTTCTGAGAGTGTCGGGTATATTAATCATAAACTATCGCAGTCAAAGTTTGATAGAGTTGAAAGAAATGGTTGAAAATAATGATAATGACGATGTCAAATGTTAGCAAAGATTCAATAGCAAGATGCATGTGCAGTGAACACTCTATTAAATGTAAAAAAACCAAAAATCATGAAAAATGGGAAGGAGTATTCCTTCTATGCAAACAATTAATAATTAGAATGGAAAAAAAATAGGGAAAAAAATCGTTAAAAAGGGGCAAATTTTATGTCATTTGCTTCGTCAAGAATATTAAGTATTAGTTTCACTTTTCTGATTCTGATGTCATTTCTTCCTCATCTTCTTCGTCTTCTGCATTATTTGCGTCAATATCATCCATGATGCTATCATCGTCGTAACTTTCATCTTCATCATCATCTTCAGAATCATACCAGAAGTTTTCATCAACCACTTCTTCTTCAGGATGATGGTCTTGGTGTGACAAATAAGCTTTATCAGAGCTTGGAAACACAAAACCAGCTGGGATATCTTGTTTGGATCTTTCAACTTCCAATTCAACTTTTTGTTTGTAAACATCATATTTCTTTCTTAATTCAACAGCAGCATCAACATTAGCAGGAGAGGCAGGGTTTGGGTCTTCGAGAAGTGATACTATGGATATTAAGACAGTTTCCACAGTTTGAGCAGGAGACCAAGTTTCAGCATCACTTTCACCAGTAGTAGTGTCCCCAGCTGAATGTAAGATAGAGATACATAAGCGACCATCCTTGTAGACATTTGGATGGTATATGGATGGTGTGAATCTAAAAGTTGGTGGTGAAAATGGGAAATCAGATGGAAATTTCATTTGTGCCTTGAAGTAACCACCATGGTAGATAGAGTCCTCATTAAGGACCATGACACCAATATTCCATAAGAAGATGTTATCGTCTTCTAGTTCGATGTGGAAAGAAGGGATCCCTTTCTTTGGGTCCGTTAGTTCCCTGAATTGCCGTAAGAGAAGTGAAGCAGCACTTGATGATGAGGATGACATGATTTGATAATAATACTTTAAAGAGTAAAAATGTGTTTTGACTCAAAAATTTATCGGGTAAAATTGTGGTTTTTCAAATTCGAAATTTCTTTTTGGACTTTTTTGTTTCTTTTCGAGAGCTTCGCGAATATTTCTCTTTCAGGGTATTTCCTTTTTTGGATTGTTTTTCAATGTTTTTGCTATTCAAAATAAACAAAAAAGTTGGAAATTTGGCCCATTTATAACATTTTCTCTCAACAGAAAACGACAGACAGAGAGCGAACTGTGGGCAATGGCGATCACGTCCCCTTTCAAGAAACACGGTGCTGGTCACACTAGAGAGAGCTCGGTCTCAACTGTCAAATCCACAGGATCAACAATGACTGCATTAGCTGCTCAGTATGAACAGGATAAGAATTTATTGATTAAGTACTGTTTCTCAAAGGCTGATGATCAAGGTATTCTTGAAGAAACTTATATCACACATGTCAGAGCAACTGAATACGTAGACTATCCCTCCCAGAGACCACCTGCAAAGGCAAAAAATCTACACAAAAAAGCAAGAATATTGGTCGTGGGTGTCAAGAAAGGTGGTTCAGTTTATTTACACAAAGGTAGAGAGTCCAATAATGGGGCATTTCAAATTGGAAGAAGCTGGGACCTGAATGATTTAACAATGCTTCAAAGAGAATTATATTCAGAGTGTGGTTTCACAGCAAGATTGGGTAAAGATTATTATTGGGAAACGAATAGTTCCAGAGAAAGACAGGTTTTTGTGACAACTTTGGTTAGAATTTATAGAAAATTCAAGAATGGGTTGGTACCTCAACTAGTCAATTGGGAACTGCCTTTGTTTGGAATAGATGAAAAATCTTACCCTCTGTTTCTGAATAAAGAGATTGTGCCAGCCCAGAAAAGAAATTCATCAGCTGCTACAATTGAACCAGTCACTAGGAACTCATTACCACTACAACAGTTACGAGAAAGAAGAACATCCGCAACAAAATCACCGCCTCGGAAACAATCATCTCCTGAAAGGGTCCCAGTACAACCCAGACGTGAATCTGCTGGTAAATTGACAGAAGGTGTATTTGTTGCACCATCTCAAATAACAAGACTAGAAAGTAAAAAGCCAACTCCATTAGATTTACCAGGTACATCTTGTACAACTGGAACTCCGTCCACTGTTTATAAAACTGCGCCTACTAGTGTGTCTAATAGTACTGGTAAAGCTCTTGCTGGTGTTGCCACTGCTGTCAGCTCTGCTGCCGTACTTGCAACTTCAAACTCTTCAAGAAGACAATCCACATCATCTGAAAAACCAAAAAAGGAAAGAAGAGAATCTCTTGATCCTAGAAAACCACAAACTCCTAGTGTATATGTTGATACAGAATCATCACCATCACCTCCACCTCCAATAACAACACCCTTCCAAGAAAAGACACAACTTCAACCTGAGTATCCAGTAAATGCTTCATCAATTGAAGATGAAATCAATAAAGAAATCAGCGAGTTACGTCTGGCTAAATCCAATGATTCAATTGTTGAAATAAAACCTTCACAAGCTGAGGAGTTCAATACCCCATTGTCTGTTACTAAATCTCTGAGAAATATTGAAATGGTTGGACATAGGAAAAGTTTATCTGAATATCAACAAGAGCAAGAAGCAAATGAGGCTGATGATGATATAACTGAATTGTACTTCCAACCTGACACTCCAGATGTTGAATCTCCACCATTAAAACCAAAGCATCAGGTTTATGACATTGATGATTCAGTTAATCAATCCCAAGATTTCTCATTTGATCAAACTTTTGATAGTCAAGTTAATCTGAATGAGAAATCTAAGCAACAGAATCAAATCAAATTTGATAACGAATCTGATGAAGATAACGATTATGATATGCTAGATAACAACATTCCAAAACTAGAGATCAGACCGCGTAAAAATACATTAGAATCATTTGGATTTGAGAATGGAAGTCTGAATCAAGGTGTGATTGATCGTGATGCTGGTATTTTTGATGATATTCGATGGGATGCAAATGATGATGCTGATAGTTTAATTAAAAAATTGAATGCTGAATTGACTAATACAGAATATGGCCTTGTTAAAAGCGTTGTTGAGATTAAGGAAAAAGCTTCAGGCTTACAAACTTACACCCTCAATGCAATTGAAGAATGCGATAAAATAAATCCATTATTAAGTTTTTTCCAGATTGAGTTAGCAGGGTTTGCTAAAAGTATACAACATATTGAATCTGAGAATAATGGTATTCAAGTTGTTACAATGAATAAAAAAAACCTTTGGAACAAACTACATAACATTTTAAGTACCGTTTCAGTTGATGAAGAGTCATTGAAATTATTACTAACTTCAAATATTGATCATGATCTAGATAACATCGAGAAAATTCTATCAGACTTGCAATCAGCAATTTTGGAAATTAACGGTACAACAAATGAAGATTCTGAAGATTCTGATCTAGGTGAAATGAGAGCATTGAAAGATCGTAGAAGAAAATATGAACTTGTTACTGTTCAATTCTTGCAAAAAATTGTTGTTGATTTAGACATTCGTTTCAAAGAGACATTTGGACAATTAATGAACGCTAGAAATTTTGATATTGCTGGTATTGCTAACTCTTTATCAAGATTATTAACTTACTCAGCTTTGATTTTATTTGCTAAACACATGTCTGATGATACTTTTGATAAATTAATTGGTATTTGGGAAGGTTCAGCAAATGGCTTTTATGAAGAGATCTCAAAATCTTTAAGTAGTGCAATTGCGTTCAATTCTGGTTTAGTTGAAAAGTTCACATTATCTAGTACAACTGCTTTCGGAGGTCAAGCACATTCAATTGAATATAAAAGTAAGATTGATCAACAGCAAGAGAGATTAAAGATGAAACTGGGGATGATAGAGAAAGAGGAAACTCCAGATACAAAACCAAAATTTGAAAATCCAGCAACAAAACTAATATTTGATACTTTCGAAACAATCCAAAATCATTTAATTCTGCAACAAAATTTTATTTTGAGATTCTTCCATATTTCATCTGATGAATTTTCAGTTCGTGAATATATTACTAAATATCCAACTCAAAAAAGATTGAAATTCCTAACTTCTGATGCAGATGAGATTGAATCAAATAGAGAAAGTGCAAGGGAATTGTTTCAGTCTGTTTCATCTATTTTTGATCCTGAATTTGGTTCTTTGATGAAATCAATTGTCGAATCATTAAGACACAATCAAAGAAACACACCAACAGTGATACTGTATTTGGAATTAGCTGAGATGAAGTATAGGTCAACTAATCAAGAGTTCTTGTTGAACGCTTACAAAGCTGTTGGTGATAGATTGAAAACAGATTGGTTAAAATTTTTAGATATTGAAATTAGAATCATTGAAAAGACTGTTCTGGCAGCTAAAAAAGTTAGAGAAGTTTCCATTTATATCAAAAATTTTACGAACTTAGTAACAGATATAGAAGCCAATTTCACCGATACTTTATTATTATTCCCAGGTTTGCAATCTAAAGCAACAAGACAACTCATTAACTCATCTTATAGTCAATTATCATCAGCAATCATCAAAAATTTACAAAGTGGTGAAGAGATAAAATCGTCAGTGTTCAGCATTGAAGAAAGCAACATTAATAAAGAGAGAAGAAATCGTTTAATCAATCTGATCCAAAATTGCAACTGGATTGTCGAGTCGATTTCTGGATTGAAACTTACTCAATTTGATGAATTCTCATCATCTGCGAAAAATATTTATAATAATTCAAGAGATAGATATGTCACTGAATTAGCTGACGAACTTTTTGGTAAAATTGTTATATTTGTCTCAGATGTTCAAAGTTTAGTTGAACAGTTCAGTAATCAAGGTTTCAATCCCTCAAAGAGAAATGCATACACCAAAGAAGTTTTGTCCAAAATACTGTTCGGTTATAACAGCAGAGAAATCAATAAGATTGTTTTGAGAGCAAGAAAAACTGTTGTAGATAACTTCACTGATGATTCCACTAATTCACCAATCCAAAAGCAATTGATTGAGAAAATATGGTCAGCACTTCAAGCTCAATTTGTTTCCACTACTTTAACCTTAGAGAATTTAGTTGCCAATTATTATAGAGACGTTGATCTTCAGTTCTCCAAAAAGGATATTATTGCCTCTTTCAATAGCGCAAGACTCTAGTATTTCTAACACTGAATATAAAATATGTAATATAATTATGACTGTTTTGAAATTTGCATCTTCGTAAGTTAATTTTTGGCGTTTCGCGTTTGTAAACAAAAATATAAAGGCGAAATCTATAATCAATTTGTAAAAGATCATAACATCATTGGTCCAAATATGAGTGACAGTGATAGTTTTGAAGATGATGATTTCCTTCAGGAGATGATAGATAAGACGGCCGTCAATAGACAGGTCCATGAGACTGTGATACGGCACAACAGACCAGTTCAAACCACACTTACTGGGGAACGATTAGATCATGAAGATGGACTACCCACCAGATATGAAGAAATAGTTCACGAAGTTAATTTCCTCCCCACTCATCACGAATTGAATAAATCAGCACTAGACCGTTATATATACCCTTCTAATTTTGAAGTAAGAGATTACCAATATGATATTATTTATAAAGCATTGTTCAAAAATTTATTATGTGCTATACCCACAGGTATGGGTAAGACATTTATTGCAAGTACTGTTATGTTGAACTACTATCGATGGTTCAAGAAGGGTAAAATCATATTCATGGCACCAACAAGACCTTTGGTGGCACAACAGATTCAAGCATGTTTAGGTGTTACAGACATTTCAAGTAATGATACTGCAATATTACTAGATAAGTCTAGAAAAAATAGACCTGAAATCTGGACTAATAAAAGAGTTTTCTTCACGACCCCTCAAGTTGTTGAAAATGATTTGAAAAATGGCATTCTAGATCCAAGAGAAATCTGTTGTTTAGTCATTGATGAAGCTCATAGAGCAAGAGGGAATTATGCATATACCAATGTCGTTCAATTCATTGACAGATTCAATACATCTTTTAGAATTCTAGCCTTAACTGCCACTCCAGCTGCTGATATTGAGGGCGTTCAAGAAGTTGTCGAAAATTTACACATCTCCACAATTGAAATAAGAACAGAAGAGAGTTTTGATATTGTTAAATACATGAGGAAGAAAGAAACAGTCAGAATTAAATGTGACATGAATGCCGAAATGTATGATATTGCTGATTTATTAAGTGAAGCTATTCTACCAGTGTTGAAAAAGGCCAATGAATCAAACATTTATGAAGTTACAGATCCCACTAAGATCAATGCATTTCAAGTACTGCAAAAATCCCAAGTCATTGTTAAAAATCCATCAATTCCAGAAGGTATGAAATGGAATTATTATTTTATACTACAAGTTATTGGTCATGTTGGCCAAATGTTAAGAAGGTTGAAAATATATGGTGTAAGAACGTTCTACTCTTATTTTGAAAATAAATGCAAAGAGTTCAGAACTAAATGGAGTTTAGGTAAATCTACCAATAAAATTGCTAAGGGGTTTTATTATCATGATGCTTTACCTAAAATTGAAGAAATGTGTAAACCACTTCTCGATGATATCAAATATATTTCACATCCCAAAATTGAACATATGATTTATGAATTGACTGAGTTCTTTGAAGGTAATAAAGAATCAAGAGTTATTGTCTTTACAGAACTAAGAGAATCTGCTCTAGAAATTGTTAAGTGTTTGGATTCCAATGTTGATGATCTGTGTAAACCACATATTTTTATTGGTCAATCAAGAGCTAAAGAAGGTTTCAATGAAGTTGATTATGCAATGAAACATGGGAAAAAAGGACGTGGTAAATTGAAGAGGCTCGAGAGAAAAGAGAAAGAGAAGCAAATTGAAGAAGAACGTATTCAAGAAAAGGAACAATCTGCACAAGAAAGATTAAATAGTAGAACTGGTACTTCAGAAGATGCTCAAATTCAAGGTATGAATCAAAAATTACAAAAAGAATTGATCAAAAAATTCAAAAAAGGTGATATCAACGTATTAGTTGCCACTTCTATTGGTGAAGAAGGTTTAGATATTGGTGAAGTCGATCTGATTATTTGTTATGATTCAACAAGTAGTCCAATTAAAAATATTCAAAGAATGGGTAGAACTGGTAGAAAAAGAGATGGTAAAGTCATTTTACTATTATCATCAAATGAAGAACTTAAATTTGATCATTCTATGGAAGAATATGCAAATGTACAAAAGCAAATTGCAGGTAATGCCTTAACCATGAAGCGTTCAGATAGAATTATTCCTGATGATGTTACACCAAAATGTGCTAAAACCTTAGTTGATATCCCTGAGGATAACCTTATTATTGCAAGAGGTGAAGATGATGAAGAAGTTATAAAAATGGCCACGCAAGTTATGCTTGGTAAGAAGTTGCCAAATTCCAAATCAAAGAGTAAAAGCAAAACCTCATCTGGAACTAAATACACATTCAAAGAACCTGCTCCAAAGATTTCAAAAAAGTTCTTCATGCCTTTAAATGTCACAAATACTGGATTTGTTAGTTCTTCAAGCTTAGTACGGAAAATTGGTGAATCATCCAGTGCAAATACTACCAAATCTGACAATGTCTCATTTGTTTCCGATAATGAAGATATTCATGACAAGACAAATACTTCAACGGGTTCTATATTGGATAAATCTTTCACAAGTGCAAATAAATCCAATTTTAGTGCTGATAATTCAATTGACTCAAATCTGAGTGGATTTATTAAACCACTATTTGATAACTCATTCAATAGAAAAGTTAAAGAAAACCAACAAGGCCATGTATATCATTTTGAAAGTGATAATGAAGATATTTCAATAGTAGAACCTGAAGGTTCCAAAGCATCAAATTCACCTATCTTAAATGAATCTGTATCCAGGAAAAGAAAAGAATCAACTGATAACAGCATAACTCCATCAAAAAGAACCAGAACTGAAAAGAGTCCGACTAGAGATGATTCTAACTTTGAACATATTTTTGACAGAGTCTCAGAAGATAATGATTCAGATACAGACTCACTAGATATCATCCTTATCCATGATAAACCAAAATTGAGGCCCAATGAAGAAGAATTTTCAGAAAACATTTTAAAGTCAAACCGTTCTCAACATGAAGCAACCATAATTGAATCAAAGAATGAAGATGATTTACTAAACTTACATCATCCTCAACATGAAGCCACTATCACTGAATCAGAAATTGAAAATGATATGTTGGATGATTCTTTGAATATTGCTTTGGAGAGTCATACATCTATGAATCAAAATAAACCAATCTTGATTGATTCTCAAAAACCATTACATATGAAAATATTGAACTTTGAAGCTTATGAAGATGAAGATTCAGGGAAAGAAAACCACCTGGATGTCGAATTAGAATCATATAGAAGACCAATCGAAGAAGCTGAAAAGGTTATGGATCAACAATATGAAGGTGATCCTTCATATACTGACCATCTAACTTTACCATCTATCAAAACTCAATCATCAAAACAGGTTAATAAAAAGGCATCAAAATCAGTAGTTACTCAAACAAGTTGTATTGCTCAAGATCAGTCTAAGGAGAGAAGACCAGATCCTAAACTTGATATTACCAAATTGTTGAGAGATAGTACTAATGCGAAAAAAAGTTTGAAGAAGACTACGGTCAAAACGATAGATTTAGTCACATCAATTAGAGATTCTCAATGTATTGATCTGGAAGCAGATTCTCAAGTTCAAGAAAAAAAAACTAAACCAAAAAAGCAGAAAATATATCTATCACAAAGAGATAGGATATATCCTAATAAGTTGAGTGGTGATGTTGGAATGTTAACTGATGAAGAATACAATGAATTCTTTACCGTTTATTATACACCTGATATTGTTTCAGTTGTACCAAATCCAAGTATTGCAGGTAAAACTAATGTTTTTGGTACTATTGGTTCTTCTTCAGTAACAAAAAGATTCAAACAATTTGTCAGATTGTGTGGGACAAAATGTGAAAAAAGATTACAGAAGTTAATGAACGAGTTACAGAGTCCAGCAAAAGATGAAATTGGTGAACCAACTACGATAATTTATGATCAGGATAATAAGTCAGTATCAACTACAACCAGATCAGAACAGGATAACTCAATTTTATTAAGTAGTGATGATGAAGAGTTCTTGAATCTATGAAGTGATTTTCTGTAAGTACAAATAATGACATATATATAGAATAGCTTTTTAATCGTAAGGACGTTGAAGAAACTAGCCGTCAAGGTAGTCTCTGGATGATGAGGATCCTAATTGTTGATGTTGGCGATGCATTGATCTATGACAGAATCAAATTCAAAACGAACAAATATCTTTTGATTATCCCAGGGATGCCCCTGGTGTCTTATTTTCTAGACAATGTATAAATATGTAACATAAAGTATTCATATACCACTTTTAAAACAATTTTGGTAGCACACAGTCTATGGCTCACAAAATGAGGGACAGTAAAATTTATAGAGTGTATGAGAAGTTTTTAACTGAGACGAGAAAAATGATCAAAAAAAACTATATTCTGGAAAAGAAAGCTTTACCTTCGTACTTATTATATCTTACAATAATATTTACTTCTTTTGTTATCTAAGAGCTTATAGAAGTAGCCTATAAAAGTAGCCTATAGAAGTAGCTCATATACAGAATTTAACAGTAGTGAAATTTTTAGCGAGGTCATTTCAGTTTTGTGGTTTTTTTTTTGTGACACAAAAACACTAAAAAAAAATTACATCCTGTTCATCTTAACAATAGATCTGATAATAAAGAAAGCCACGAGATGGGTGCCGCTGACTTTGTTGTTCATATAACACTGGACTGTTTAAACTCCT
>PPNI02000043.1:0-87349 GCA_003707195.2 Phaffomyces antillensis
GTTGGTCTGGTTGGTGGTTCAATAGCATCAATGGCTTCTAATAAAGTTTTACCTTTAACGACACCTGAGGCTTTGGTTTCTTTTTCCCAACCTTTGTACCATGGACAGTTAGTGGAGGCTTCAATCATGTTATCACCATTCCAACCAGAGATTGGAACGAATGGAACAGTTTTTGGGTTGTAACCAACTTTCTTGATGAAACCAGAAGCTTCCTTGACAATTTCTTCGAAACGAGCTTGATCCCATTTAACGGAATCCATCTTGTTAACAGCAACAATTAATTGTCTAACACCTAAAGTGAAGGCTAATAAAGCATGTTCTCTGGTTTGACCATCTTTAGAGATACCAGCTTCGAATTCACCAACACCACCAGCAATAATTAAGATAGCACAATCAGCTTGGGAAGTACCAGTAATCATATTTTTGATGAAATCTCTGTGACCTGGAGCATCAATAACGGTAACGTGGTATTTTGGAGTTTCGAATTTCCATAAAGCAATATCAATGGTGATACCTCTTTCTCTTTCAGCCTTTAATTTATCTAAGACCCAAGCGTATTTGAAAGAACCTTTACCTAATTCAGCAGCTTCTTTTTCGAATTTTTCAATAGTACGTTTGTCAATACCACCACATTTGTAAATTAAATGACCGGTGGTGGTAGATTTACCAGAATCGACGTGACCAATAACGACAACGTTAACGTGAAGTTTTTCTTTACCCTGAAATAAATTAGTTAGTATATTATTCTCTTTTTATTTGGATCTGATGAATTTGTGATTAC
Source organism: Phaffomyces antillensis (assembly GCA_003707195.2). Classification (NCBI taxonomy): domain Eukaryota; kingdom Fungi; phylum Ascomycota; class Saccharomycetes; order Phaffomycetales; family Phaffomycetaceae; genus Phaffomyces; species Phaffomyces antillensis. The sequence goes on from PPNI02000043.1 coordinate 782, forward strand.
AATAGATCTAAAATTGATCTGAGAGAGTTTGTTCATATGAAAAGCTTTGATATCCCCATCTCTTGAGATCCTTTTTGAAAACAGAGTGTACCGGACGAAAGAAGACCAAAAAAGTGTATTAAATCATGTTGAATAAAGATTAATTGAGGTCAATTGCAATCACATTCAGTTCAATAACTTACCATTTTAATAGATTGATAAAATATATATAGAGATTAAAAGAAGAATAAGAAAGAAGAGAAGAGTTAAAAAAAAACTTTTCATTTTGGCCAAATCAAAAAAAAATGCCAAAAAAAAAAAAAAAAAAAACTTCTAGAAGTTTTCACGTGCGTAAATTCTTCCGTATTCGGAAGACGTCACATGCTCAGAAACAGAGATGTTTGGATGGAAGAGAAAAGTGGCGCCCTATTGAAAAGTCACGTGTTATACTCCTACTTTATTGATTATAGGGCTACGCTAATAGTAAGAGTTACTATCTAATCATATCGTGTATTACGATTCATCTGAGCTGGTCCAATTACTCACTGTCAGCGTCCAACTCATCTAACAATTCGTTTTGATCTTCAATAAACCCAAATCTATCACTTCCTGCCACCAAAGCTATCGAACTTTTCCTATTACCTCCATTCCACTATATATTCAGTTAGTACTAAATCTTATAAAATAGATGATAACATTAATCTTCTCTTGAATCATTACTCACATTTCCTGTCAATGCTGATGTGACTTTATTACCTAAATTATAAGTAGGTATCTGTTTCCAACCACGACGATTTAAAACAATTCTTTTATATAAAAATCCACCACTGCAATAGACGAACAAGGCAGATAATAAAATAAATAAAAAGATCCAAATAACTGCTAAATTATCTGCCTTTTGTGCAGTTGGACATGCATGAACAGTTCTAACTTCGAAAAAATAATCACAATCATGTAAAACTCCAACAAATGAAATAGTTGCTCTTTGTAGAATTTCTCTATCACAAGTAAATGATAAGATGGTTGATTTTCTATCTATATTATTTGGACAGTAACTACCATCAGTGTAAGTTAACGTCAATTTCTTACCTCTAAATATTGGAGTTGAATTGAAATTACCAATTGAAAATTTATCTCCATCAACATCTGTATAATAACCACCAACTTCACTTGAATTAATCTTCACAGATCCAAATTTATTTAGATTGTTGTTAATATCAACATTTGGTTTTAATGGTGATGAACAAATACCTAATGTGAAATTGTGATTATAATCATGACCTTTAGCACTCCAAGCAACTAAAGAATCTTTATCAATTGAACTCAAATCACCCAAGTTGAAAAAGCCATTGGTTAAAGGATGATGCACAGAACAAGGAATTGATTCAACTGGGATCGTATGTTCTTTGTTTTTTTCGTTTTCATTGTTATCATTACTCTTATCTTTAATTTTAAAACTGTTTACAATATCTGAAGTTCCGTAATCAAACACCCTTTTTGACAGTTGTGGAATGCTGACCGACTGGACTAGTGTGGGTAGTAAGAAACAGACCAGCATTAGCTGGTAGGAACACTGATATATTGAAACTTTCATACTCTTTGTGGCAAAATAGGAGTTTATCAAAGATGGGTATTAAATAATGAACTAAACCCGATAAATTGATGGATCAAAATAGAGAACTGTGAAACTAAATGTGATAATAAAGATTAAATACCGAATAAACCAGCAAAACCAAACTAGAGTTCACTTTAAGACTGATTTCAAGACTGATTTTAAAGAGTTTCAGATGATTTCATTTTTTTTGATGAAGTTTTTTTTCTTCGTTATCCGAAAATCCAAACTAATACACAAAATTTGATTTTGTGTCAAAACAAAACATTCTATCTAATCCAGAATTGTGGTTTGAAATTGAAAATTTATGCGTATTTTTGGATTGAAAGAATGTTTTCAACTTATCAGCTAGTTCTAAATTCTGCTATTGCTGCGTTCTGATCGGTCTTATTCATCATGTATGATCCAGATAACAATCATGAAGTTATATCAAAGATTATAAATGATGTTAAATTAGAAAATGTACTGGTTAAAGATGCTGATATCTGTCAGTTAGATGCTGTTAATGAATGTGATCATACTATTAAGTCACATTACTTTGCAGACGATGAAGAAGAGGAAGAAGAGGAAGATGAAGAACTTAGTGGTGCTGATATTCAAATTATTAGTGATTTTCCATTTGAAACAAAAGAAGACTCTTCAACTTTAAATATTACTGAGTTGAACTCATCATCAATTATACAATTACCTGTATCAAAGGATATCAATAATTTTAACTCTAAGATAAACGATTTCAGAGAAAGATTGCAAACAGCAAGGTCAAATATCCCGTTGAAACCTGCAGCTCTTTTCAAGAAAGAACGTGATTCAGATGGGATTACAACTACTTTATCAAAACCGTTTGATGAGTCACCTGGACTTGGAGACATACTTAAATTGAATGTTGTTGATATGAATGAAACCGAAGATGACTTTTATGATGGTAGAATCCTTATTCATTATGATAAAGATCCTGTTATCTCAACAAGATCTGCAAAGCCACTACCGTTATACTACATTGGAGATCAAGTCTTATCTGATGAGTTTCAATTATCATTGAATGATGAGTATGAAGTCAGTGTAGAGATTCAAGAATTAAGAAATTCACTCAAGGATACAATTGATATCAGAAATTTACAAATTGAAAATTTTACAGATTATGATAAATTTGACGAGAAACAGATTTCATGCAAACAGTTGAACAATACTCCTATCTGTCAAACTGAATACAATTATAATATTGTCTCTCCACCTGCAAGTTCTTATAAGTATCCTGTTGAAAAAGGGTTAAGATTAATCACTACTGGTTCATCAATGGAAAACAGAATCGTTCAAGGTAGATCAACAGTTTTTACAGATGAAGAGGATCACAAATTATTAGAGTTCGAAGCCTTAGAAGCTTTGGAGAAATTAAAACAAAGAAGAATAAAAGAACATACTATAGATCATAATGATTTTGAGGTTTTAGGTGATGATTTTATTGAATTATTCAAAGAAATTACACCAGTACCAAAACCAGAGGGTATAAGAGTTAAAAAAGATGATGACCAAGTCATTAAAGAACACATCAATTCTAAAAAATCATCAGCATTCAAATTCCATAAGAATGCCAAACCAAATTACTCTAAATTTCCAGAATATGAACCTTCTGAACCGTCATCCACAAGTCTTGAGATTTACACTGGTGTTTCTCTATTGGAGATGTTTGCAAATCAAATTGATAAAGATTTCTCCCCTTTATCAGAACATGTTGATCATAAGCACTATTCAGATTTGAGAAATAAGGATGATTGGATTAATTCATTGAATTCAGCTTTTAGAATTGATGAGAATTTAAGTGAAAGGTTGAAGAAGTATGATAAGTTCGAAATTAGTGGTCTTTCAGTTACTCCATCCCCAGTTAATGATGATCAAGTTAATATTAAAGAACTCAATCAAGATACTCCTAAACATGGTATGTTCCAACAAGAGGTCATTGATGACGAGGAAGATGTCAAACCTCCAAATACAGGGATTAGCTTGTTCTCTTTAACAAATGAAAAAGTTACTGGATTAATTCAAAAGTTATCTGCTAGAATTTACAGTGCAAGTAATAATAATGATGTTAAATCAATTGATGGAGAAGAAGAAGAAAAAAAAGGAGAAGATGAAAAACTTGCTGTTAATAAGAAAGTTTTAGATTCTGGATTGATGAGTCCAATCTCACCACCAGGTAGCATCACAGCTAAATTATTTCATGAAATTGGTTCAACAAGTATTAAATCTTCTGCTAATAAAATTGTTAAGAGTCATTTTATTGAAAAGATTGAAAGTAATGATAATGTGAATAATAATACTGAAAGTATTAGCTCGAATAGATCCACTGTTCTTCTAGAAAAATCTTCGAGTACTACAGAACTCATTGGTGCTAATCGAGCTGATGAAGATGAGAAATCTGATACCAATGAAGGTTGGAATTTAAATAATAAGTTTGTTCAAACTCCAACTACAAAGAGGAAAAAAAGTATTAGAAAGATCTTGTTTAGTGCAATTTCAAAAGATTCATCAAACCTAGACTCACAAGACTCAAAAGACCGTGAAACTTCAAGATTAAGTTGGTCAAAATCTTTGTTAAAAAAAACAGCATCTATTAAAAAATCATTTAAAAAGAAGAGTCAGGATGATGTTGAGGATATTACAGATCGCGTTAGAAAGTTTAATATGGATTCAGGTGAATCATTAAAAGGTTATGCTGCTCAGTATGCCACTGAAAATGATTTGAAAGTTGATAATATGAAGTCAAAAGAAGCAGAAGCAATTGAGAAACTTAGAAGTAGCAGTGGTAATCTTGATCATTCAATGGTGTCCCCAAGAAGTAAGAAACATAAGAAGTCCACATTTAGATCATTTAGTTTGAATGATGAGTATTATGAAGAAGATGAAGATTCTAATACAATTGATAGCTTTATAAGCTTTTCACCAAGATCAGTCTCTGAATATGTGCCAACGCCATTACCTAAAATTAGTCATTATAAGTCTAGTTTTCTTTTTGGTAGTGATAAACCCAAATTGAGAAGAAGTAAAGCTCATTCCAAATTAGAATCGAATATAAAGGAAGTTTCAATTAAATTTGCTCCTACTCCAGAGTATATCTCACATAGCAGAAGATTGAAGAAAGAAGGAAAGGTTAAAACTCAAAAGGCAGAAGAAGGAGAAGAAGAATATTCGATTCGATCTTCCAGACATCGTTCCCATTCGATTTACAAGAAGTTTGTGAGATGAGTTTTGTGTTTTGTGATTGCTTTACACAAATTGATGTTTTGTTCATTTGAATGAAGTGTAGATTTATGGAGTCTGGAGTAGTCTTTAGTAGCTGTTGATGATTGCAATTTTCTCCTATTCTCTGCTTAAATGTTTTAATAGTCTCTGCCTAAATACAGAAACTAGTCCCGCCTAATCCGCGCAATCTCTAGACTCTGAAAAAACAATTATATAAAAAGACATGATAAAATTTCAATAACACATAAATTAACCACGCCTAAAAATGGATAAAGCTAGTAATGATACCTGGACCATTGTGGACACCGCAATTAAGGATGTGAACACAGTGAGATCATTGACTTCAGGAAACATCACGAGTTTAAGTGACGCGAAGCAAAAAATGTCAGATTTAAAAGACGTTAAGAATCATGTTTTACAAGTTAACCAATTCGCTGAAGATTCTGGGATCAATCAAAGATTAAGGGATTCTGGAGCACTAGAGAAGATTCAGGACATGGAGAAATTTAAAGAATTCGATCAATTTGGTGTTGGGAAGATGATGATTGGTGGCATTGCTAATAAAAAAGATATTAAAAATAGTGATGATGAAGATGAGGAGGATGAGGAGGTGAATCATGCTTATAATGAGAATAATCAGGGAAGTTATGATGATGATGATGATGAAACAGATGCTGCGATTGCTCAAACGAATGATTTCACGGGCTACTCAACAAATGTTCATGATGATGATAGTGATAATAAAAAAGGTGATGATAACAAGTTTGATTCTTTTTATAAGGCTAATGCTGTTGATAACACCAATGATGATGAGTTACTTAATAAAATCAGGTTGAAAACCGCGGGGTTGAGTGTGTACGATGATGAGAGTACTAATAATGGATTATATCAAGATTCAAATAATTTCATCAATTCAAATTCCATATTTGAAGATGAATTTAATTTTAATAAGTTATTAAAGAATCAATATTTGATATTTTCAGATTATGATATTTCTGATATTTTAGATTATATCTTCACTTTACATTCCAAGCATTCACATAAAGTTACATATCCTGCTGCTGTTATATATCAATGTGTTAGATATGCTGATCATATCAAGAAAAATGATGTTTTGGTTGAAACTTTTTTAAATTTAGCATTTACTAAAATCAGATCCAACATCACATCTTCAATGACTGGTATTACTAATGTTTTAAAAGATGGTGATATTGTTTTACAGAGTTATTGGGTTTCCGTTGTTAATTTCTTGTTTTATTATTTAACAAAAGATGATGGATTTTTCATGAGATATCCTAGAGTTTTACAAGAATTGATAATTACTTTAAACTCATTGATTTTAGAACTAACAAACAGTTTGAAATTTAGATTAGGTTTAATGATTGATGATTGTTTATTGAATTTCACCAATCTTGCAGAAGTCTCTGAAACTTTATATAAAAGTGATTGGAATTTCTTTAAAAAGAAAAATGTTAAACATTCTTCATTTGATGATATCTATCAAATGTTATATCCACCTTCAATTAAACAACAGTTAAAACCGTCTCCAATCAAGATCATTCAAACTCTAGGTGCATTATTATACGTGTTGGATATTCATCATGTCCATCCATTAATTAAACAACAATGTTTTTCAACTGTTTTCCAATGGTTAGGATTCACTATTTTCAATAGAATAATATCAAATAAAAAACATCTATCAAGAAAGAAAGCAATTCAAATAAGATTAAATCTGTCATCTTTAGAAGATTGGACAAGGTCAAATAATCAAAAACCAAAAATGCCAGATATTGATTTAGATATTTATAAAAAATTCCCATATAATTTAACAGAGGGAGAAAGTACAGTTCTTGGAGATTTCACACCAAGGTTTGCAATTCATAGTGTTTTATTCTTTAGAGGTGATGCAAGTAATCCAAATGATTTACAATTTTATCATAATTCATTATTTGACATTTTTAGATTTTTTTTCGAACCAGTTTATGAAATTTTACAATTTTTACAATGTTTAACAAGTTTGAAAGAACCTGAAGAGATCGATTCTTTGATTCCTGAATTACCACAATTGAATCAATGTCAATTATATCAAGCTGTTAATAAATATAGGTATGAATTAGATGAAATGAAAATCCCTAAACCAATAATTGCAAGAATTAAAACTTTAACTAAAACTGAGGATCAAACAATTAAAAAAATCCCATACCTTGATAAGAATTTAATTCACCTAAATCCAGATTATTCATACTCTATTGCTCTAGCTACATTAAGTGAATTAGTTGATCAATATGGTTCTGGTTTTGGTGGCATAAATAGAGAAAAATCAATTCAGTTTCAACCATTTTTACCATATGAAATAGTTGATGCAATTGATGAAATCCATGAACAAACTACTGAAAAGTTGAATAATCAACGATATGGAGAAGATAATGATGAAGAAGAAGAAGAAGAAGAAGAAGAAGACAATTATGATAATGAAAACGATAACGCATTTGAAGATAAGAATAAAGATGATGGTTTGTTCAGTGAATTACAAGTTCCAAGTTCCTTGGTTCATAAGACTTGGGGTGAAGATGAAAACGAAATCAATCCATGGTGAATAAGTAGTTAAATATATTATATATACACAGACAGATACTTACAACACTATATTCGAAGATTCGGAATTCGGACCTAAATTTGTAGCAAAGGGCTATCCATTTAACCAAGTATATAATAAGTAGGGACACGAGGTGTATATATACTTGTCAGAGCAGTTGTAGATCAGCTATTGGGAGATATATTAAGAGATAAGTGGCTATAATGATAGATGTTTTAAAACATGATGATGTTCATTGATCTTCTATCTTGTAAGTGTCTTACAATGATCAAAATTCTTTATCGAGAGTAATTTTATTGTAAAGTGATAAAAAAGCAGTGAAATCTGTGCTTGACTAAAATATATATGAAATAAGATAATTAAATCTATTCAACTTTGATACCACCAGCCCCAGCCTTTTCAGCTTTTTCGATAGTTTGTTTATCAGTTTTAGAATCATCACCACCAAAACCACCAAACATTGAAGCAGCTTTGAATGGTCTTTTCAAATCACCTGAAGCAGGTTTACCATAGACATGGATTTTAACAATATTAGATTCTAAAGCAGATTTGACTGGTGAGATGGATTGCATGACTAATGGATTAGTATATTTCATATATAAATGCATGAAAGCCATCATGGCCAAACTGGTACCAACACCTTTGATAGCACTTTGAACTTGTTGTAAATCATAATCTTTAACGGTAGTGACTGTCAATTTACCTTCAGTTTCACCAGCAAGGGCATTTGGAGCAGAAACAAACTTCAAGGTTGTTAAGTCGTTCTTCTTGTTGATGATGTATCTAGTGTATAAGTAGATAGCTAAAGTGATTGTTTGAGCTGAGATGAAGGCAACACGGACGTAAAAGACTACCATTGGGTCTTCGAAGTCTAGTTTTTTGGAGACTTGCATCATGATCAGCATGATGGCAAGATTGGAGATAGCTGGAGAGACCATTTTTGACACTTTTTGGGTTGATTTGGATCAATTAAGAGCTGATTGGAGACGAAGTACAAAAAAAATCTGTTTGTTGTCCAAAAGTGAAAAAAAAAAAAAAAATTGAAGAAGATTCGAGATAGGAAAATAATATTACGTAAGCGTCACGTGGAGCCATTGATAAGAGTATATTGGGGTGAATTTTGGTATGTGCTGTGGAATTTTGAGAGATTAGTGAGACTGTTGAGGGAGCTGAGCCTCTGAGCCTCTGAGCATCTCCTTAGTCCCTCTCCTGATACCGATATTCGAGTTCATGACATCCGAGGTGGACATCCTTGAATTCCGGCCAGTATTTTCATTGGACAAAATTTACTTCTCAGATTGGATTTGTTATGATTTGAATTTGGTTCATTTATGGTCTCCAGTGCTGCTCCGTCATAATCCATCCAGTTAGTCACATCTCACACGTCCAGCACAGAATAGCTCTACTCCCTGAACCATGGCCTCTTTCAAACCACACAGCTTCAACGTGAAGACTAAATCAAATCTATCAGAAGCTCTACAAATTGCAAAAGAACACAAAGAGTTGCTCATTGACACCGATGTTCGTGGGCCTCATGACTCATTCAGTGAAGATGACGACGATGAAGACGGTGCCGATTCTTCAAGTGACGAAGAAGTCGTTGATCCTAAAAATGAAGAACATCAAGAAGATTATAAAGAAGGTGGTTATCACCCAGCATTTAAAGGGGAAAAATATAAAGATGGAAAATATACTCTTGTTCGTAAATTGGGCTGGGGTCACTTCAGTACAGTCTGGTTGGCTAAAGACAATGAATTAAATAGACATGTCGCTGTCAAAATCGTAAGGTCAGCGAAACATTACACTGAAACAGCCATTGATGAAATCAAATTACTAAGACAAGTCAGTTGTAATGATATCCATCATAAAGGTAAAGAACATGTAATTGGTTTCCTCGACTCTTTCACACATGAAGGTCCTAATGGTAGTCATGTTGTTATGATCTTTGAAGTTTTAGGTGAAAATCTTTTAAGCTTGATTAAAAAATATAAACATAGAGGTATCCCTGTGATATATGTCAAACAAATTGCTAAACAGTTGTTATTGGCATTGGATTTCTTACATAGAGATGTCGGAGTCATCCATACAGATTTAAAGCCAGAAAATGTTTTAATTGAAATTGGTGATGTTGAGCACATCGTTAGCATGGTCGAACAACTAGAAAAACAAGCAAAGGAATCCAAAAGACTAGAGAAAAGATTAACAAGATTGAACTCAGTGTCTTCTTCAATACCAACTATTCCTAATTCTCAATCAACTTCATCAAATTCAACCCCTTCAAGAAATGGTAGACGTGCTAGAAGAAATACATTAATTACGGGATCTCAACCTTTACCATCTCCAATAAGTTCTTCATTACAATTATTTGATAACTCCAAACTAAGAGTTCCATCTTCTCAAAGCATTGCAAACACTAAAAACGTTGTTAATTCATTTGAAGAAATGAATATTGATTCAGAAGTTTCATCAGCAACAACTGAAACCAATGGAACAACAGTTGGTGAGGCAGATTATATAGGTGTTAAGATCGCCGATTTAGGTAATGCATGTTGGTACGATGAACATTTCACTAACGATATTCAAACTCGTCAATATCGTTCACCAGAAATTTTAGTGGGTTCAGAATGGGGTTGTTCAGCAGATGTTTGGTCATTAGCTTGTTTAATTTTTGAATTATTAACTGGTGATTATCTATTTGATCCCGTTGAAGGTCATAGTTATGCTAAAGATGATGATCATATTGCACAAATAATTGAACTTCTTGGTAAATTCCCTTCAAGTTTATCGAAACATGGTAAATATTCAAGAGAATTCTTCAATTCAAAGGGAGAATTACGTAAAATATCCAAACTAAAACCATGGGGATTAAAGGATGTTTTGATCGATAAATATAAATATAATGAACAAGATGCGGAAGAAATTTCAAGTTTCTTAATACCAATGTTGAATATTAATCCTGAAAAAAGAGCAGATGCAGGTGGTATGGTTAATCACCCATGGTTAAGTGATGCGATCGGGTTAGAAAATGTTGTTCTAGAAAGACCGTTATGCAGCTGTGGCGAAGATATTCCTGGATGGTGTAAAGAAGTTGAAGGACATCCAAAACATTAGAAAATTAGTGGTTTATGTGTGTTGATTTGGCATTTTTTTTTTTGATTTGATTGTAATAAAATTTAGCTTGTATTGGTTTTCATGGAGTTTGTTGATTTTTGAGATACGTCCCTCCTTCTTCTTGATATATACATGGCTCTTGTATTCTGCAGTCTGTTGTGTTAATAATTCTGAATTGTATAATTTTAATCCAATTCTTTTGTACATATTAGTCCCGATTGGGAAAGCGATGAGTAGTTGGGAAGCCCCGATGTTTTTTTGCTAACAAAAAAATTTTCTTTTACTTCACCAGTAGATACAAACGAATAATTCAGATTGTCATCTTTCCAAGGAACAAAATGGCTGGTCATTCTCATAGATCCACCGTCAAGAATGGACACAAACCATTCAAATCAAAACATGCCTCCAAAGGTGCCATTAAGGCTAGAATCAAGGGTAAAATCGATAAAGAACCAACTGGCGTCAATAAACCAAAGAAAGGTACTTCTAAATTAGAACGTAAGAATTTATCTAAACAATTAAGAGAAAATAAGATCCTCAACACATTACAATCAAGAAAGTTATTTGATGGTAATTCCGGTGTTGATAGAGTCGTTTCTATTATTCCATTAGTTAAAACCATATCAAGTGAAGATATAGTCAATAAATTAGTTGAAGCAGGTTCAATTGAAAACTCAAATTATTCAATTCAAAAAAGTCCATGTGTTCAAAATGTTAAAATTGATAAATTTAAAAGTAATTTGAAATTCATCCTTCCAGACATGACTGATTTTATATCGATTTTAGACGCTGCTAAAGTTTCAGATTTTGTCGTTTTTGGTCTTTCAGCAACTGAAGAAGTTGATCAAAAATATGGTGAACAAATCATAAGAGCCTTAGAATTACAAGGGATCGGTCATGCCATTGGTGTCACTACAAATTTATCAGAGGTGCATCCTAAGCAAAAATTTCAAGATGATGTTAAACAATCATTATCATCATTCTTCAAACATTTTTTCCCAACTCAAGACAAAATCTATAATCTAGAGAATTCATCTGACTCTTTAATTGCGATTAGAACATTATGCCAAAAATTCCCAAAGAATATCACATGGAGAGATTCCAGAGGTTGGATAATTGCTGATAATGCAAGTTGGGTCGAGACTGGAATTGAAGGGGAAGGATTATTGAAAATTGAAGGGACCGTTAGAGGAATCGGTTTCAATAGTGATAGATTGGTTCATATTCCAGGATTGGGAGATTTCCAAATCGCAAAGATTGAACAAATTCAAAGAAGAAATAATGAAGTTGAAAATGAATATAATCCTGATGAAAATCAAGAAAGTTTAGAAGAATTAGCTCCACAAGAATTAGATATGGAAGACTGGAATGAAGAAGAAGAAGAAGAATATGATGAAGAAATGGTTAGATATGAAAATAATTATTTACCAAGAGAACCATCTCGTCCAAAGAAGTTGAATTTACCAGAAGGTACTTCAGATTATCAAGCTAGATGGTATTTGGAAGATGATGTTGTCGAAGATGATGAAGATGAAGATGAAGAAGATGAAGATATCATGGATGAAGAAGCCATGGATGAAGACGTTGAACAAGATGGTGAACAAATCGCTGGTGATGATGAAGATAATGATGAATTCGTTGAATTAACAAAAGAGGAAGAAGAACGTCAATTAGCATTATATAGAAAGAAAGAGGATGAAGATCGTGAATTTCCTGATGAAATTGAATTAAATCCATTAGAATCTGGTAAAGAAAGATTAAAACGTTATAGAGGTTTGAAAAATTTATATAACACTGATTGGGATTGTGATGAATATGATACCAGAAGGCCAAATGAATGGAAAAGACTGTTAAGAGTTTCAAATTATAAAGGGACTAAGAATAAAGTATTGAAAAACTCAATCATTGAAGCACAAGTTTCAATTGGTAAAAGAATCAATTTATATTTGAAAACTCCAAAATTCTTATTAGAGAAATTACCATCAGTTTCCACTAAACCATTCATAATTTATGGATTATTAGAACATGAACAAAAATTAGCAGTTGTCAATTTCTCAATCAAGACATGGGAAGACTATGATAGACCTGTTCCATCAAAGGAAAGAATCATTGTTCAATATGGACCAAGAAGACAAGTTATTCAACCATTATTCTCATCAACTACAAACACACCAAATAACGTTCATAAATATGAAAGATTTCTACATAAGGATACCGTTCAAGTTGCCACTGCAATTGCACCAATTTCATTCAGTGTAAGTACACCAGCATTATTCTTCAAAGAGACAAATACTGGAGATATTGAATTTTTAGGATCAGGAAGTTTCTTAAATGCAGAACATCAAAGAGTGTTAGCAAAGAGAGTAGTATTGACAGGATCCCCAGTAAGTATTCACAAGAACGTGATAACCATTCGTTACATGTTTTTCAATTCAGAAGATATTGCATACTATAAAGCAGTTCCACTATTCACAAAGAGTGGTAGATCTGGGTTTATTAAGGAGAGTTTAGGTACTCACGGTTATTTCAAGGCTACTTTTGATGCTAAGATCAGTTCTCAGGACGTGATTGCGATGGCTCTGTACAAGAGAGTGTGGCCTAAGACCTCTGTTGCGTGGACTAGATAGTAATAATATAGTAATAATATAGTGATTATGTAATGTAGTCCCCCCATAGTTAATGACATAATCAATCTAGAAAGTTCCAGAATGTCACCCGGAGTTTTTTTTTTTTTTTTTTTTTTTTTATAAAACGCCCACAGAAGAAGAAGAAAAAAAAATTCATTATTTCAATTTCAACTCAGTTTAATTCAATTTATAACACATTTTATTAATAATGAGCACCCCATTCGGTATTGATTTCGGTAACGCCAACACCGTTGTTGCTGTTGCAAGAAACCGTGGTATTGATGTCGTCGTCAACGAAGTTTCAAACAGAGGAACACCAACTTTAGTTGGGTTTGGTCCTCAAAATAGATCAATTGGTGAATCTGGTAAATCTCAACAAACTTCCAACATTAAGAACACCGTTGATAACATCACTAGAATTGTCGGTTTGGAAGCCTCTCACCCAGATGTTGAAGCTGAAAAGAAATTTATCACTGCTCAATTAGTCGATGTTAATGGTAAATTAGGAACTAAAGTCAGATTTGCTGGTTCCCAACAAGAATTTAACACCACTCAATTAGCTGCTATGTATTTCAACCATATCAAACAAACCGTTGTCAATGAAACTAAAGCTAAAATTGAAGATGTTGTCGTTGCCGTTCCAGCTTGGTACACTCAACAACAACGTCATGCCATTGCTGATGCTGCTAAAATTGCCCAATTAAACCCTGTTAGAATTGTTAATGAATTAACTGCCGCTGCTGTTGGTTATGGTGTCTTCAAGACCGATTTACCAGAAGATAAAGATTTAAAATTCGCTTTTGTTGATATTGGTCATTCTTCTTATCAAGTTTCTGTTGCTTCTTTAAAGAAAGGTGAATTAAAAGTTTTAGGTTCTGCTTATGATAAACACTTTGGTGGTAGAGATTTCGATTTAGCTATCGCTAACCATTTTGCTGATGAATTAGATTCTAAACATAAAGTCAAAGTTAGAGAAAATCCAAAATCATTTTCAAGAATTTTAACCTCTGTTGAAAAATTGAAAAAAGTTTTATCTGCTAATACTCAAGCTCCATTCAACGTTGAATCTGTTATTAATGATATTGATTACTCTTCTTCATTAACCAGAGAAGGTTTAGAAGAATTAGTTGCCCCATTATTAGAACGTGTCTCTGTTCCAATTGAAGCTGCTTTGAAACAAGCTGGATTAACTTCTGAAGATATAGATTTTGTTGAAGTCATTGGTGGTGGTTCAAGAGTTCCAGCTTTAAAAGAAAGAATCGCTGCCACTTTCAATAAACCATTATCATTCCATTTGAATCAAGATGAAGCCGTTGCAAGAGGTGCCACTTTCATTTGTGCTATCCATTCACCAACTTTAAGAGTCAGACCATTTAAATTCACTGATATCACTGAACATTCAATTTCATACTCTTGGGATAAACAAATCGAAGGTGATGATGTTGAATTAGAAGTTTTCCCAACCGGTTCATCATACCCATCAACAAAAGTTATTTCATTAGAAAGAACTGGTGATTTCAAAATTTCTGCTAAGTTCACTGCTACTGGTGAAGAAATTGCAGCATGGGAAATCAAAGGTATCAAACCAGCTGAAGGTGAAACCATTCAAATCAAAGCTAAATTAAGAAACAACGAATCAGGTTTCCCATCAATTGAAGAAGCTTACACAGTTGAAGAAGTTGACGTTCAAGAAGAGATTCCATTCGAAGGTGATATTTCTGAAAAACCAAATGATTGGGAACCAGAATATAAAACTGTTAAAAAAATCGTTAAAAAAGATTCTTTAACCGTTGTTATCACTAAAGATTTATCATTACCAGAATCTGAATTAAACAAATTTTTGGAAAAAGAAGGTGAATTAACCGCTTCTGATGCTTTAGTTTTCAAAATTCAAAACAAAAGAAATGAAATTGAAGAATACTTATATGATTTCAGAGGTAAATTAGATGATTTATATGCACCATTTGTTTCTGAACAAGAAAAATCTGATTTATTAGCTTTATTATCCAAGACTGAAGATTGGTTATATGATCATGAAGATGCCTCATTAGGTGTTTTCACTGCTAAATATGAAGAATTAGCTTCTAAAGGTAACTTAATCAAAGGTAGATATTTATCAGCTGAAAATGAAAAAAAGGAAGCCGCTAGAGCTAAAAAGGAAGCTGAAGAATATCAAAAATTTTCTCAAAAATTAAAAGAACAACAAACTGCTAAACCTGAAGAAACTAAACAAGATGCTGAAGGTGATTTAGATTTAGATTAAATGAATTTCTAGTTATATATGATGGATAATAAAGGAGAAATCTATCTGATGAATTGTTAACAATCAAAAATTTATGGTATAATTTAATAATAATAATATATTGTGTTTTTTGCGAAATGTGTAAAATCGTATATTACCCCTACAAATCAAATAATATCGTATATATATATATATATATATAAAGTGTTTTAAGAACTATTCATTATTGCAATCAAAGTTTGCCAACCTGGTAATTCCATTAATCTATAACAATCTTCAGCATCATGTTCCACTGCAATTTTGAAAACTAATTTCATTTCATCTTTACTTAAAACATTCAAATCATTCAAATATATCAATAAATGGAAATCAGAAATAACATTAATCAAAGCATTTGTATCAAATGAATTCTTAGGCATCAATTTCTGTAATTCTTTAAAATCTTGTGAAATTCCATAATTTGCACGATGTTCAATTGGGAAATTAATAGATTTGAAAACAGGATTAGGAACACTTGGAAACCCATGAGTTAATGTAACTAATAAGTACTCCACAGGGAATGCAGGTTTTGCATTTGTTTTAACTTGTAAATTGTATTCATTGAATTTAGTATAGAAGATATCAGGAACGTAACGTGATGAATTAGTTTCATTAATGTATGCGAATGAAGGTTGTGTTGATCCAGATATTATTGTGGCTTTAGTTAATGCTTCTGCTGATTCAGAGACTTGATAAGTTGATAAATCGATTTGATTTTCTAGATTTCCAGAAATGACACAAGTTGTAAATTTTGATGAAAATTTCCCAGTTGATGATTGATTTGTTAAATTTGGATATTTTGATTGTAATTTTGCACTTAATAATATTTCCAAATTAGTTAAGAAATAAGAATCTTTATGTCTTTTAGTAAGAACTGTACCGTCACCATTTCCAGCATCTGTTAAATCTGTGAAAATTATTCCAATCTTGATCAATCCACAATTCTTAGCGATTAAATCAATCTTATTTTCTTCCTTCTCCCATTCTTCAAGATCAAATGTCAATCCGTCATTCTCATCGATCTGAACAGGTTCATAAATAGCTTCAACGACACCTTTGATACCTAATGGAACTTTATCATATTTTTCATATTTACCATACATTATCCCAATTCTTTGTAATCCACTTGATCTCCAACTATCAATGAATTTATTAACGATATCAAAATCAGCGAATTCTAAATGATCAACCATTCTAAATTCTTGTTGTTTTAAAGTGATTGCACTTGGTTGACATTTTGAACAAATTCCCTTTGGCCATGGTTCATGTCCATTCTTACAATTCTTATCAATTTGGAAATTTGATTCTTCTAAAGGATGGATATATGATGATCCTTGTCCCTTATTGGTGATTGTGTCTAATTGTTTTAAATATGCGTGAAATGATTGATGTTTAATGTTATTGGCTTGCAAATATTCTTTATCCCATGGTGGTAACGGGGAACAATATTCACACATTCCTTTCTCATTATGTTTACAGAAAGTTGACCTTGAACGAGGAATCAAACCTTGGTCGTTCAATAATTGTTTATCTACTAGTAATTCATCAACTTTAATATTTGAACCTGTGATTGGAATGAAATTATTATTATTATTATTATTATCGTTATTATTAGAATCAGTAACGACATCTTTTATAGTATCATCGTATTTCAAGAATAACATCTCACCATTTCTGAATCCCATTGATGTTGGAGTTTTATCATTCCATTGTGTGGAGTTTGTAAATGGACCATTTGGTTGAGTTGATAATGATAATTCGCCATCAAATGGAGGTAATTGTTCCTTCAGTTGAGTTAAAATCAAGGAAAATGAAGAGCTTTCTTCGGTATTGACACGAAACATCCCATCTTTGCCTCTGAAACGGAGAACAATCATCTTGGAGTAGCAAATTGAGTGAAGAAAATTTAGTTATAATAGAAATTCGAAAATGAAAGATTCAAGTATTGAAATCAAAATATTAGAAATATGCTGACTAAGATATTATGTAATATATATATATATATATATATATATGAGATAGATTATTTCTATTCAAGCTCTGGAGAGACTCATGAGAAGACACAGATTGTATATTAAAGCTACCATTCACTCTGATAACACATATAATATCCTCTATAGAATGCAAGATAAAAAAAAAACAAACAAACTTTGAGTCAATCACTTCATCTTAATATCATAAACCGAAGTTTCTCCATTGAAAGCAACAGAAATCAAAACATCATCACGTATATCAATCTGTAGCACCTTCCCAGTTTCATCATCATCATCATCATCAACATCAGTTTTATCACCATTCTCCAATACTTGTACAATCTTCTTTGTTTGTATATCCCATACTATCAATTTCCCATCTTCATCACCAGAAACGACACAATCACCACCAATGAAACCAACATTACATGTGTACTTCTGCAATTTTGCACCTGAGTATGTCTTCACAACCTTATTGTTCATATAATCCCATAATCTGATCGTGTTATCTAAAGTGGTTGCCAATAGATATTTTGAATTTGGAGTGAACTTAATGCATGAAACAGGGAAAGAAGAGGAAGTAGTGAATTTATCATATATCAAAGTCTTCAAGCACTGTCCTGAATCCGTATCGAACAATCTAATCAACCCATCATAACTTGCACTTGCAATGATTGTATCATCCCAACTAAGATCAATACTTGCGATGGGATCACTATGAGCACTCAACGTCTTCAAGCACTTCCCAGTGAGGACGTTCCAGATTCTGATTGCCTCGTCTGCTGAGCCAGAGATGAGTAGATTTCCCTTATGGTTGTATTTGATGGTTGTTATATGATAAGTATGACCAGTCAGTATTCTGACACATTCAGCAAACTCAACGTTCCAAACTCGGATGGTGCAGTCATCAGAGGCAGAGGCAATATATTTCGAGTCAGGGCTCCAGCAGATAGAGGAGATTCCCTTTAAGTGGGAGACTGGGAAGGTTGAGATGAGATCACCATTGGATAAAGAATGGATCTGGATGAGTTTGGCCGTGGAACAGGTTGCAAAGAAGAGCCCGTTGGGAGAGATCTGGACGTCTGTGATGAATATCTCCCTGGGTAGGGACTGGAGCTGCCTGTATCTTAGCGAGAGCATAGCTAGCGTGGCAGGAGCCTTTAATTAAGAGAGATAATATATATATATAAGTAGTAATATAATATATAAACAAACAAAATCGTTTCGAGCCCTGCAGAATCCGCCACCTGAAAAAAGAATCAACACTAATATCAATACTAATACTAATACTAATAACACACAATTCAACACACAGTTAAATATCAATAATCAACCAAATGTCACTCAGAATCGTCCCAGAGAACGCACAGCACTCCGCCGTGGACTCCACCAAGTTCGGTCCAGCAGCACCTTCTGCTCCAGGCTTGCAGGACACACTCAGAACCAACGAGGGTCCACTATCAATCGCCTCTAAAATCAACAATAGACATCCACTAGAGGCCAGACTCGCCAATTGGGAAGAGACTCAACACCAGTTGAAGATGGAGACGTACAGAAGAGTCTTCGGGGCCGCAGAGCCTATCAGAAGAACGATGGAGCTCAAGATCGTCGAGAACGACTTCACTCCAATCATTGGTGCTGCTCATCTACACAGAGACATCTTATTGAATAAGGACACCAGAATCGACTGGGAGGACATCTACACCGAGAAGACGAGCCTGGACTTCCACTCGGAGATGGAGAGAAAGATGGGAATTTAGCCAAATAGACGATGTTTTTTCACTGAGAGAGAGAGAGAGAGCGTAGTTTGTAAATTTATATCTGTTATTAGTAGTTATATATAGTAGTTATATATAAGCTTATATATAAACTACTCTTCGCTTACATCATCGCTTACTCAGCATCTCACATTTTTTTTTTTCTTTCCACTTGAAAATTTTTCATTTAAACAAATTCAACCATTTAATCCCCCACTCAAAACTCCATTTAATTACCATGACTGAATCTCCATCACTGTCCTTTGGCCCTTCATGGATGCGTCCAAAGCCTAAACCTTCCACTCCGCAACAACATGTCGTTTTGACCCCGATCTCACAGACTTATTCTGTCGATGAGTTATTGAAGATTTGGAACTTGATTGATATCAACGCATCTAAATCTGGTTTGAAATTCACTGATAACTTCAAATCCCTCGAACCGATCCAGAATCTCGTCAGACAGATGGAGATCGATAGACAATCCCAGTCACAATCATCTGCTAGCAATCCCAAATCCAATAACAGTAATAATAATGATAATCATTTACAAATTGGTAAAGATCAATTGAATGAGAAATTGAACGATATAACGAGCAATTGGTCAATTGAGGAACAATCAGCGCTAGACATTGCAGGAATCCTTAAAAATGTCGCTGCCCAATCATCAATTGCATCTCCTTCTTTAATAAATCAACATTTGGATTCAAATCCATCAACTTCCTCTTCTTCCATTTTACAAAGACAATTCATTCAACCTGAATTGATCCATCCAAATGACTTGGAATGGCAATATTTAGATCCAAACGGGATCCAACAAGGTCCATTCTCAGGTATCAATATGCAACAATGGTATATGGGTGGGTATTTAAGAGATGATTTACAATTACGTCGTGTTGGTGAGAATTCATTCTATACTTTATATCAATTAAAAACATCCTTAAATTCCAATGATCCATTCGCCATTTCTTTACCATCTGTTAATTATCAAGATCCTTCAACTTCATCATCTGCTTTCCAATTTAATAATTCTCAATTATATGATTCTAACTTCCATCAACCATCACCACAAAGATTAGATTCATTTAGTTCAACAACTTCATATCAACATCAACAACAGAACTTATTTGGTGGCAATGTTAGAGCAGGATCACCATGGACGACTAATTCTAATCAAAATCAATCAAATACTTCTCAATTGTTACAGAATAATTCAAATGATGTTAATTCACCATTCTTATCATCATTTGATCTTTTAAATGGGAATAATAATAACTCATCTTCTTTTGATTTCGATCATGATGAAAGTCGTGATAATGAATTATTGAGTAGAATCCAGTCAGTTGTGTTGAGTGATGTATTAGGAGAGACTGATGAATTAGTCGAACCATCAATTGAATCGATCCAACCAGTTGAACCTGTGATTGAAATTCCATCCAATCAATCCCAACAACCAAAGAAGAAACCTGTAATCAAAGAATTCAAACCAATCAAATCAAAACCTATTGAAACTAATGGTGCTTCTTCTTCTTCTTCTTCTAAATCAAAATCTCAAACAGCACCAATTGCACCATGGGCTTCAATCACTCAACAAACCAGTAATTCAAAACCTCAATTAACAATGAAACAAATTCAACAAATTCAAGAATTAGAAAAAAGGGAAGAATTAAAGAAATTACAAGAGTTGAAGAATTCAAACATCAATAAAATAGAAGAATCTGCTACAAAAATTGAATTACCATTGACATGGGCAACAAACAATGTACAAATGCCTGTTAAATCAATCTATGAAATTCAAAAGGAAGAAGAAGAAGAATTGAAATTGAAAACACAACGTGAGAAAGAGGCAAGGGAAATGGCAGAAGCAATTGCCATCGTTGCAAACAATGAAAAAAAAATCAAACAATCATCATCACCAATTCCAATCAATCAAGATAATAATTCATGGACAACGGTCGTTTCTAAAAAACCAATCAAATCAACATCAAAACCTAAAACAACAATTCCATCATCAAATAGAATCACTCCTGATCTATTACGTAAAGTCTCAGCTCCAATCATTTCAAATTCACAACAACTTAAACCAAATTCTTCATCAATTTCTAAAAATTCATCAAAGATTAACACAAGATATGAATTTTTAAATTGGTGTAAATCAACATTACGTCTTAATAAAAACGTTAATCTTGATGAAGTCTTATCAGTTTTATTAATCCTACCTACTAATTCTAATGAATCTAAAGAAATCATAGCAGATACAATTTATTGTAATAGTTCCACGATGGATGGTAGAAGATTTGCAAGTGAATTCATGAATAAAAGGGAAGAAGTTGAATCTATAGTTAATGGAGATGGATTACAATGGGATGATGTCTTGATCAGTTATAATAGAAATGATGGTTTATTGACTGATGAAGATCATGATGGTGATTTCCAAGTCGTTAGAAAGGGTAAAAAGAGAAGTAATTAGATTACTGTTCATATATTTGCATTTTTTAGATCAATTTAGAACCTAAATACATATATAATTGTTATTATTGTATTTCACGTATAGTCTGTTAAAAATTTGAAATGCGTATATCTACTATAACTAATTATTTAAATAACCTTTTTATTAACAATAATATGATACAAGATCTTGTTTTTTCTAGTATACAAATTGAGGGATATTCTTATAAGTTGTGGGAAAACAATACCTAGATTCTAGTTTATTGTCCAGAATATGGACTTCCTAAAAGTTCTCGTATTGTTGCTGTATCTTCTTTTACCATACTTGTTGTATTTTTAGATTTTTCAATTATTTCTGATTCTCCAAAATCAAGAAAGTAAATACAGCGTTTGGAAACACTGTAAACAATGTTCCGTAAACTGATATCATTATGTCTGATTCTGGCTTTTGTGATCATTTCCGTGACTTGAAATTCTGCATTCGAAATAATACTTTCATCTAATGGTAATAATTCTTCCCATGGTTTTTCTTGTTCAATATGTTCTGTAATATGGTAATACCCCATCGAATTGGCACCTGGTACCGGGGTATCAAAATGAATTGACATGTCTAACCCGTATAATAGACATAATGGTGAATTGATTGTTTTGTAACTGTTTATTATGGTCATAATGGCAACTTCATTCTTGAATTTGGTAAGACAAAATTTCAAGTAGTCATTTGTGAATGTGTTTTCATCTTCATCATCTAGATACTTCAAAACAACATTTAAATTATAAGCAATGTTGAAAAACTTCACAGAGATTAATTCATTCCCTGAAGGACTCTTTAGAGCTTTTTTCAACCGTTCAGTGTGCAGCTTTCCCAAATATTTTTCATAAACACATTTCATGAATTGAGAACTTTGCATGTTCCACACAATTGCTTTAAAATTGGAAAAAGCATCAAAATCAATAAATCTTCCCAAAAAATTTGGAAATCTAACACTGTGATTTCTCTCTAATGTAGCTTGTATGCTATCAATGTAGTTAAATTCTGCATCTGATATGACTAATGGGAAATATAAATGTAAAAATCCATCAAAAAAAATTCTATTATGTACTTCTGTTGATATATGCGATTCCCCGTCCGAAGACGAGGAGGAATATTGATTCATCAAACTCTTTTCACTATCAAAAGGATAAGGATCCCAAATCTTTCTTAAATGTTGTTCAATTGCAATATATTTTTTTTTAAAACTATTTTTTTGATCAGATTTCTCATATTTTATAATTTCAAGCATTTTATTGAATTTGGTTAAAATTTTCATGATGGGTGTCACATTTGAAAAACTTGGATCTCTACTACACATACTGTAGTGGTTGCAAATGATTGGTATAATTTTTGAATTAACAGATTTGGATATATTCTTAAATTTAACTGTTGTAACACCATCTTTTATGTCTAGTTCAATCTTATCAAAATCTATTTCATGAGTTATAGCATTTATTTTTCCATTATTGAAGTAAAATAAAACACCAAGGTTTGAAATATTTGTAAAAATTGTATAAGCTAATGTTTGATTTATAGAACTCTTTATGTTCCCAATATTTTTGAAAATTGAACTAAATTCTTCAACAGACCGTATAAAACCATGTTTATTTAAGGTACCTTTATACTCCATTGTCACCAAGGGTATTGCGGTTTTGTGATCTCTAGAATAACTGATTATACCATCTGGTTTTAATTCAGCTGCAAAGGGCCTTAAAATTGATTTCCACGGAACAATAACCTTCTTATCATTTGAATAATTGATAGCAGCTCTTTCGATTCTTGTCTCTAACCAATTTTGGTTGTTTTCATGCTTCAATGAGTGTGATACAAAATATTCACAAAATTTAGTTAATGGTTGCATAATAACTAATGCTTGTTTCATGGAATTTTCATCACTTGATAAACCAAAATTTGAAAAGGCAACTAAAATCTGATAATATGTTAACAATAAATTGTGAAGTTTGCTGTTTAAATCTTTTATCTCCAGTCTATATGAATCTTGATTATTCATCATATCTTTAACCAAATTAATATATCTTTGATAAATCTTGGAGAATTGTTGCAAGGTTTCACTATCATCAGAGTCAGATCCAATCGAAAACATTGGAATAATGGGATGGTAATTGTTTTTTAAACTCCTTGGAATATTACCCTGAGAGCTTGTGAGATATACATCAATTTGTGGTAGCTTAAATAAAAAGACCAAAATGGGAGAATAAATCAACATTTCTGTGTATTCACCGGCTTCACCAAAGATACCCTGAAAGTCTCCATAAATGTTCTTTTTTAGTCTCTGTTGAACATTGAATAAAACGTTTTGAATTGTTTGTAAGATTGGTGAAATATTTGTATTGAGGAATTTAACGGAGGCAGAGAAATCATGATTGAACGTCAAGTGTAAATAACCATTGACAACCCGTTTTAGATGGCTGAGGTAATCCTGAATGGAATATTCTATTTCTTCATCCATTATTAATATTTATGATTGATCTTTTATGCTTATGAGTGTTTGTGTTTGAGAAAGTTATCAAATTTGTGTATGTTTTGAATTCGCGAAAGCTGTCACTGTGACAGTTAATATTATTATTGTTTCTTGTTATATAAAAATCCGACTATTGTATCAAATAGTGGATGGAAGACCTTCAGACTGACTGTAATAAGTGTCTCTTTATTTGATAACAGAAACTAATTATGTGTTCGCAATAAAAGGACTAGATAATTAGTAGGAATAAAGCCCATGAAATGTATGTAAACTGCTATAAAACTGTATTCAATGTAACGAAAGTTAGACTATATAAAACTAAACAAATAGAATATTCTAAGGAATATTCAGTTCCTTTTATAAATAGTGTAGACAGCAAAGAACTAATGAGACAACTATTCAATCCAGTACAATGATGAACAGTAAATAAAATAGGTAAACAGTAAAAATAGTAGGAACTAAGTGTTATTATGTAATACATAACACTATGTTATACCATAAATACCCAAGACGTCGTTAATCGCATGACAAAACTCAACTGTGAAATTCAGTATAAGTCGGCCTAGGCCCTATGTAACATAACTTTGGTCCACTTTTTATGATTTATACTTATTTATTAAAACAGCTTAAGTTAATTAAATTGAAACTTATACGAACACGTCTGCTCTGTTATGATGGCATCTGATTTACATTCATATACTACAATAATATCGGTGAAATTATATAAATTAACGTCGACGACGATTATATTATAATAATATCTTAAACCAAAATATCTAAACAGGTGGATTAACAACTGGAATATCACCGACATTACCATTGACAGCACCAGTCTTCGCCTTTTGTAACTTCTCAATCATCGAAGATTTCAGCTGTAATAAAACCTGAGTATTCTCCAACTTCAATTTCCCTTCCTCAGTGACAGTAATTCCCCAATTATCTAACAAATCCAATCTTCTATCATCTAATGTCTCATATCTTCTTCTCAATGCATCATTAAAGCAAATCTCTTGCAATAAAGGGACGAATTTCTGGATCCACCCCTTCTTATACAATTCAGTCTCAGTCACAATCTCTCTGATTTCTAATTCTTCCAATTTGGAAGCATTTTGAAATCTTTCCCATAATTCATCACCAACTGAACCCTTTTGATACAACTGAGTAATGAATGGTGTGATCTCTTTTAGTTTGATGGTACGACGGATCGACTCAGCACCGCGTTCGAGTAATGCCGCTTTAAGGACATTTGAGTGTGGTGATTTTGGTGTTGTTGTTGATTTTAATTGGAAATAAATTTGTTTGGGTAAATTAGGTGGGAAGAATGGTTCTTGTTCGGTCAAGTGCGTGATTCTTTGTGAACGATAGTGACGTGCGAAGACGAATAAGGCGGATGTTAGCACGGCCAGGTATGCTAGTGGGGTGTAGACGGAGACGGATGTTTCCATTGTGTGTGATTAATGCTGTTTGGTGATGTTTTCTGGTCTTCTTTTAACGTGTCAATTAGATTTCACTCTCGAGAAAATCAAAAATCAAAAAAATGCTGACATAATCATTACGTAAGGAAAATTAATTGGGAATTGGGAATTGGAAATTGGGAATTAGTTAGGCCGTCTACTGTTTGCAAATTTCATTTTAATATAGTCTAGAAGTCTTTTCAATTCGATACATCACCATCCTCGGGCTTAATGTAATGTGTATTCAATAAAACACAGCATTTTTTCAAAAAAAAACGAGGCTCCATGCTATATTCTTTCTCTCACTTTCAAAGACTAGCCTCACTTGGGACGTTGACTCCTTGAATGGATTTGATGGAAACATATCTCTTGAGATCCTACGTCTTCCACACATCAATGTCAACGTCCCATCAATGGCTCTACCAATAGTCCCTAAAACCTCCTTAACATCTTTTTCAGTACAATAATTGGTGTGATTATTATAACCCATTGCAACAACATCAACATGACTGACATCAACGGATTCGACATGATCAGATGGACTGAATCCATATCTTTGCACCAGGACCTTGTCTCTGCCTGGACGTTTACTATAGAAGGAGATGGCGTCCTCTTCCAGAGTTCTCACTGCGTCGAGGATAAGGAAACATTTGACATTGACAGATACTCCTGTTGCATTGTGAGTTATCTAAATTTCGGGAAACCAGTTCCGCTAATTTCACTCAGTTAAGAAAGTATCTCAACAACCAGAGCAGCTAAAGAGTCAGATGTCTTTTTGACTTATAGTCACGAGTGTATAGATGTGATTCCAAAAGACCACATTGTATTTGATGTTCTGTAGAGTGAGATAATTGAGGTCAAAAATCAACTTTTCTGGACTTGGTCAAATTTCTTTAATTTTCGAAATTTCCCTAACAATTCAAAAAAACCATAAAGAATGGTCTTTAATACGAAATTGTGCGAGTGAAGGTCACTAGGAACCTGCTCCATATGTAGATCCCATAGCTTCACATCTATTTCTCTAGTACTGGGACTCCAACGTTTCTGGGGGAGTTGTTATTTCAGTATGTTGTTGGTTTCTACTTCCGACCATGCTTAAAATAATTTAAGGTGTAGCTCCAGAGTTAGAATTTCAATGTAAGATATAAGGGTACTAAGATCTACATATCACTCATCTCAACGGCATGATAAAGTTTCAGATGATTTGAAGTAAATTTAATAGTAGTTAACTAGGAAAAGACTGGTGTCCCATACTTAAGGATAAATATTTTTTCTAAAGAATATCATTACAAAGTTACAGTTTTCAGTAGTGGAATCCATTATTTATTTAAGCTCACAGATGTTTAAGTGTTGAGTTATTGTAGTTTAAAGTTGCACTTTTACATGAAGTGTTATATTGAATTGATAGTAAGCAATAATTAATTCAAAAGGTAAGTATACCAGTTTATGGGAATTGATTATAAAGCAAAGCATTATGTTTATTCTTATTTTATATAAGTTGATACGCTTCTAATCATTGAGTCAATTACAGGTCAAACTATTCCTTTGCTATCATTTAAAGTATTCCCTTTATCAGTAGAGATATCAGTCCATCCACCTTTCTCTCATCATCACAAACTTTTCTTACTCCGAAGAGTTTGGGAAAGAAAAAAGAAACAGAACTGGAAATTCAACATCTCACACTTCCAACAATGATGAACTTCTCCAGATCTTTCCATTCTTCACTACGAAGTCTCACGAAAGCACTACTTCCACCA
Source organism: Phaffomyces antillensis (assembly GCA_003707195.2). Classification (NCBI taxonomy): domain Eukaryota; kingdom Fungi; phylum Ascomycota; class Saccharomycetes; order Phaffomycetales; family Phaffomycetaceae; genus Phaffomyces; species Phaffomyces antillensis. The sequence goes on from PPNI02000043.1 coordinate 28,127, forward strand.
CTCAATTCCACAATCCCCAAATTCAAATTCCCCAAAAACACACACACAATCTCCCAAATCACCAATAAAGCCTCCATTGGTGAAGAAATCATACTATCTGGATGGATCAATAAAAAACCCAAAAAGATTGGTAGATCCATCATATTCGCTGAATTCAGAGACTATAACGGTGACACAACACAACTTATCTGTAAAGACGACTCATTAATCAATGCCGTCAAATTACTACAAATTGAAGATTGTGTTGTTGTTAAAGGTAAGATTGAACCTAAAGTGATGAAGGACCCAACTGATTCTTCATTCAAATGGGAGTTGAATATCACGGACTTACAAGTGTTGAATTATAGTGATGTGCTGTCATCTCAGTTAAACGATTTGAAAATTAATAATGTTAAAGAAATCCCACCAAGCTTTAGATATTTACAATTAAGACATAAATATTATCAAAACAACTTAAAAATCAGATCAAACACCTCATTGATCGTTAGAAATTATCTACAATCCCTTGAATTCACTGAGATTGAAACACCAATATTGTTTAAATCAACTCCTGAAGGTGCAAGAGAATTCATCGTTCCAACAAGACAACCGAATCTATTCTATGCACTACCACAATCTCCTCAACAATATAAGCAATTATTAATGGCTAGTGGTGTTAAGAATTATTTCCAGATTGCAAGATGTTTCAGGGATGAAGATCTAAGAAAGGACAGACAGCCTGAATTCACACAAATCGATTTAGAAATGTCATTTGTTGATAAAGTTGAAGTCCAAGACACAGTTGAAGGATTAATCAAAGAAATCTGGTTAAAGAATGGGAAACCTGAAATTAAAACAGTTAATAATGAACATGTATTACAATCAGGTGATTTCGTACATTTAGATTATGATCATGTTTTGAGTAACTATGGGATTGATAAACCTGATTTAAGATCAACTTTAAAGATCAATGATCTTTCACAATTCGCTGAAGCTACAGAACATGAACATTTCCCTGTCTTTGAAGTGATGGTATTAAAACAACCAAAATCGTTCCCTAAAGCATTACAAGATCAAAGAGAATATAAAAACAGATCACCAATAGTATTAAAGATCAAAAATGAGGAAGATTTAAAAAATTGGACTTCTAAATTCCAAAAAATTGCCTATTTCAGGAATGATAACATTGATGAACTAAACCAATATTTAAATTTAGAAATAGGTGATATTATAGCAGGTTCAACTCGTTCAAAATTATCATATGAAAACCCAACACCATTAGGGAGATTCCGTCAATTAGCAATCCAAGAATTCCCAAATGATTATCAACTAAATCATCCATTCATAGCAACATGGATTGAGAACTTCCCATTATTCAATCCAATTGAACTTCCATCTCCAAATAATGAAAAATCAAAATATCCAAATTATGACTACACTCAATTCGAATCAACACATCACCCTTTCACAATGGTTAATTCCTTCACTTACTCATACTTAGAAACAGCACCATTGAAAGCCATTGGTGATCATTATGATTTGGTGCTAAATGGGTTAGAAATCGGTGGTGGATCAAGAAGAATACATGATCATGATCTACAACGTTATATCTTCACTGAAATTTTGAAGATTCCTGATCCTGAACGATTATTCCAACATTTATTAAAAGCATTTCAAAATGGAACTCCGCCTCATGCTGGGTTTGCATTAGGGTTCGATCGTCTTTGTGCTGTGCTGGTGGGAAGTGAAAGTATTAGAGATGTTATTGCATTTCCAAAGACTATGAATGGGACTGATATGGTTGTGGGAAGTCCTTCAAATGTTAGTGATAAAGTGTTGAATGAGTATTTTGTGAAGAGATTGAAATAATATGTGTGTATAGAAATAGAAACTTGTTAATATGATTCATATTTGTAGGTATATCATTAGCTACAACATTTAATGATTTTGATTATAAAACGTTATCACGTTAATTAAAACTCAATGTTTTGAGTAGTTTGTTTATCACCATCACCTTCATCATCAACAGGGATCCCCCATTCTTCAATCTCAAATCTTTTCTTCCCATTCTTAAATGCAAATTCACTCTTCATCACCAACATCTGACCTCTTTCACTCAAATATGGGATCTTATAAAGATGAACTAAACCGTGTTGAACCTTTGTTGGTTGATTACTGTATGCCTTCTCCAAAAACTTCAACATTTCTTGATCAAATGGTTCCAAATGGATAACACAGTCGAATAAATTCTCTAGATGTTTAATCAATGATGAATCTCTAGGATATAAATCTAATGAAATCGACATTGATAGTGATAATCTTGATGCATATTTCCTAGTCAATGATCTTAATGAATGAACAAATGGTAATATCTCCGTTGATGATGATAAATTAGGAGGATACATCGATGGGTTTAATAATGACGGGATTAATAACCTGATGATCTTATTTGGATGTTGCTTTATAGTTTGTTCAATCTTAGAAATTATTGGCTTGAAGTTCAATTGGATAGGAATGAATGTTATTTCATTGGACATTGGTGTTGGTGTTAAACGACTAGTGATGTCGAACTGATGATTGAAATCATCGTATTCTGTGTTTAAATTGACATTGTTATCAACATTAACGTTCTTTAATCCATATCTCCATGCGATTTTCAAATCAAGATCATTATTCACTGGTTTTGGCGTGATTTTAGGTCTTTTATTCATATCTTGAGCATTCCCACCATCAATCAAATTTTGTACAGAGACTTTTTGTTCGTTTGCCAACACTTTATTCTTCTTTTGATCCCTACTACTACCTTTATACAAACCAGGTAATTCTTTTGCCCAATTAGTATTTGAACTGATCACAATAACATGCGTGTTTGATACCTTTGGATCTAATCTATTATGAATTATCCCCTGTGATGCAAATGATTTCATAAGGACCCCTGAGAAATCGGTCGTGCCACTTTCTTCAATCATCATTGATGAGCCTAATGGTAGACCTTGATGACCTAAAATCTTATCTAAATCATTTGAACCTGTTGAAGTCGTTGGTTGAGATGTTAGTGTTGATGGTTTTATTCCCGGGTGTTTCAATTCTTGTTCTACTTGTAAATTTTCCATGCGTTTATTCAAGGAAGCGATGGGATTAGTTCCGTTATTTGGGATAATACCACCTCTATTAATACTGTTATTTGGAACGATTGGACTTCTACCGATCCCACCTGGTGTAACTGAAGGTGGTGGAGTACCTCTTAGTGGAGCACGGCCACTAACACCTGGACTGATGACTTCGCCTCTCTTTCTGAAGGACATGATTTGAATTTTTATGGCCAAATTTTAAAATTTTGTCTTTAAAAAGTTCGAATTGAATCGAAATTTTATTGTGTTGATGTTTATTCTTTATTTCCGAGGGCGATGAGGTCGGAATTACAGTTTCAATAATGAACAATAATAACAATAAATATTTGTCTTTAAAATTAAGGCAAAGTACAGTGAATTTACTCAGTTTGAATCGGTTTGGAGATCGCACAGAATCAGTTCATAGACAGATCACATACTCTTATTTGGCAACACTCAATCATCATCTTTTTTAAACGGATTAATTTGGTCTGAAAATGAGTGATTTGGAAAGTGGCACCACCAGCAAAGATCATCAAGATCAGGAAGACACAAAGACACTCATTGCGAATTTGAGCAACGCAACAGCACTGAACTATCTTCGTGATGAAGGGATCCTGGAGGGCAGCACAGTCTTTGATGGTGAAGGATCGTCTTCAAGGCCTAAAGTCGTTCATAATAGATCATTCTCTAATGATAAACATTTAAAATCTCATATTTCACAATTACAATTCAATAAAAACAAAACCTCGCTGAGTCGTTCCATTAATAACGCTTCCCATTTACTAAATGAGCTAAGGGCTGAGAACCAACAACGTCCTGTTTTCTTTCCAACAAATGATGTCCCTGATAAGTTATTAAACAGTAAGAAATCTCATTTAGCTTTAATTAGAAGTAATAGTTCTAAAAGTTATCAAAAGCAAGTCGTTGATGAAAATGAGGATGATGAAGAATATTTAGATTTGAATGTGTTGAAATTAAACGTGAAATTAGATAATAATCAAGTTTTAAATCTAACTAAAGAAACAATAGGTCATTTACTGGATGAAAAAATTCAACAAATTTTCAAACATTTATCATCTTTAAAAGAAAGAATCGATGATACTTCTTCAAAGGTTTTTATTACAGGTGATCTAAATTCAGGAAAATCAACTTTTTGCAATGCTTTATTAAGAAGAAAAGTCTTACCTGAAGATCAACAACCTTGTACCACTGTTTTTTGTGAAGTCATTGATTCAAGAGAGAACAACAGCATTGAAGAAGTCCATGCAGTTCCAATCGGTTCACAGTATGATATTAAAAATGAAACAACTTATGAGATTTATCAAATTAAAAATTTAGAAGAATTAGTTTCTGAATGTGATAAATATTCAATTTTAAAAGTTTATGTCACTGATAAAAGAACCTTAGAAGAAAGTTTATTGAAAAACGGAGTTGTTGATATTGCTTTAATTGATGGTCCTGGTCTAAATATGGACTCATATCAAACGACTCAAGTGTTTTCAAGACAAGAAGAGATTGATTTAGTTGTGTTTGTTTTAAGTGCTGAAAATCATTTCACTTTATCTGCTAAAGAATTCATTACTGCAGCTGCTAATGAAAAGCAATTGATCTTTATCGTGGTCAATAGATTCGATAACATCAAAAATAAAGAAAAATGTAAAAATAGAATCCTGGAACAAGTTAAAGATTTATCACCAGATACTTATAAAGATTCAAATGAATTTGTTCATTTTGTCTCATCAAATGAAATTGTTGATCATTTACCTAATGAGTTTGGTGAAGATGATAATGGTGAAGGTGGTTCTAATAATAATAATAATAATAATGATGATGATAATGATCTCTTTAATCCAAATTTTGATCATCTTGAAGAAAGTTTAAGAACTTTCTTATTACAAAAGAGATCATTATCAAAACTACAACCTGCAAAGACTTATCTTACTAAGCTATTTAATGATATTGAATCAATTTCTAAAGTCAATCAAAAAATTTATGCAAATGATAAAGAATCATTAACTGAAAAATTAAATCAATTAACTCCAACTTATGATTCAAGTTTAACTAAAAGTATTAAAGTCACTGAAAGAATTGAAACTTTGATTGAAACAGCTTGTAAGGATATATATGATAATACAAGAAATTCAATCTCGAATACTTTATTATCAATTGGGGAACATCCAGTTGTTAAATATGATGGGATTTTAAACTTATTTGAATACATCACAAATACTCAAGATGCAATCACTGAGGAAGTTTTAAAATCTGTCAAAGATAGTGAAGAGTTTGCTAAACAATTAACAATAACAAATATCAATAACATTAATTCATTAGGTGAAGAGGCATTAGGTGAAGAATTTAACTCTGAAAAAATATTCAGAGAAGATTTCATGTTTACAAGAAGAAGGGATACAATTATCAGACATATTGATGACTCAATTTCAATCACAGATTTCTTTGATCCTTCACTAGAAAGATTCTTGAAAATATTTGGATTTAACTCCAAAATTACAGAACATTTGTTGGTTTGGAAAAACTCACTTTACTCAATTGGTCTTTATACTGTTTCCAAATTCGTTACTACGAGTAATGTAATAACTGGTGCCTATCAATATGGGTCATTCTTTTCATTCAATACATTACGTTTATTGGCGATTCCATTAGCAATCGGTGCTACTGCATTCAGTTTAACTTATTTAATAACGGATATTCCAAATGCTTTACCTAGAAATCTAGCCAAAAAAGTCAGACGTCAAATCACAGAATTAGACTATCCACATCAAAACTCACAAAGAATATCAAATGAATGTCGTAAAATCTTGAAAGTTCCAGCAAGGGAAGTTCAAAACAATTTCCAAACTTCATTGGATAAATTTATTGTTAAAAAGGAACAATTAATGAATGAGATTAAAAATGCAGATATTGGATACATATTTTTTGGAAAATTGTTACAAAAGGCAAAAGATCAAAGAGATTTAGTTGAAAGTTATGATTTAGAATCAATTCAGGTTGAATAATTGATGGAAGTATAGTGTGTAAATAGTTTTTAAAATATAATGAATTGATGAATGTAAAAAACATTGAATTAAAAGAACGAAATCTCCATTTCTTCATGAATTATATTAACGGAGTAGTAATCAATACTTCTAATACGTGTATATTTCACTATACTATATCTGATACGTGCGTAAACCAGCTCCGGCACATAATTTTAAGTAATCTCATCACACTACAGAGAAACAATAATCACAGTCATCAATTCCAATGCCATTGTGGGACATCTACATCGACATTTGGCAGTTGATTGTCCCACATCTCAGTGTGAATGATCTTTTCAACTTGCGACTGTCCAACAGGGCTATGAATCGCGTTATTTCCTCTGATGTTATCTGGTCAAACATAGTCTTTGATCGTTGGTTTACAGTAGATGATGAGCCCAAAGATCCATACAATCAAATCAAATGTGATTATCTAAGGTATTATATCTCAAGGAGTCAATTGGACCGTGGGCTTATGAAGCTGTTATGTGATGTTAAGGAGAGGCAAGATGTTAATTCAGTTTTAGAGAATATATTTGATGTTATTAAAACGACAACGTTTGAATACATTCCTGTTCTTATCAAGTTGATAAATCAGAATGATGATTTAATGATGAAATATTTGGCGTTGAATGTATTGAATAGTATAAGAAGGAAACAATGTTTGGAATTCATTGAAAATGATACTTTTGATTCCACTAATGTTGAAGAATTTTTCTTTCAATTAAGTTATCTTGATCCTGCATTTGATCGATTATTACCATTTAGAAAATCAGTGATATCGAAAGTTATCCATCAGTTGGAAATGATATTTGAAGATCAATTAGAGAAGCCAAACACATTCAAAGTCAGTGTTATAGTAAATATATTTTTCAAAGTTTGTCAATGTCAAATGGATTACGAATTGATTCAAGGTGGATATTCAGATACGAATTCAGAAGAGTTTTCAATATTGAGGGTCTATTCAGGAGAAGTTGTAGGATTATCATGGATTAGATATTCAATAATTCAAAAATTTGCAAAACATTTCAAAATTAAAACTCATTTGACTGAATCTTTTCTGATCATTGAAGATGATTCTTTCAATAATGGATTATCTTTGATGTTTTTGAAAGGTACTGAAGCAAGATTCATGACGTTGAATTATTTCATTGGGTTGTTTTCTCAACAAGCTGTCTCTAGTGCAATTAAACCAATCACTAAAAATCATATATTGGATCATCCATCAAGTTCGAATCAAATCAATTCCATCATGGCAAAGATCACAATCATTGATAATAATGTAGTTGAATCATTCATGAGATTGTTCCCGAAGTCTAAAATATCATTTAATTATAAAATTTTAGACATTTTATCAATCTTTAAAGATTTCCAAAAAAATCAAGGTCTGAAATATCTTAATACCCAATCAACTTCATTTGAAACCCAAATTGCTGAATTCCCATTTGATCTAGCAATCTTCTTCAAAATGTTCAAGAATTTCCATTATCCTACTCCCACTAATTTTTTCAATATTCCACAAGAGGATAAATATAAGTTCCATTCTCAAACTGAGAAATTCAAATCAAATTTACAGAAACCTGAATTCCAAACAGGTCAAATCGTTTACCATCAACGATATAGAAGTTTTGGTGTTGTACTTTGTCCAATATTTGAAGAGAGATCAGGTTTGAATGAAGGTTATTCTACCAGTTATAACGTTTTAACTATGAAATATTATGGATCAGTTTGGTTGAATCCTATGGCATTACAAGATGGGATGCTGGATGAGAAATTATTGGATTTCATATTGGGATTTCCATTGATTGGGAAATATTTCATAAGGTTTGATCATGATGTGAATTTATTCATTCTTAATGAAATTACGAAAGAGAAAATTGATGGAAAGTTTATGATTAATGATTATCATGGATGATCATTATGTGCTTCATTTTTAACGAATTAATGATATGAATGTATACGATGATTAATTAATATTAATGTTTATGTAAATTGAAATTAAATTCTATATATATATATATATATATATTATGAATTTCATTTTTTTAATGATTTAAACTTCTTTTGCAAAATTTTCTTCATTTTTTTCATTATATTCAATATCAATCCATTTATCAGTTTTTTCATCTTTTTTCAATTCACCAGTTGGGAAATAATGATAATTAGTTTTGATTGAAATTGCAAAAGGAATATTATCAAAACTGACTAATCTTAATTTAACATAAGTTTCATCAGGGATAGTTCTTGCAACTTTAACAAACTCAGTTAAAGTTGGAGTTGGAATTCCATTAACATGAGTGATGAAATTAGTTGGTGAAATGCCATAGGCTTTAGCAGGAGAACCACGACCTCTTGAAGTGACATAAACTTGAGATTGTAAATTAGTTAAAGATTGTCTAACTGCATGATGTGGAGTTTGTAAAACTGCACCTGCCCAAAACACTAAATAGTCAGTTGATTTGGCTTCAACACAAGGAACATCAATTTCAATTTCTTTTTTTCTTCTAACTAATAAAAATTTAACAGAATCTTTATCTGTTATTGAAGTTATATCAAGGACGCTTAATACCGTTTTACCATCGATTGAAAGGATTATATCACCTGGTTGTAAATTTGATTGTTCTTCAGGGATGGCAGGACATGTGACTTTTGAAACTGAAATGAATTGAATCCTATCATTATTTGAAGATTCTTCGATTTTAGTGATCCATTCATCTGAGACTCCCATGATTCTAGCTTGTGAGATATTCATTGAATAAAATTCAGCATCAACGAATTTTAAAGTTGGTAATTCATTTTTATTAATAACAACAACATCATTGTCCTTAACACCATTACTCACCGAGACTTCATCTCTTTTTTGAAATAATTTAATAATGTTCAGCACTTGTGTGATATCTAAACCCATTCTATAAACGGTATCGTTATCACCTTGAGTTTCACCCAAAAAGGATAACCATAAAGCTCTAATAGTACCATCTTTATCAGTGACGATCCCTGATGCAAAATCATTGGCAGATGTGGTATCAAATGAAATAGTTTCTAAATTAGAAGCTCTATAACGAGGAGACAATACGTTTCTTGGGACATTAATAGTCGAGATGAATGAAACTTTGGTCTCTGTTGATATGACTCTCATATTGTTATTATGACCCATTAATAGGACTTTGTCACCTCTTTGCAATGGAACTTCACTGAATTTAGGAGTGATTAATTCTGTTTGCACTAATAATGGATCATATTTAATAATTGCATAGTTTTGGGTAGGATGTAAAAATTCAACTTTAGCAGGAATGATTAAAGATTCAGCAAATGTCACATTGACGTCTAAACAATCATGAGGGACCACACGTCTAGAGACAATGGCATAACCTTTTGAAGCATCGATTATGACACCATATCCCCTAGTTCTAATACCAGGAAATGCATCGACTGGAACATGAATGATTGAGGAGACTAAGACTAAACTTTTTGATAATTTGGCACATTCTGGATATTCAACTGGTATATCTATAAATTTAACTGATTTTGGAGTTGGATCAATAGGTGGTAGTGGATCACCTAATTCTTCAAAATCCCAAAGACCAGTCTCATCATTTCTTGTAGATAATCTAAAACTAGTACACCAATGACGATCAATGTATAATGTTGAAACTGAAGGAGAATGTAAATCTGTGATATGACGATATTTTATACTGACTCTTGATCTATCAGGTACTGATTTCATAACCTCGATTAAATGATCTAAATTTTTGATATCAATGTCATTCAAGGTATCTAATACCCAACCTTGAGATTCTGATTTATCTAGAAAGAAAGAAGCAGTTGCATTATTAATAAAGACACCCTTGACTGGAATAGCATAAATTCTAGCCATTTGATAACTCATATCGTTAAAAGAAGCACCAGCAACTGATAATAGTCTATTTGGAGTGATTGAATGTAAATCTTGAACTTTACAAGTAATAGTAACGTTTTGGAAATTTCTTTGAACGACGATTTCAACATCTTCACCAATTGAAGAATCTAAAATTTCATCAACTTTAATGAAAGTAGAAATGTCTTGTCCATTGATTGAGATTAAAGTATCACCTTCCTTAATCAAAGTATCAGCTGGACCTTCAGGTAAAACAACTTCAGCTACTAATAAACCAATAACTTTTGGAAATTTTGAACGAATTTGCTTTTCCATGTCATCACTTAAACCTAAACGACGACATTCATCAAATGGTCTTAACATCCATTGAGTTTGAATGGTACCTCTTGTGATAGGTTGATTATTTTGAATACAATTCAAAGCTCTTTTGACTCTATATAACGGTAAAAAGAAATCAGTTGAGGCATCAGTTGAACCACCAGCTTGTAAGGCAACAGCATAACCATTGACATCAACAACAGGAGAGCCTGAAGAGCCTCCGGATGCACTTGCAGCAGCTTGAATATATTCAGTATTAAAATCATTATAAGTTAAACCACCATACTCTGGAGTATTTCTATCTAATCTACTAATAAACCCACTTAAAATAGATAATTTTTCACCTGCATCATTACCAACGACTCTGATTTCACAACCGACTTGAGCTAATTCAGGATGCAATTCTAAAGATTGAATCTTCATATATTTAATATCTTTTGGATTAAATTTCAAAAACCCAAAATCATGAACAGGATCTCTATAAATTGGTTTGACAACTATTTCTTCATGATTATCGAAAATGGCATATCCTGTAAATGGGCCAGCACCAACAACGTGTCTGTTTGTTAAAATTATACCTCTTTCTGCATCAACGACAAACCCAGTGGCTTCAGATACAAGAGGAGCATCACAATCAAATGAAATAGGTTGAGAGAAATGGATGGAAACGACACATTTGACCACTTTATCGATTGTTTCTTTCCATTGTCCATTAATAAATGTATCATTGGGGATTTGTGGTATTATTTTATTGTAATTATCAGAGATTGTTAATTGATTGTCTTCTTCTTCTTCATCAATTATTGAAATGTCGTTATCTTCAGCTATTAAAGAGTTATTTGGATTTTCCAAAGACTGTTTTTTGGATTCATGATTATCTGAGTTGAGACTTTGTGAAGATTGTGTTCTTTTCATGGACATGTTATTCTTATTGTTAGTGATTGAATGGATAGTAGTTGAATGATGGAAATATCTATAATTATGATTGAATTGCTTTGTGTTGAGATGAGAAAGTCGATTGAATTTACTGATATAAGAACCTTGTTTTCTGAAGGATCGTAAGAGCATAAAACAAACGAGACTTTCCAATATTAAAAATTCAGTAAATAGCAAATATAAGCTCTTGAGTCTTTCAAATCAAATCTTCGATTCCCAAAAATTTTTTTTTTCAGTTGAAGAGCGGTCGGGGCTTCATAACAGATGATGTCATTTAATAGATATAACCATTAAAAGACTCTCAATGATGTAAAGATCATGAATAAAATCACTTTAGTTAGTCAGAGAACTACCATACTACAAAGATTAATAAGTATCTCTTTTCTTATCATACTAATGTTTTTTAAAAGGATTGTTTTAGTGGCTTATGCTTTACGAATTCTATATATATGATCTATATTCAGTGCTCATTATCATCAGTAGGATCGATCTTGAACACTTTATCTGCATTCAGCAACCTGTGTGGGTCCAATGCGATCTTGATTCTTCTCATCGTATCAACAGCCTCTGGGCCTAATTCCTCCAGTAGGTACTCTCTTTTCCCTACACCAACACCATGCTCACCAGTACAAGTCCCATCATTCTTCAACGCTCTAGTCACCATCCGGCCAACTAATTCCTTAACCTCCTTACCCTGAGAGTCCTTGTATAGAACCAAGGCATGAAAATTACCATCGCCAACATGACCTAGCGTGGTAGATACAAATCCTGATTCATCAATATCTTGTTGAGTTTCTGCAATGACTGAAGATAATTTCGAAATTGGAACTGCAACGTCAGTAATGTAAACTTTTGTCTCTTCACCATAATGTTTCTTACCCCATTCGATAATTGACCATAAAGCTTGACGTCTAGCTGACCAAAGTTCAGCTTTTTCATCTTCAGTCTCAGCGAATTGGAATCCAATACTTTTATTCTTAGTCGTGATTTCATTAATCGATGAAGTTAATTCCTTAACGATTGATTTAGATCCACCTATCTTAATCAACAACGTTGGTTTTTCTAACCAAACTTTAGAAGTCGATTTAACATCATTAATGATTCTCATCATATTACTATCTAATAATTCAACAGCATTCACTTGGATACCCTTTGCAACAATAGCTGAGACTGAATCAGTTGCATCTTGAATAGTTTCAAAATTAACAACAGCAACGGTTTCATATTCAGGTTTAACGTGTAATTTCAATGTGATCTCCGTAACGATCCCTAATGTCCCTTCAGATCCAATGAACAAACCAGTTAAATTATAACCTGCTGCAGATTTTCTAGGTCTGTTTTTAGTCTTCACAATAGTACCATCTGCTAAGACAACTGTCAATGCAAGAACGTTCTCTTTCATCGTACCGTATCTTGCTGCATTTGTACCTGAGCATGAAGTTCCTACCATCCCACCAATTTGAGCCCCTGGACCAGGATCAGGACCAAATAGGAAGCCATGAGGTGCTAATTGTTCATTAAGATCTTGCCATCCAACAGAAGGTTGCACTCTAACATCAAGATCCTTAACGTTCAGTTCCAAAATCTGATCTAATCTGTTAACATCCACAGTGATCCCTGCCCTGGAAGCGATGAATTGTCCTTCTAATGAGGTACCACCAGCATAAGGAACAATTGGAACACGATACTTATGGGCGATTTTTAAAACTTTTGAGACTTCTTCAGTGGAGCCAGGATATGCAATCAGAATTGGACGTTGACCAGGCAGTGGATGATGGGTTTGGAAATATGAATCAGAATGGGTATCGAAATCTGATTCTGAATAACTGACATGTTCTTTACCTATGGCATCTTCAATTTCTTTAAAGGCCTTTTTGATGTCTTCAGTTGAACCGTATTCGATAGGACTCAAGTCCTGTAGCTTTGTAGTGGATGAATTAAAGCCTGAAGATTGTGTCTTTTCATTGAATAGTTTAAAGAAAGTCGTAGTAGCACCAACACCACCAATGAACAAGAGTGAATATAACCCAATATTGTTAGATCTGGTAGGTTTGAACGATGAAGAGTTCCATCTTCTTGCCTGCCTAAACAGCTGCAGTTTCCCTCTAAAAGCCCGTTGGAAATTCATTGAGACCCAATTCAAACAATCTCAAAATTTAGTGGAATTTCCATTCTTTATATATCAATTCCCATCTCAACCCGCCACACTTTTGAAAAGTCTCTCGAAAAGATTTTGTGTCAAAAAAAAAAAAAGTTACCCGATGAGCTTTCGAAATTCTTTTTTTTTTTTTCACTTCACCACTAAATATAATACACAAACAAGGGATAATGTACCGAGACTTCCAACCTCAGACCGTCCATGAACTAATCGATGCACTAGAGGCAGCATCCCACAAGACAGGAAAGGGCAAAGCTCAAAAACGAGTCTATAAAATCATCAATTCCTCCAAAAATTTAATCAGTTGGAAATTCAACGAATGGGATTATGGAAGAGATAAAATCCATCTACCTAGTGAAGCCAGAGGTTTATTCACTTTAGAAGGTGAACCAAAATTGATCGTGCGTGGATATGATAAATTTTTCAACATTAATGAAGTTTCATACACCAAATGGGATTGGTTACAGCAAAACACTAAAGGTCCCTATCATGTCACGTTGAAAGAAAACGGTTGTATTATATTGATCTCTGGGTTAGAAGACGGTACTATTGTCGTTTGTAGTAAACATTCAACTGGGTTAAGGGATGATGTTAATAAGAATCATGCACTTGCAGGTCAAAATTTTTTAAAAAGGCAGTTATCGAAATTAGGTATAAGTGTTAGAGAATTCGCATTGACTTTACATAAAATGAATATCACTGCAGTTGCCGAATATTGTGATGATGATTTCGAAGAGCATATCATTGAATATAAAGGTGATACTAGTGGGTTATATTTACATGGGATGAATCTTAATCTACCTGTTTTCCAAACCATTCCAATTAATGAAGTTAATGAATTTGCCATAAAGTATGGATTCAAGACAATTGATTATTTTGAAGAACCAAACATTGAATCATTGAAAGAGATATTGGAACAAAGTTCTAAAACAGGTTCATATAAGGGTAAAGACGCTGAAGGGTTCGTTATCAGATGTAAATTGAATAATAAATCTCAAAATGATTATTTCTTCAAGTTTAAGTTTGAAGAACCATACCTTATGTTTAGACAATGGAGAGAAGTCACTAGAGAATATATTCTGAATAGCAAGAGAGGTGATATTAAATTCACAAAACATAGATATATCACTAATAATTATTTAGATTTTGTTATTCCATTATTAGATGAAGATAAAACTTTAAGAAAGAGATTCCTTGAAGGGTTTGGTATCATTGAACTTCGTAATAAATTCTTGAAACACTATGGTAAAACGGGTTCAGAAATCTTGAATCAAGAATTACTTGAAGAATTAGATGCTGTCAATGCAATTCAAAACATGAAATTAGATGAAAATACAAAATATGTTTTTATTCCAGTTGCAACTATCGGTTGTGGTAAAACAACAACTGCATTGACATTAACCCAATTATATCCTGAATCATGGGGTTTAATCATCAATGATGATCTTCCATACTCTAAAAACACTAAAAGAGAATTCATTAAAAGGGCATTAGAAGTTTTACAAACTAAAAAAGTTGTTATTTTAGATAGAAATAATCATCAATTTAGAGAAAGACAACAAATCTTACAAGATTTTAAAGAATTAAGAGACACATATATTAGTCATAACATCAACGTTCAATTCATTTGTTTGAATTTCATCAAAGATGATGCTCATTCTAATGAAATTTGGAAATTAACTTCTAAAAGAGTCCTTGATCGTGGTGATAATCATCAATCAATCAAAGTGGAAACAGATGGTGAACCAAAGGTAAAAGGAATAATGAGAGGATTCATTAATAGATTTCAAGATGTTAATGAATCAAAATATCCTGATTCTGAATTCGATTTAATTATTGATTTAAATGTTAGTGAAACGGATTCTTCATTAATTAATGCAAAATTAATAATTGCCAAAATCCATGAAAAATATCCATTTTTAATAGATTCAATCCCATCAGATATTCAAATCAATGAAAGTTTCCAAAATGCATTGAATTTCAAACCATCATTCAATAAAATAATGACTTCTTCTCCTTCTTCATCAAATAAGCAAAAATCTCAAAAATCTCAAAATCTCTCAAAGAAACCCAAATTGAAAAAACCAGTATTCTTTAGCATCGATCTATCAGGAACACAACCACTACTTAACCATATTGAACAATTATTAAATTCCAAAAAAGCACAATATGAATTCAACGCATATGATTTAATCAAATCAAATAAAAGAATCCAAACTGAATTTCATGTAACATTAGCCCATGTTAATCAGGGTAAAAAAGGTTCTGAATCAGAAAAGAGAATATGGCAAGAATACATGAAGTTATACGATGCTCAAATTGGTAAAGATTGTTCAAAGCTTGATGTTTTGGCAAGCATTCAAATAACGAAATTGATTTGGAATGAAAGAGCAGTAGCTGTTTTAATTAAACCTATTAAATTTATGGAAAAGGGAAGACATGATGATGATGTTGAGATTCAATTAGAGATTGCTAATAAGTTTCCTCATGTCACGATCGGTACGACTTCAAATGATACGAAACCTTTTTATTCTAATGAATTAGCAGAGATTGCAAGTCATTATGATGATGAATTAGAAGGTGAATTTAAAGACGTTACAATTTTGAAATTTGATAAAAGTGTCATTTTAAGTGATTTACCATTAAAAGTTAACTTTTGAACAAATAATGTATGTATATATTATTTTGAATTTAGATTTAATTAAAATTCGTATTATATTTTCGATTTATTTTGAGAAATCACCTTTATTAATGACAAAAACGTCTAATGCAGAAATAGCAGCATATAATCTATTTTCAGCCTCTGGGAAAACCAAAGAATTTTCAGAATAGAAGACTTCATCAGTGACTTCCTCTTTATGACGAGGTAAACAATGCATGAATTTCCAATTCTTAGAAGCAACACTAGTATGATCACTTGAAACTTGGAATCCTTTAAATTTCTGTAATTTAGCAACTGTTTCAGCTTCTTGTCCCATTGAGACAAAAGTGTCAGTGACCAAAATATTAGTATTCTGTGATGCCTTAATTGGATCATGTGTCAATTCAAATGAAGTTCCATTTGTAAGTGTGATACTTTTAGCAGTTTCAACGATATCTGAATCTATTTCAATACCATTTGGAGTTGCAATTGAAACATTGATTCCTGATTTCAAAGAAGCAATGGCAAGATCATTAATAACGTTATTAGCATCACCGATCCAAGTTAATTTTAAACCTTTTGTCTCACCAAAAGTTTCTTTAATCGTTGCTAAATCTGCAATTGCTTGTAATGGATGATATTTATCACATAATGAATTGATGATTGGAACGGATGAATGTTTGACTAATTCTTGTATTTCTTGATGTGAATTGACTCTTGCAAAGATCGTTGAGACCATTGATGATATGACTTTAGTTGTATCGTATAATGATTCATTAACACCTAGTTGAATATCATCTTTACCTAAAAACATAGGTTGAGCACCAAAGAAAGACGCAGCACCTTCAGAGGAGATTCTTGTTCTTGTTGATCTCTTAGAAAAGATTAAAGCGACGGTTTTACCTAATAATTTCTCATGGTTTTCCTTGATTTGTTCTTTTGTACCGTTTTTAAAGATTGATTTATATTGAATTGCCTTATTGACCAACACTTCAAATTCAGATGTTGTTAGATCGCTGATTGAGACTAAATGACGCATTTTGACTGTGTTGGAAGTTGACAGAAAACGTTTGCTGAGCATGATTTTGAACGGTGGAAGTTCGAAAGAAATATATATGTATTTGGGTATTAATTCCTTTCAATAATTTTTCAATATGTGTGTGAATCATCGGTTAGGCCACTCTATGATAATTTTTTTTTTTCCACAAATTTCAATTCATTTCCTCAAGTCGTTTCTTCAATTCATCAATTTGGGATCGAATAATTGAATTTCGTTCATTCGATTCATTCATTTTGTCAATGATCTCCAATTTATGATGTTGTAAAATTTGTAAATTTGAATTCAATTTCTGTAATTCAACACCAATTGAATCATTAGAAACAACAGTGAACATTGGCATCTTAGAACTGATATTCAATTTTTTGAAACTGGCTAAATTCGCCTGTTTGATCTGTGTTGTCTCCCATTCTTCCATTTCTTCATCTGCTGAGATTTCTCTATATAACGTTAGTATTATGGTCTTTTTTTTTTTCTTTTTTTGTGTGTATATTATGACTGATGGTTACATACGCTTCATAGATCGTGTCCTGGATATCCATATCATGTTTTCGTTTTTGAATCGATAATTCATTGGCTGTCAATGCTAATCTTCCATCATCCAACATATCTTGATCATCTTGATTGAAAAAATCATCTTCATCTTCATCATTTGATTGATTATTGTTATGATCGTCTACTTCAAGGGATATATACTCAGGAGCACCTTTTGTCAAAGCACTGGATTCTAAAACATGATCTAATTCATCGAATTTGATGGTTGAATTGATACTTTCATTGTCAATAATTTTAGGGACATTTCGTTTATGCAATGCGATTGATTGGTGTTGAAGTATATGAATGTCATTACTTAATGGTTTATCATCTTCAAATGTGGGGAGTGCAGGGATTGATAATGTATTCTTTCTTCTTTGTAGTTTGATATTGATATCGTTCAAATCATCAACATTTGCATCATCGTCCTGAAATTAAAAATATAATTAGTAATCTAATCATTAATAAAAAGAAAGTAACGCTATTAGAGTGTGACAGTGTACATACTTTTTGGATCAACTTGTTATCAATCTTGATCTTTCTCTTCTGTGTCTTCATACCTGATTCATATTGTCAGTATATAAAAATATCAATAAACAAAACGTATAAATTACTCACTTTTCACTTGTTGCTTCTCTTCTTCTGAGCTCACTTCATCATTCAGATGTGCAATCACAACACGTTTCGGTTTCCTAGAGCTCATTTTCAGACAAATGAATGAATATATATATATATATATATATATATTTATATAATCCCATCTATCTATCTCATCGCATAAGTAATTAATATACAAAAACAAAACATCCAGACACCAAACAGTGCCATCGCATCGCATTAAAACTAAAAATTATTTCACACACTATATTAAAAATCATTAATATATAATACGATTATGGCTGACGACGAATCGAAGGCATCTACTGCCAGATTGCTTCATGCTACGATGCTGGAGGAACCAGCGAAATTATACACTGATTCAGAACTACGACAACTGATGAACATCAGTACGTCTGCCGATTTGATGGTGATTATTCAAGTGTTGGTTGATCAAAGTTTGGTGAAATTGGTTAAACAGAATGGAGAACTACGATTCCAAGCGGTGGAGACCCAGGAGGCAGTGAAGAGGGCCAATATGTCTGGTGATGAATCCATTATTTACTCACAGATTGAAGCATCAGGGAGAGAAGGAATTTGGACTAAAACGATCAAGACAAGAACTAATCTTCATCAACACATCGTGACTAGATGTTTGAAATCATTGGAAACGCAAAGACACATCAAGGCTGTTAAGTCTGTTAAATACCCAACGAGAAAGATCTATATGTTGTATCATTTGACTCCATCTATTGAAGTCACTGGTGGTCCTTGGTTCACTGATGGAGAACTAGACTCTGAATTCGTTGATAGTTTACTGACAATCATCTGGAGATTTGTTGCTAATAACACTTTCCCTAATGTGCTTAATGAGCCAAATTTGAAGAGGACTCGGTTATATGCTGCTAATTGTAAGAATTATTCATCAGTTGAGGAGATTTTAGCATTTATTATGAGATCACAAGTGACGAATGAAGATTTGGTGGAGAATGATGTTAGATCGTTGTGTCAAGTGTTGGTATATGATGATAAATTGGAGTGTGTCAGTTTGGATTGTTATAAAGCGACATTTCAAAGTGTTGTTGATTTGAAAGAAGAAAGAGTTGAGGAAAGGTTCTCGATATTTGATGCTTCAAGTTTCATCACTGCCTCGAATGGCAAAGAAGGTGAAGATGGAGATATGATTTACTTTGATGAGTACATTGTATAGTACTGTGTTATATATATATATATATATTATATTTATATATTTATAAATATACTAAAATACTCTTCTTAAATAGTACTTCATAAAAAATAAGTAAAATACATTATAATAAGAAATAATATAAATAACCTCCAAATCATTGAGATTAGCTATTAGTTGATCGAATAGAAGTGAATAAAGAACTAGTAATATTATTCTGTTTACGAAAGTGAAATCTTTGATTCAGGAAAGATATGTTAATCGTGCTGATAATGGAGTATATATTTATCCAGATTACATACTTTATCAATATTGGAATCTTTCAGTAAATATCTGAATCTAATCATTCGATCCTTTTCAAGTCAATTATATGCATTTTTTCTATACACTCCTCCACTTCAACTGTTTATAAATGAACTTCTGTTTCCCAAAATCATCAAACCCATCAATTATCGCCTCATCAACGACTTTTAATCCATTATGCTCAATCAATCCCCATAACACATTCCTTTCATTCTCAAATTTCTCCCTTATTGGAATTTGTAATAAAACTTTTGAATCATTTGACTTGTTTAAAAAAAGACAAATCATATCAATCACGTATTGTGGATGATCTGGTGAATAGATCGGATCAGCAATGACAATAGTGTTATAACTAACACCATCACCTTTCATCTCAATGAAACTTCTTGGATTCATCCAATCCAAAACGAGACACTGTGAATCAATTCCATTTATTTCTTTATTCTTGATCAAATTTGGAACGATCTCTGGTAAATCAGTCATTGTCACATCATATCCCATCATACTGACAGTTATACCAACTAATCCTGTCCCTGCACCCAGTTCCAACACTGGTGATTTCAATAACTTTGGATTCTTAACGATGAATTCACTTAATATTAAAGAAGAGCCCCAAGTCTTCAATCCTAGACTATCTGAAGTCAATGCCGGTTCATTGAGATAGATCACTTTATCAAACCCATTAAGAATGATCTTTCTTGTGAAATTAGGACGTGCTGTACGACCACAGTTCTCTGAGATTCGAAGTGATGTTAATTGTAAAATCTCTTCGTCATGGATGAAATGGTGAGATGATAGGATCTTGTTGAGGTATTGGAATATGTCTGGTGTGAAGTGTAGTGATGACAGGTTGGTTGATAGTTTAACGTATCCATTGTTGAATAACCATGATTTTGTCTCATTGAATGAATTGATGGAGATGTTTTTATGAAGAAGTGTTTCTTTGAGTGATGAATTTGATATTATTCTATTACCAAAGTTTAACTCTTCTTCACGTTGTAATAAATGGAGGATCGTGAGGATTATAGAGCGTGGTAGTGTTGGTGATAAGAGTGGAAGGTCTAATATATGGATGAGTGAATCGTTATCGTTATTAATTTCTGTATTTTCATTGGTATTAAGAGGGCTTTGTGTTCTTCCATGGTGAGTTTCTTCTATAGATGAAGAGTATACTTCATTAATCTGAGCAGTGAAGAACGAAAGTGGATCGAATGGCATTTCTTTGGATTCAAATTTTTAAACACTTTTCGAGAGATGCGATGAGCTGAAAAATTATATTGTTTTTTCTTTGATTATTTAAAATTATAATCTATATATACAATATGTTTATATATATATATATATTAACTATACATTCATATACTCTAATCATCACTCATACAATCCAACATTACTCCTTCCAGAATGTCTCGAGAAATAATCGAAATCAATACTGACAGCATTCGCAATCATCACTGCTCTTTCTTTCAATCCCACCAATTTAGCTCCATCAATTCCATTCATAACATCTGTTTCATCACCAAAATCACCCATCTTAATCACATAAATCCCAGAATCAGTGAACATCTCCCTTGCTAAACCGACCCAATTTCTATCTATCGATGATATCTTCTTTGAATTCGCATTGAAAACAGGGAATTCAAATGAAAGGAACCTTGAATCGATTTCACCAAACTGAATGAATTCATCATTGTTTGCCTTAGTGAATAAATCATACCTTCTTCTCCATAGATGCCATCTTTGCACTGATTCACCAATGATCTCTTCTTCTACTTCTGCTTCTCTTGAGGGCATTATCACCTTGATATGTGAATTAATCAAGCTGAAACTCCTCTTGATGCTGAATTGTAACACTCCATAATTATCAAAGACATCAACGTGGAAAGGACGATGTAATCTGTAAACTTGTCTCAACACAGTCGAAAGGATCCCTGAATCTCTTTCAATCATTGATCCTAATCTCTCACCATTGGGAGACATCACTGCGTAGTTGTTTCTTTGTTCGAATCCAAAAGCGACGTTCATGATCTCTATCTGTCTCTCTAGGACCAATACTGGATGGTGAAGCAATGATAAGTTGGTCAATGATGGGACGTAATTATTGGATTGAATCGGTTCTTTAAAGGAGTTTCTCAAGGGGATTCCAGTGGGACGAGCCACGCGGCGTGACGATCTGGGAAGAGGCGAGTAGCGACGAAGAAAAGATCTGAAGAGCTGAGTGTTCATCTTATAAATCAATAACTAATACTATAATATATATATATATATATATATATATAATCCCATCTTCTATTCAATCCCCCGAGAGAGATAATTTATTTGAAAAAAAAAATTGGAAAATCTTTTATTTATTTTATTTTCTCACTGTATAGAATCAAACTATTCGATTCCAAAAATTAAATGTTCAGATTCCCATTGAGACGTTCATTGCACACCGTTCCTAAACTCAACATTTCCAACATCGCCACTCCTATTGGCCCATTCTCGCCACAGGCATTCACCATCGCATGGACTGAATATCAGCAACATTTAACTAATCAATTAAACGTTTTAACCTCAGGAACTGCAGATGAGTCTAGATCACCACTATCAATCACACTAGTTGCACAACATGACTCCAAAAGACAAAGAGTGTGCGATGTCGCTAGCCAGGCGTTCAATAACCATTTCTTCTTCCAACAGTTCAACCAGGACGGGACTAATTCGACGCAGCCTTCAAGAACGTTGAATGATAAAATTGTTAATTCGTTCGGTTCAATCGATTCTTTGAAACAACAAGTGATGGATGCATCAGAAGAGATCGTTGGACAAGGATGGGTCTTTGTCGTTGAAGATTCTGATAAATCGTTGAAAGTTCTCGCATTGAACAATTCTGGATCTCCATTTACAAATGTTAAATTGGACATTGATCTAAATGGACCAATCTCAGAGCAAGATTATCTGAAGATTCTGTCTAATCAGAAAGTCAAGGAAAGCTTCATTTTACCGTTGATTGCGTTCAATCTATGGGACGTTGCCTATTTGAACGATTTTGGTGTTGCTGGAAGAAGAGATTTCGTCGAAAAGACGTGGGATTCATTAGACTGGAGAGTTATCAACAATAGAGTGTTTACGTTCTAAGTCCTATTCGATTTATATTTCATATATTAAATGCACTTGTCTATAACCGATAATTGATCTGCTAAACTGGTTATATCAGCCTGTGCATATGCTATCCTAGGATCACTGTAATACGTCACGTCCCACAATTGCGCATTCTCAGCTATATCACCTGTAATAGAACATAAATTGCCATCATAGTGTTCTCGAACACACATCTGTAAATCTGGCTTCATCACTATCACTAATGCTGCTGTTACTCACCTGAATAACGATTTCCAAGTTACTATCAACATAAACTGATGCACTAAAACCAAGTATTGAATTGCATAGTGTGACACTGATGTTTAGATTGTTATAGCCATCAACAAGTTCTTGCTCGTTAATATAGAATGCATTAACTATACTTAAATAGAATATAATGAAAAATCTCATAAACATGATGATCAAAATATGAGGGGGATGTTGTGATCACTGTGATCTACTTATGGTTATTTTTACAATTATGATTAATATAAAACCATTATTAATGCAAGACAGGTTTCATCGATGTTTCAGAAGTCGAATTGTTTCATCTTATAAAATTATTAGAACAAGAAATACAATTAATTATATTTAGACTTATTTATATAGACATACTATTTGAATACAAAATTTTATACACGCAATTTCTCTTGATTACTCAAATTAGCCAACAACATTAATATCATAACATTAAATAGAAGATTATTTCCTTCAATGCTGAATCATCATTCCAATCCAATCCATTCGTCAAGATCAGTGCATGGATCTCATCGATCTTCCCATTGATCTTATGCTTCAAACTGATCAATTCTTCTTCTTCTTCATCATGACTTTTTCTCTGTATGATCACTTCCTCTTTTCTCAAACATTGGATTCTCTGACGTATTTTACAATTATCTTCAACGATTCTATTCAATTCATCCTGACGTTGTTCGATCTCAAGCATCAAATGAAGAACATCAACGCTTAACTCGTCTCTTTCATTGATTTTCTCACCTAATTGATACTCTTCGTTGTATATTCCCTGGACTTGATGGACACCTTTCAACACGGGCACCGTGATCATTGTCTGATCCAGGATGAGTCTACGTAGATACAGTGTGTCCTTCAACTGTTTTAGTGTGTGATTCGTCTCTACTACTTCCTCTACTCTTTGTGTTGTTTGCTGTGATTCATGAAGAAGTAACAGATCGATTAATTCAATGAGAGAATCGTACGTTTCAACCGTTTGTGATGTTGTGACTTTATCAGAGACGAGTCCTTCTAATGGTCTCTGTTGTGTCGATAACAAGCCAGGAATAGCAACGATTTCAGCGACTGAAGCCCTGAGTGACATATCGATTCCTCTCTCCTCAATATTGTCATCTTTTCAAAATAAGTTTCGGAAATTTCATTTAATTTCATATCAATCCCAATTTAAATCCCCATACCATTTAAATACCATGATTGAAGACTTCCCACCATTCTACACTCGTCAACCTAATGAGGCAACATGGCTCGAGCAACGCCAGCAATGGATCCATTCCATCATGAGAAGAAGCTCCCTTTACAAGATCTGGATCATTGACAACACTGGTCTCGTCCAATCATCTTCATCATCGTCTCTTCCTACAGGTTACAATCTGTTTCATAACGATGAAATCAACAGGAGACTCGATATGCGATCCATCATTGAGATCATTGAGACGATGAAGATTCAGAATCGATTGAAACCTATCAATCAAACAAGAAACAAATCATTGGCTTCAAGTGTTGTTGGATCAGGCATCAATTCTAATAAAAAATTCAATACACAGACTTATCTTGTGTTATGGAACACTCCTGATCAATGGGGTTCAATCATATTGGAATGGATTGAAAGAACTGGTCAGAATGGATTGATATTGACGTTGTTTGAATTGCAAAACGTTGAAGATGAGTTGTTTTTTGGGATAAATGAAGAGATTTTGAAATTGAGCCTGGAGGTTCTTGTCAGGAGAGGCCGTGCTGTGCTCATGAAAGACGAAGGAGTCGTTGTTGGTGTCAAGATCCAATGATTATTCTATATATATATCGATTCCATTAATTACCTATAACGTATAAAAATCAGGGTAATCTCATCGCCAAAATAAAATTTTTTTTTACACAAACCAAAAAGAAAAAAAAAAAAAATTATTTCCAAACTTCTTTAATAAAAGACTTCCTCCCCGGTTAAATTTTACATTTAAAAGGGCATCGCACTATCACTAATCATGAAATACGTTGTCGTCTCAGGTGGTGTCATCTCAGGGATCGGGAAAGGTGTCTTAGCTTCCTCCACCGGTTTACTATTAAAGACTCTAGGCTTAAAAGTCACCTCAATTAAGATCGATCCATATATGAATATCGATGCCGGTACAATGTCTCCTTTAGAACACGGTGAAGTCTTTGTCCTTAACGATGGTGGTGAATCCGATTTGGATCTAGGTAACTACGAGCGTTACTTGAACGTCACTTTAACAAAGGATCATAACATTACAACTGGTAAGATTTACTCTCATGTTATTGAAAGGGAAAGAAGAGGTGATTATTTAGGTAAAACCGTCCAAGTCGTCCCTCATGTAACTAATGCCATCCAGGATTGGATTGAAAGAATCGCTAAGATCCCAGTTGATGAATCCGGTGAAGAACCAGATGTTTGTATTATTGAATTGGGTGGTACTGTTGGTGATATTGAATCTGCTCCTTTTGTCGAAGCATTAAGACAATTCCAATTCAGAGTAGGTGCTGAGAATTTCGCATTGATTCATGTCTCTTTGGTCCCTGTTATCCATGGTGAACAAAAGACAAAGCCTACTCAAGCTGCAATCAAAGATTTGAGATCATTGGGGTTGACTCCTGATGTTATCGCTTGTAGATGTTCTGATAAGTTAGAAGCTCCAACTATTGAAAAAATCTCAATGTTTTGTCATGTTGGTCCTAATCAAGTCATTGCAGTTCATGATTTGAATTCGACTTATCACGTTCCATTATTGTTATTAGATCAAAAGATGATTCAATATTTAAATCAAAGATTAAAATTAGATTCAATCACCATCAAACCTGAATTTAAAGCAAAAGGTGAATCATTATTAAAAGATTGGAAAAATTTATGTTCTTCATATGATGAATCATTTGAAGTTGTTAAAATTGCATTAGTTGGTAAATACACCAATTTGAAAGATTCATACATCTCAGTGATTAAAGCATTAGAACACTCTTCAATGAAAATTAAACGTCGTTTAGAGATCTTATGGATCGAGGCCTCTGATTTAGAAGAAGACATTGAGCAAGAAGATAAAGCCAAATTCTCCAAGGCATGGCATTCATTGAAATCAGCAAATGCAATCTTAGTCCCAGGTGGGTTCGGTTCAAGAGGTACAGAAGGGATGATGAAAGCTGCAAGATACGCAAGAGAGAATAAAGTGCCATATCTAGGTGTTTGTTTAGGTTTCCAAATTGCAGTCATTGATTATGTTAGAGATTTTTTACAATTACCACATACTAACTCACAAGAGTTCAATGCTGAATTATCAGATGAAGAGGCAACAGTGGTATACATGCCTGAGATTGATAAAGATAAACTAGGTGGTACGATGAGATTAGGATTAAGAGCGACTGTTTTCCAAAAAGACGTTGATTCTAAATTACAAAGATTATATGGTGATGTTGATGAAGTTCATGAAAGACATAGACATCGTTATGAAATTAATCCTAAATTGATTCCACGTATTGAAGAAACAGGTTTAAAATTCGTTGGAAGAGATGAAAGTGGTGAAAGAATGGAGATTTATGAATTAGAAAATCATCCATATTTCGTTGGTGCCCAATATCATCCTGAATATTTGTCTAAAGTCCTTGAACCAAGTGTTCCATTCTTTGGTTTGGTTTGTGCTGGTGCCGGTGTTTTAGATGATGTTTTAGCTAAAGGTGTCAAGAAACAAAGTGGTGAATTTTAGAGATTTGGTTCATTGCTGTATTATTAACGTGTTTATTAAATTGAATATAAAATTATTTGCAAATAGAGTATATATGTAAAAGATTACATCACAATTGATACCATCAATCCAATACAATACAAAAAAGCTACATCCCAACAAAATCTCGATATAATCAATTCTTTTCAAACTTACACACAATATACTCTTTAATTGGATAAACCAATAACACCACAAGCAGGTCTACCACCGGCATTACCAGTCTTTAAAGAATCAGGATGACCACCTTTCCCTAAATCATCTTGACCATCATGAACAACAACGGTTCTACCCAAAATTGAAGTTGGACCAATCAATTTAACTAAAGAATCGGTTAAAGTCCCAGTAGCAACCCCTGAAGCATCTGAATTAATATTACCTAAATCACCAACATGTCTAACTTCATCAGCTGGAGCACCATGGGTCTTACCGAATGGGTTGAAATGAGGACCAGCAGAAGTACAACCGTTAGTATTGTCACCAAATTCATGGATATGGAACCCTTTTAAACCAGGGGTATTACCGGTGATGTTATAGGTGATTGTTGTTGGAGCATCTTCTGAAGTTTGTTCGAAATGGACTGTACCGGAGACACCAACGTCTCCTCTTAAGACTGCGACTGCTTTGACCATTTTTTTTTTTTATATGAAGCTATTGAATTGAGTTGTTGAATTGAGTTGAAAAGAAGGAAACCGCAATTTCAATTTTATATAATTTGTAATGCTTTATTAATTATGGGCCACAGTTACCCTGAACGGAGGAGTGGTGTGTGTGTGTGTGTGTGCAATGGGCTGCTCTCATTGGCTGGAGAGACTACATGGGCAGAGTGTTACAGAAAATGGGCATAGGATTGGATTGGGGGGCTCTTCTATTAAAGTAGTGATAGTATCAATATTAAGTGGGCATTTCCCTGCCTTTTTATACTTTTTTCCCAATATGAGTAAAATTAATTAAAACGAGCAATTTTACCATCAAGGTGAGTAAATTAAATTAAAATTAAATTAAATTAAGAATTATTCAGTTGTTGAGTCTCTCTTTGCTCATCTCAAGTCTCTTTAAAAGTTCCTCTGTCGATGTCTCCAATTCAGGATAGTCTCCTCTCTGATTATTGTTAGTTCGTATGATTTTTTAAACCATATAATTAATACCCACAAACTCACTTCTGCTAATTCATCAAATATCTCCAGTCTCGTCTTTGTAATCCCATCATTCGAGACTTTAGTCACTTTTTCCTTCAATTTTGCCACTTCTTCTTCAATAGGTGTCTCCTTTTCATCTTTCTTCTTCTTCTTCTTCTTCTCATCCTTTGAAGTATCGTGTGGTGATTGCAATAAAACGACTAATGTGCTCGTGATGACAATCCCACTGAAAACTGCCATGAGGAGTCTCTGGTGTTTATGGATGAATCTGTCAATATAAGTCATTTCTGTTTGTTATTACTGAAGTGAATAAATTGTTAAAATTTATTTCTTTTTTGATATCCTTATTTGCTACTATAATATACATAAAAAGAAAAAGACTATATAAATTATTAAAATTATCTATATCTATATATACAAAATCACAACTCTCTCAATTTCTTATAAATTTCATCATCTTCAACTTCAAAATCTTCTTCATCTTCAAATTCCTCAACTATTGAATCCTTGTTTTGTTGTTTAATAAATTCATCAATGTTTCCATATTTATCACCAATTGATTCATCATTTATGAAAGAATGAATTTTTTTTTCATTCATCTCAATCTCATTAATGATTCTCATTGAATTACCATCATCATCACCATTGAAATATAACATTGATGGAAATTTAACAATTTTCAACAATCTCATAACTTCTGAATTCTCTTCCCTAGTACCATCAAACTGATAAAACTTCAACTCATCATCATTAAAATCCCATGAAGTTTTCTCAAATTGTGATATTTTACCTTTATACAACCATGGTGCAACAACATTAATTAACTTCTCTTCTCCATTTTGTAAAATCCCCAAAATAGCATCACTTCCTTCCAATTCAACAACTTTCTTATCAGGATACCTTGCCCTTGCACCAATTTGTCCATGAATCCAATCAGCCATATCATCTGCATTTCTCTCACCAACATAACTGGCAACATGCGTCCCATCAAAAGCATACAGTCTTAAACACGGAAATCCCACAATTCTTTCCCTTTTCCTAATCAACTTATTAACTTTCCCTTCAATCTGTGCGATTTGTAATTGTGGATGATTAGAGTATAATGAGGCAAGGATACTGTATTCTGGTCCAAGGGTATTACAATGGACACAATCACTAGAGTAAAAATTCATGAATGTGTATTTGGCTTCCTTGTTGTATATTATTGAATTGAAATTGGAGTCAGTGGCTACTAAAACAGATTTGAAATACTCGTGACATGAAGATAGTGTGAGGAGTATGCAAATTGAGATTAGTGAGAAAAGTCTCATTTGTGATGTTTTTTCTTTTTTTCTGTGTCTCTCGAGGTTTTGTGCTTTTAAGAAGGTGAATTTTTTTTTTTTTATCTTTTCCATCTAAAGAACTTTCGGCCGAGATTGTGTATAATTTACATCTCTTCTAATCAACGGGTGAGTTTCATTTGGTTTTATATATAAAGATTATAATGAATTTGAATTTATACCAAACTCTTCTCAACACAAATAATCCTAAAACAAATCACCACTCTTCACCATCACTTTCATCATCACTTCTACTAACTTTCTGTTTTCTACTATTCAAAGCAGCAGCTAAAGCATCTTGTAAAGATCCTCCTCCTCCTGATCCTGATCCTGATCCTGATCCTGTTAAAGTACCATTATTCTGTGAAACTTCACCTTTTTGTTCTTGTAGTAATACAGAAGGTTTATCTAATTGAGATTTATCAATTTTTCTCAATGATCCTATTCCTGAACCTCTGATTGATGCCAATAATGCATCTCTTCCATCTCCTCCTGATGGGATTGGTGATTGTGCTTGTGGTTGTGGTTGCATCATTGGAGGTGGTGGAGGAGCAGGAGCAGGAGCACTAGGCTGTTGCATTTGCATTGGAGGAGGAGGTGGTGGTGGTGGAACTGAAGTTGTAGCAGAAGTTGGGAAACTAGTAATTGGTGGACCAGATTGAGTTGTAGGTGGGAGTGGAGGTGGCGGAGGTGGGATATTTGCTTGTTGTTGTTGCATTGGTGGTGGCATTTGTTGACGAGGTGGTAATGAAGACTGTGAATTACTATTATTAAACCCAGTTGACTGTGGAGTCGTCCTACTTGGTGGAGGAGGAGGAGCATTCCCACGTCTTGGTGGTGGTGCAGGAGGTGGAACACCACTTCGTTTGACAGGTAATGGAGGTGGAGGACCTCTAGAAGTTGGATTTCTTGACATTGGTGGTGGTGGAATTGGCCGAGAATTTGAAGAAGTTGGAAATGGTGGTGGTGTTGGTGTTGGTCTTTGAGTTGGTGGGAGTGCTGGTGGTGGGCCTGGAATTGGACGTTGTGTTGTTGGGAATGAAGGTGGAGGTTGAACTGTTGATTGTGGTTGTGGTTGTGGTTGTGAGAATGATGGAGGTGGTGGGACTTTATGAACTGTGGATTGGGTGGTTAGTGGAGGAGGGACTCTATGAACTGTGGATTGTGCCGGTGGTGGAGGGACTCTATGAACTGTGGATTGAGTTGTTGGTGGTGGTGGTGATACAGCTACTGGTGGTGGTGATGGGGATGAGATGGATTGTTCAGGTTGTGAAGAATAATGATCTTCATACGATGATTCATTAATCGATTGAGATGAAGAATCATTTGAATAATTATTAGAAGTTGGAGGTGGTGGAGGTGGAGCCTTCTTCTTGACAGTAATGGTATCATCATTGTGATGTTTAGACTCATGTTGATGTTGATGCTGATGCTGATACTTTCTAGGAATTGGAGGTTCAAGACCGACTAAAGGACCACCTTGCTTCTTAATATAATCCATAATGAACTGTTTATTATCAACAATCATATCTTCAGTGATCCCAGCATTAGCCAACTCATTGTACAACGATCTCCATTCTTCGGGAGGAACATCATCGTAGTATTTAACGTTGGTGAATTTTCTCACTCTTTGCTCACCAGTGGAAGATTGACCTCTTGGACCTGCAATTGGAGTAGTGGTAGTTTGTTTAGGAGCATTAGCGACCAATGCGTTTTTATTCATGATTGTCTTTTTAGAAGCGTGTTTCTCTCTGTGTGAAACTTTTTTGAAGAAATTGGAAGCATCATTTGAATCATCGAATAGTAAACCAACATAACAACGTTCAATTTCAAAAGAATGAAAGAAAGCACGATCTTGATTATAGATGAAGTTAACGTATAGCTCCTGATCCCAAAGAACACCGGCATCGCCCTTGATGTCGACTAGTTTTAGGAAGAGAGTATGGCCCACGATATCGTCAACCAGCACGATTGCACCTGATAGTCCAGTGTAGTTCCAGTTGTTTGGGTCTGGATAGGCGATATAAAGTCTAGCAATTGAGGCTGCGATGATCTTGTTTGTGGCCTTGGGGATGACTCGCTTGACTTTCTCTTTGTCTGCAGCAGAGAGCGAGGACGCTGACGAGTGGAGGAAGTCCATTTTGTGGGAATTGGTGTCGTGTGTGTTGTGTTGTGTGCTTGTAGTGATGTTTTAATATAGCGATGAATTAAATGATTAGTTGCGAGGCAGGACTCGTAACCACTTGAAGAGTAGTACTAGTGTTAATTGGTATAACTACGTATAGAGAGATAGTATATGATAAATGATAGTAGTATTGGTGTATAAATATATATATATATATGTATATAATAGTATATTAAATAATGAATGTAGTTATTTAATACCTACACTTGATACTAAAAAACATTCTATTCTCAAGAAATTCAACTTCATCAATTCAAATTCAACTTCACTCTTCAGAACTCTGGTCTGAGATCCGATCTTCTAGGACTCACCAACGGATGCAATTGGGCCAGATAGGTGATTGCCCATAGTAGATAAACCATTGCCAACGTCAACAAGACGGTACTTCTCCAAACAGTTTGGTTGCTTTTAGGGGCCATCACCCAGAAGATCGCAGAGACGATGAC
The DNA here is from genome assembly GCA_003707195.2 of Phaffomyces antillensis. Lineage (NCBI taxonomy): Eukaryota > Fungi > Ascomycota > Saccharomycetes > Phaffomycetales > Phaffomycetaceae > Phaffomyces > Phaffomyces antillensis. The sequence continues at coordinate 60,047 of PPNI02000043.1, forward strand.
GGTGACTGCGAGGCCTGCGAGGACGTTGTAGAAGGACATTTATACGGTGATGTGTGTGGTGATTATAACAATGGAGATATGTAATAGTATCGAAACAGCCATTTTTATTATTCGGTATATCGCGAAATTTCATTATATAATACTATATCACATTTATATATATATATATATAATATACACCACACAAATGCCCCAGTTGCCTCCTGAGCTCTCTGCCTGGCTCACACAGATCACCACCCAGCTCTACCCACATCCAGAACTCGTCTTCTCCCAGGTCTCCACCACGCTGGCTCTCAACCAACACCTCAAGCCTCGTACAAGAGTCTTCACTACAAACGAAGGAAACTCATCTCTTTTATTAAACCTCTATGGCTCATTACCGTGTCTCATCAGAGACAAGAAATACAACATCCCCGTCGAGTTGTGGTTCCCAGTCGACTTCCCGAGTGTTGCTCCTTTGGTCTATGTTGTTCCAACTAGTAAAATGCTGTTGAATCCAGGAAATAACGTTGATGCTAATGGGAAATGTTATCTTCCATACATTGCTAATTGGAATACTGAGTGCACCATCATGCAGTTATGTCATGAATTATCAAAAGTTTTTGCATTACAACCACCAGTGTATTCTAAACCTGTCGTTAATAATAGTAATAGTCCTGCATTACCACCAAAACAAATCATATCATCTCATCCAATAAAATCACCTCCTCCAATCCCTCCAATCCCTCATCATATCAAACAGATGAACACTAGTATAACCCCTCCAGCTATCATTGAACAGCCTAATTTCATGGATTCACAAATCATTGAACGGATAGATTCATCAAATATCAAGATTGAAAGACAACAGTTATTACAACAAATAAGTATTGTATTAAACACATTGAATAAAACGACAATAACTCCACAATTAGAACAATTCCAAAAATCAACATCACAGATCCAACAATCAATTATTCAATTTGATAAAATCTTTGAATTTGAAATGAATCAATTAAATTTAATCAATAAAGATATTGCAAGCAATAAAGAATTATTAAAATCGACTATCTCATCCGCGGAATCCACCATTGAGTCGATCAAATCACTGAAACCACTCAATCCTGATGATTGTATCACTGCGCAATCAATCCCACATTATCAACTATATGAATTAATATCAATGGATTTATCAATAAATGACACTTTACAAGCTTTGAATTCGAGTTATTCAAACGGGAAAATCACGTTACAAAATCTGTTGAAACACTCTAGACAACTAGCAAGGGATCAGTATAAATTGAGGTCATTAATTGTGAAAATTACCAGTGAATTAAACGTTGAAATCACTTGAATTTAACTATATAAATGGTTATACTAGTTGGTCTGTATCAGGAAATATTCGCGACTTGTTAGTCTCTCCGGGTAAACTTCAAATGTAAATGTAAATTTTTCACTCTTTTGTTATAAAAAAAAAATTTTCTTTTTCTCTGCGATGAGCTTCTTTTTTTAATATAAAAAAGAATTACAAAAACTCATAATATCATTCCTTAAACATGTCTGATCATTTCATCAAGCCAGAGAACGTCAGTGCCTCTACTCAGGACACCTCCGAATGGCCACTTCTATTGAAAAATTTTGATAAACTATTAGTCAGATCAGGTCATTACACTCCAATTCCAACTGGTTCAAGTCCACTAAAGAGAGATTTAAAATCATATATCTCATCAGGTGTCATCAATCTAGATAAACCATCCAATCCATCATCCCATGAAGTCGTTGCCTGGATCAAGAGAATCCTACGTTGTGAAAAGACTGGTCATTCAGGTACATTAGATCCAAAAGTCACTGGTTGTTTAATCGTTTGTATTGATAGAGCAACAAGATTAGTTAAATCTCAACAAGGTGCAGGTAAAGAATATGTTTGTATTGTTAGATTACACGATGTTTTAGAAGATGAAAAGGCACTTGGCCGTTCATTAGAGAATTTAACAGGTGCTTTATTTCAAAGACCTCCTTTAATTTCAGCTGTTAAGAGACAATTAAGAGTACGTACAATTTATGATTCTAAATTAATTGAATTTGATAATAAGAGAGGTCTTGGTGTCTTTTGGGCATCTTGTGAAGCAGGTACTTATATGAGAACTTTATGTGTTCATTTAGGTATGTTATTAGGAACAGGTGGTCATATGCAAGAATTACGTCGTGTTAGATCAGGTGCATTATGTGAAAATGATAATTTAGTCACATTACATGACGTTTTAGACGCTCAATGGAGTTATGATAACACAAGGGATGAATCATATTTAAGAAAGATTATTTCACCATTAGAAACTTTATTAGTTGGTTATAAAAGAATCGTTGTTAAAGATTCTGCAATTAATGCAGTTTGTTATGGTGCTAAATTGATGATTCCTGGTTTATTAAGATATGAATCAGGGATTGAATTATATGATGAAGTTGTTTTGATTTCAACAAAAGGTGAAGCTATTGCAGTGGCTATTGCACAAATGTCAACTGTTGATTTAGCAAGTTGTGATCATGGTGTTGTTGCTAAAGTTAAAAGATGTATTATGGAAAGAGATTTATATCCAAGAAGATGGGGGTTAGGTCCAGTTGCTTCAAAGAAGAAACAGTTGAAAAGTGAAGGTAAATTAGATAAATTTGGTAGAATTAATGAAAATACTCCAGAAGATTGGAAGAAAAATTATGTTAGTCATGAGAATGATGTTGATGTTGAACCTGTTGTTAAACCAGTTATCGAGGAAGTTAAAGAAGAAATTGCTGATGTCACTGTTGATGATGCTGAAGATGAAGAACCAAAGAAAGAGAAAAAGGAAAAAAAGGAAAAGAAAGAGAAGAAGGAAAAGAAAGAGAAAAAGGGAAAAAAAGATAAGAAGAGAAAAGCAGAAGATGGTGAAGAAGAAGAAAAAAAGAAGAAATCAAAGAAATAAGTTTGATCTTTTAATCTAATTGGGTTGTATATTTTGTCATGTTTGTTTGTGTTTTTTTTTTTTTCGAATTATCCATCTTTCTCTATATTGATATCACTTTTATATATATATATATATAATTTGTATTTTTAGTTAAAATTATGATATTTTGTAGTACTACAAACTTATTAAAATAACATATAATTGTATGCATTATAATGGCTCTCTATATAACCATAAATTATTAACTAATATACATTTTTTTTTTTCTCTTTAGAAGTCCTATCCTAAAAGAAGTTATTAATGGCCTCTTTTTGCTCCTTTGTCAAAGAGATTGGGTAATCAATCTTATATTTAATCTTTAAATCACCTCTTTGACCAGGAGATTTAGAAATTGGCATACCTAAACCAGGATATGTATTTTCTGAAGTTGGTTGCACTGGAGAAGATCTTGAAAAAGGGATCTTTCTACCATCAACGCTTTCAATTGTCTTATCAAATCCCAATAAAGATTCTTTGAAACTTATAGGAAGAGTATATACCAAATCATTACCATCTCTTTTGAACTTTGGATGTGGTTTCTCTTGAATAACGAATTGGATTGTCTTATTACCATATGGGGTCCAATCACCTTTATTTTTAAATGTTATTTTAGTACCTTCTTTCCAACCAGCCTTGATTGGAATCTCAATGATTGATTCTTCTTTAAGACCACTTTGGCCCTTTGTCGTTAATTTCAATTTCTTAGTGGCACCAGTTGCCAATTCTTCTAATGAAACAGGTAAATTCAATTGAGTGACTTCAACTTCAGGTTCTCTATGACCACCAAATCCACCAGGCATACCACCAGGCATACCACCACCCATTCCACCACCCATTCCACCGAATGGAGAACCACCACCAAAGGAGAAACTATAACCGTCATCGCCCATTCCACCAGATCTTGCGAATTGTTCGAATATATTTGAGGCATCAGCACTACTAAACCCACCAAATCCACCAAATCCAGAATGTCCACCAAAGCCTTGAGCACCACCGGCACCACCAGCTCCACCAGGAAATCCACCATTGGCTGCATTCTTAGCACCTTCCAGTCCGAATTGATCATAAGCTTCTCTTTTATCAGCATCACTAAGGACGTCAAATGCTTCTGAAATCTCTTTGAATTTTTCAGTGTCTCCTGTTGGTTTATCAGGATGGTATTTCAAAGCCATTTTACGGTATGCCTTCTTGATTTCTGCATCTGAAGCTGTGGGAGCGACCCCTAGTCTGTCGTATAAAGTTGTTTCTCTGACCATATCTGAAAAATTGAGTCTTTTACTTTTGAATTAATTTGTTGATTTGTGAAAAGAGAAATATTAATTGTTTTTAAATATATATTGAATTTTTTTTTCATATCGGGGGAGAAACTTCTGGAATGTTCTAGATATAAAAGAATACAATAGAATTAAATGTCAGTTTTGCTAGCGAGTGCAGGCTACGACCATACGATCCGGTTCTGGGAAGCACTCACTGGAGTGTGCTCGAGAACGATCCAACACGCAGATTCACAGGTGAACCGTCTAGAGATCACATCAGATAAACGCTTTTTAGCAGCTGCTGGACATCTTCACGTCAGACTTTACGACATTAGAACGACGAATCCTAACCCGGTGACCTCGTTTGAAGGACATTCAGACAACGTCACCTCTATAGCGTTCCAGTCAGACAACAAGTGGATGGTCTCTAGCTCGGAGGATGGGACAGTCAAGGTATGGGACGTTAGGGCTCCTTCAGTGCAAAGGAACTACAAACATAACTGTCCAGTGAACGAAGTGGTGATCCATCCTAACCAAGGAGAGTTGATAAGCTGTGACCAGGATGGGAACGTTAGGATATGGGACCTTGGGCAGAACCAGTGTACGCATCAGCTTATTCCAGAAGACGACGTACCGGTGCAATCAGTCAGTGTAGCCAGTGATGGCTCAATGCTCGTTGCTGGGAATAATAAGGGCAACTGCTACGTGTGGAAGATGAATAACCAGAAGGATTCGACACAGTTGCAGCCAGTGACGAAGTTCAGATCACACGCTAAATATATAACGAAGGTCCTGCTGAGTTCAGACGTCAAGCATCTCTCGACGTGCTCAGCAGACCACACTGCTAGAATATGGAGCGTTGAAGACTCTTTCTCATTAGAGACAACTCTTCATGGTCACCAGCGTTGGGTGTGGGACTCTGCTTTCAGTGCAGACTCCGCCTATCTCGTCACTGCCTGTTCAGACCATTACGTGCGATTATGGGATCTTTCCACGAGCGAAACAGTGAGACAGTACAATGGCCATCACAAAGGTGCTGTGTGTGTCGCTTTAAACGATGTGTAGTGATGTGATGTTTGTATATTATAATTAATACTTTGTATTCTATATATGAAAAAAGTAAAACTATTCAACCATATATCATTTATTATAGAAAGAACCACCACCAAATGTCCTCGTTTGATCTCAAATTCGGCCTGGGTTCCAACGATCAGAACCACACAACTGCAAATAACTCCATTGGTTCAAGACCTTCAAACACCCTGGCTAGACTAGCGTTCAACATCTATGGAAGTGCAACTACGAACAATTCAAACTCATCTTCTCCATCACACTCGAGACAACTAACCCCTACTCCACCATCTGAATTCAACTTCAACACGACTCACAATGATCCTCACTTGAAGAAATATAAAGCATCTTATGAATTGACCAGTTTCAGTCTCATCCATAACGATATTCAAAATCTTGCTGTCATTGCAGGTAAAAATTCCCTTCAGATCCTTGATATTGCTAATGGTAAGATCGTTAATGACTTATTATCAACAAACTACGCAATGAAGAACAAGAAAGTCATTGGCTCAATATTGGACGTATCTTCAGGTTATCAACAAAACAACAAATATATTGCAACTTCAACAACAACGGGTTCAATCCTAATATTCAGTGCACATTCAAAGAATCAAATCAATAAACTAACGTACAAGTTCTCTGATCATTCAAGAGCTGTCAACTCCATAAATTTCTCACAATTAGATTCAAATTTATTGTTGAGTGGTTCACAGGATGGACAAATGAAATTATGGGATTTAAGATCAAATTCTAATAAACCAACTTCAACAATGTATGGTAATGCAGATGCTGTTAGATGTTTGAAATTCTCACCTTTCAATAATAAGAAATTCGTGTCTATTTTCGATTCAGGAATAATTCAAAAATGGGATTTAAGACAATTAAACCAATATGAAAAGAAATTAAATGCCCATACTGGTCCTGGTTTAACATTGGATTGGAACACTGAGTTAGATTATATTATCAGTGGTGGTAGAGATAGACAATTACAAATATGGAATATGAATTCAAATGATTCAAGACAAATCCCAGATCATGTAATTAATACAATTTCACCAATTTCAAAAGTCTCATTTAGACCAAATCCTAATATTAATAACATTGGACAAGTAGAAATAGCAACAAGTTTCCTTAATGGTGAAATTGGACAAATACAAATGTTTTCATTAAAGAGAAAATATATTCCATTATACACTATTGAAAATCATTCATCACAAATAACAGGTTTAGATTTCCTTAATGATTCAACTTTATTGACTTGTTCTAAAGATAAGAATTTCATAATTGATGATCTTTCTTCTTATAAACCTTTAGTTGAAAATTTATCAGTAGCTTCAATGACTTGGTCACCTACAAATGATCTAATTTATGTTAATCAATCATTGCAAAATCATTCATTAATTGAAGAATTCGAGGATTATCATCAACAATCTTATCATTTACCACAACAAAACAGTTACAATTCATCAAACGTATCAACGTCACCAAACAATCCACAATATAATCTATCAACTCCATCATCATCAATAAATCTTAACACAATGTCTCCAAATTTATCAATGAGTAACATTCCACAATCATCATATGACACAACAACATCAATGACTCAACGTCCTGCAATCTCAAGATCTTCAACCTCACATTTCACTAGAAATGCACGACCATCTTTATCGAAAATCCCATCACATGGAAGTGAACCGTCTTCCACTTCAAGGTATCATAATTCTTCAAATCATCACATGGTTTCATCATATTTGAAACATGAATCAAATGAATCATCAGTGATGAACACATATATCATCCCCGTTGAATTACCAATCAATACAAAACATTCAGATTTAGAATATTTAACGACAAATTATATCTTCAATCCATTGGAAATGGAATCATTGATTGATATTTGTGAATTCAATTCAGAAATCGCTTTGAATGTAGGGAAATTAAGAGATTCACAAACTTGGAAAGTTATTAAACAAGGTCTTGTTTGGGAATCATCATTGAATGAAGAAATACAATACACTACTAATAACAATCTTAATCTTAATCATCATCATCATCAGAGTCCATATAATGAAGAAGATATGGACAGTTATAGAAGTGGAGATGATGAACATAATGGACCATATAGTACTTCTAATTCGACTAATTATGGGAAATCTCCATCATTAAGTGATTTAAGTGAATTTAATATCTCTTCACTAAATTCAACAACAACAACAGCAAGGCAAAATAATTCATTCTCATCATCTTTTAAAATCTCAAATTTAAAACAATCAATGTTAAGAAATAGTACAAATAACGAATTTGAAGATGTTATTGAAGAAGAAGATGACACTTTAATTAAACCAATCACAGCATCAACCATCCAAGATGATTCATTGAAATGGGATATTAAACAAACAACACAATCAAACACAGAGATAATTTCATCATCATTCCCACAAGGTTCAATTCCAATATTGAATAAAATTAGAAATAGAAGAAAAAGTTCAGGTGTTTTAATAGGTGGTAGATCAATATCACCTACTTTTTCATTAGATTCAACAGGATCAATGAATTCACAATCTCAATCGTTATTTAAACCTTTGATGCATCGTAATTTACAAATCTCACCTTTTTTAGGATCAAGTCCAACATCATCTTCAATAATTTCAAACAATCAAAATTCAATCTCAGTTTCAAATTCAAATTCTACACAAATTGGAATCAATAATAACAATCATTCAATTAAAAATCAAAAATCAAATATCAGTGAACTAACTAAACAATTCACAAAAAATTCAATAGTTGATTCAATTGAATCACCTAATAATAATTCACAAATCCAAAAAGATTTGAAAATCCCACCATATGCTCCCAACAAACTGATATCAAAAGCCATTGAATTCAGCATTTCACAAGGTGATTTAATAATGAGTTCAACGTTATTATTACTTTTCAATCTCAAATATAAAATATATTCAAATGAACAATTTAAAGAATGTATTTTCAATTATTTGATTTATTTACAAAGATTAACATTTTTCATCCAATTCAATAAGATTTGCATCTATTTGAACAATGTTAAAGAATTAAAAGATTTAGATATCGAATTAATTGGTGTTTCAAAGACAAGTTGTTCAATAAGACATTTTTGTTCAAATTGTGATAAATTAATAACTAATGAATCGACAAAATCGAAATTCCTTCAACTTAATAAAGATAATGAGGAAGAAACACTAACTGTGGTGGGGACTTGGTTTTGTGAAAATTGTCAAAAATTGAATAGATGTATTTATTGTAATGAAATCTTAAAGAAATTAAGTCTGATTAATTTAAAATGTGGTCATAATGGTCATTTTGGTTGTTTGAAACATTGGTTTGTTGAATTGAATATGGTTGAATGTCCAGGTGGTTGTGTATGAAAAGATTTTTTCCAATTAATGAAAATTCATTAAAGTCATTTATTCATGAAGATTATTATATTAAATATCATTTCTCCATTGGTTTAACAGATTTACAAAAATCCCAAACGTTATCCCAATATCCATCACCCATAATCGTATCATTATGTTTCCCACCTTCAATCCTCAAAATCCGTTTATCATCAGAAGGACACAACTCATATAATTGTGGAATATGATCAGGTGGAACGATCTCATCTTTAGTTCCATAAATAAACAACCATTTAACATCATTCTCTTTATCGACTTTCAATATCTCTTTCTCACTTTCCCAATTTTGATGACACAATGCTGTAAAATATCTTAAAAATGGGAAAATATGCGGTATACACTTTCTTATACTCAAAAAAGTATTCTCCAATACAACACCTTTAACTAACTCATAATTTTTAGACATGATATAAATCCCAACTGCACCACCTAATGATCTTCCATACAATATCACTGACGTCTTATTCAAAACCTCATGTGAACTGATATATGACAACACCGTCTCTGCATCGATTTTCAATCCTGTCTCATCGGCAATCCCATCAGATAGGCCATATCCACGATATGAATATATCAAGACGTTATATCCAAATGTCTTATAAAACAATTGAACAATTGGTAAAGAATGTCCAATGTTACCAGCATTAGGGCAAAGAATCAATATAGTCTTCAATGAACCCGGGTTAAGACAGACATATGTGTGAAGTTTGAAATTATCCCTTGTAGGGAGATATAATTCATGATATGGAATTCCATAATTTGATGGATTATCAACATTTGTTCTGGAATCTCCCATGTTGGAAGGATATATTAGATTGGATTGATACTTATACAGCAAACCAAATGCAACGGATGATGCGGTGAGAACAGAGTACGCGAGAAACTCCATGTAGTTCATGTGTTTGTGTATCTCTAAATTGAATAAATTAACTAGTATTAAGTACTAAAATTGGGAAATCAACAAAAAAAAAAAATGAAATCACTTATCTGGATGACTAATATATTACATAACATTAACATCCGCACACCAGGAAAATTTTTTTCCCGTAACACAAACAAAAAAAATAGTGAAGAAATTATTCGAAATTTCGAATACTTTCAATAAATTTCAACAATTAATTGTTTTCAAACTCATTCAATTAAAGCTTTAATCTTAATCAAAACGCGATTCAGTTATCTTCAACACTTCAGAAAATATATACTAATCCACAAACATATCATTAAAAGAAAATTTCAATCTAATTAATATATATCCCTAAATCCACAATGACTGAAGAATTAACTCAACAAACCAATGACTTATCATTAGAATCACCAAAAACCATATTATCAACCGGTGCTGAAAACGCTGCATCATTAGACTCCAAGCATCCATTGAACACAAGCTGGACATTATGGTACACTAAACCACCAACTCAAGACTCTAATGAATCATGGGCAGATTTATTAAAACCTGTCATTACATTCAGTACCGTTGAAGAATTCTGGGGTGTTTTCAATTCAATCCCAAGTGCTGAAGATTTACCATTGAAGGGTGATTATCATTTGTTTAGAGAAGGTGTTAGACCTGAATGGGAAGATGAAAGTAATGCAAATGGTGGGAAATGGAGTTATCAATTCAAGAATAAACAAAATATTGATATCAATAACTTATGGTTAAGAGGTTTATTAAGTTTGATTGGTGAAACTATCCAAGATGGTGAAGATGAAGTTAATGGTATTGTTATTAACAATAGAAAATTCGGTTACAGAGTTTTATTATGGACTAAAACTACAGAAAAGAAGAAATTGTTCTCCATTGGTGAAAAATTCAAAAAAGTCTTACAATTAAAAGAAGAAGATTCAATTGAATTCTTTAGTCATAAAGATGCTGAAGTTAGAGGTGCTAAACCAATCTTAGTTATTTAAAGAACGTGGATCCATCTTCAATAAATACTTTGCTATCTTACAAAAACAAATTGTAATAATCATTGGAATTAATTTTTTTTCCTACATAAATACCTTGAACGATTTGACAAAACCTCCATGAGAATCAATCTCTGCAGTATACCAAAATCCCCAAAGAACAATCAAATAAATCAAGATTAAAATACTACCTTTAAAATAATTACTCTTACCTTCAGCATAAACATAAGTGAAAATACCGACTGAAACAACACTTGCAATTAAATCCCAGTTTGGGAAGATTAAAGTAAACATTCCATCTCTTATTTGTGATCCAAATTCTAAACTGTTATTAAATAACGAATATAACACTAATGAAGGAATTTGAATCAAACAAACCTGTAACGCATAAGCTGATCCAATCTCCATTGATAATGCAACATTACCATGTGTAGCAAATGATATGGCATTAAGAAACTCTGTTGTGTTGGGGACTAATGCAAATATGGTAATACCTAAGAATTTTGGATTTATTGGAAATTCCTTCAATACAGAATCGACACAATCAACTAAAATCTCTGCAATTATTGCATAGAATACAGTCGCTGATAATAATACAATAGTTGATTTTTGCTTTGACCAATTTGGTGAATCATGACCTTGTGGTTCTAATGTTTGACTTTCCATAACTATTGCATTATTTGTATTTTGACCTTGAATTTGAACTTGTTGAGATTCTTTTTTAACATCTGTTATTGGAGTTGACCAAATTAATGCAGCATGGGTACGTAATGTAAACCATAATCCAATGGTATATGCTAAAAACAAAAGGATTGCACAAATTATTGAAAAAGGTTTTAAGACAGTATTAAATAATTCATCAATAATTAAAGGAGGTTGGAAAAATTGACAAGTTTGACAAGTTTTATCCAGAATTTTCATTGAACTAATATCACAAGGAACGCATTTGATTTCATATGAACCATATATTTGATGCATTACAGTAGGTGCAAACATAACACACATTGAAAATAATAACATTGTTGAACTTACACCTGCACTTGCCGGGTTATATCGTTGTGTCTTTCTAATAAATGCACCTGCACACATTGATAAACCAGGTAATAATAAAACACCACCTAAAATAGAACCAATCATTGATCCCTCAACTAATAAACCTTTATTTTGATCTAATGCAACACAATATAGGAAAATTTCCACAATTGTTGAGAAAAATGCATTGATTACAGCACCTACCCCCATTGAAGATTGTGCTGAGATTGATGCCACAGCTTGTCCAATGAAATAAGCTAGTGGAATGATGGATAATAAACATAATGCAAAGATTAATGATTCACTTGTCAAAAATGAATCAATTCCCAAAAATTCTTTCAAGATGAAAAAATCAAGAATCGTGAATAAAACAATAAATAATAAGTTTATTAATATCACATTGGTACCATCAACTGTATACTTCCAGTAATGTAAACCTGATGAACGATAAGTACACACCAAGATGTTTGAATTTTTTTTGAAGTTTGATAAATTTGAAGATTGATGAGATAACAAATATGAATCAAACTTGAAAAATAACGCTAATGGATGACGTCTCAAATGACTGGTCAATACCCTTATCACTTTTGACATTGGAATAGTCACTATTAATAGCCAACAGACCAACCAAATTAATTGTAAGATTGGTTGAAATACAGTGTAGAAATATAAATAGAAAAAAATTCTACCAAATGACCAATCACCACGTCCGAAGAACCTCATTTTTTTATCATCTTGAATTAATGAAGTATCTAAAGGGTCAATTTCATGATGTGATTGTTGAATGTTGAGTTGTGGTTGAAGATCTTGTTGATTTTGTGAAGTTGAAGTATCTAGATTAAATTGAGCATTTGAAGGAGAAAAAAACAATTTTGTTTGTTCTTCATCTCTCCATCTTTGATATTCATGGATTGTTGTTCCTTCATTTTGATCTTCATTCAGATAATTAACATCTTTTTGTAAATAAACAATCTTACCAAATGGCCATAATAAATAAAATCCTAAATTGAAGAAAACTTTTGAATATTGAATTTCACCAGTGATTAATTCGATAAAGATAAGTATTGCAGACCCAAACAATGATAATAAGAGTAACACTAACCCAAACGTTAATGACCAGATTATGTTTGCTAAGTGAACGGTTAAATTGATTTTTTTCTTTTTATTCAAGTGATGTTGATGAAACTCATCAAATTGTACATTTTCATTAGAATTATCACTTTCCAGAACTTCATGAATATCTTGATCTGCCTCTCTTTCAACAGATCTGATTTTTTTATATAATGCAGGTTTCCATATCCTTATACCAAATGGATGTGTTTTATTAATAGCATTTTGACGTTCTCTCAACGTAAATGATTCCATTGATTCAACGGATTGGTTATCAAATTCATTATCGTCAATGTATCCGGATTCAGTTTCCTGATTGGTTGCATCGTCATTATAATTGAAATTTTCTTCAGAATCATTTTTATGTAATTCTTTAGCAGCTGAATTAGGAACGATATTTAACTGTGATATTTTAGAATTTGAAGGGTTTTCCAATTGTTGATATAAGTGATGATGTAGATTATGGTGTTTATGAGTATCAGCATCAGAATCTTCAAGGAGTTTCAAATTTGAATCAGCATTGATTAGATTAGTTGCAATTCTTTGTTGAATTGAATTAGTGTTGTCATGAAGATTATGCTGTTCGCTTGATGAAGTAGCAACGGGGGTAATTGTCAGCTGTGGGGAAGTGACTGGTGGGTTTTTCATTGTTCTTTTGTATCTATACCTTAAAGCATCGTTGTAACCCTCCATGTATTCTCTTTCCATATCCTTTTCCAAGTCAAGTAAATCATCGTCCACTGAGTAAATGTAGTTAGAAGGAGGCTGCTTCAGCGAGAGAACCGAGAGGTTTCTGGCATTGTGAGGTCTCTTCCTCTTCTGCTTGTCCATCGTACGACGCTCCTTTGTTTACTTTAACTATTAATTCTGGCTGTAAAATTTCAGAATCCCAGAAATCACGTGGCTTATGTAATACTTACATAAGCACAGTATTACGTCATCCAGATTCTGAATTTTTTTTCTCGAATTTCTTTTTTTAGTTTTTTTCCTTCTCAGGAAAATTTGAATTTTTTTGATCTCAGATTTGTTGCCAATTTTATTTTTATTTGCGTTATAAAGAGAGAGCAATTTCCACTCGTTAGCATCTGACTCTCCCTTCCACTATTCTCTCCCCCCCCCTTCTACCAAGATGCGTTTCATACTGCTGCTCTCCCTGCTATTCGCATACTCTTATGCCCAAACTTCCACGTTCACAACAGTTTTAACAACAACAAACGATTTAGGTATAACTGTTACCTTGACGCAAACAAGAACTTCCACAACACCAACTACTACAACACCTATTACTACACCAACTACAACACCAACTACTACACCAACTACTACAACAGCTGGTACCATCACCACCACCACTGGAACAACTAGTTCCATATCATCATCAATTTCAAGTTCTTCCAGTTCAAGTACTGGTAGAACCACAGGTACTACCACTAGAAGAACAGGTACTACCACTGCACTAACCACCAATGCAGCTGATACAGAAACTGCACCAAACCCAACTTATACCTATTCAGATGAAACAACAACATATATCACATCCAGTGCATGGACATCAATTTGGATCACTGTTACTTATTCCAATGGTGGTGTTGCTACTGTTCAAACTACATATTCACAAAAATTCACTCAAATGTATTCAACTGTTGAAACTCCTCCAACAGGTACAATTGGATTAGGAACCATTTCTGGTACAGTTGGTGTTGTTAAGACTAATAATTACATTACTCTTAGTAACGCAGGTGGTTTGAAGAATGGTGTCAGTGCATTTCTAGTCTTCATTGCCTCTGTTTTACTCTTATAGTTATTATTATTGTAAGGGAATCAATGGGTGAATATAGTCACATTTTTCAGTTTTTCATTTATAGTCTTGGGTTTTAGGTATATTGTTTTAATAAAATAAAAAAAAAAAACATATTATAGAAGTCTATCGTAGTATTTATAATTTTATCTATTTACCAGTGTTGAAGAATTTATTGAAACCGACTAAAGTGAATCTATATCTAACATCACCAGCATCTAATCTGGTCAAGGCTTTACTAACATTTTCTTCATTAACATCCAGAGTTTCAACCCATGGAGCGAATTTATGTTCAACTGCAAGATCAAATAATTCAATAGCTTCTTCTCTTGAACCTAAGACTGAAGAACCAACACAAGCACCATTTACGAAGAAAGTGAATGGATTAGCTTCAAATTTATCGTCAACGTGAGGCAAACCAACAGAAACGAAATTTCTATTGACTTTTAAAACAGGTAATAAAGAATCTAATGTGACTGATGAAGTTGAAGTTGAACAATTTAATAATAAATGGAAATGGTCAAATAATTCAGTCTTATAATCGTAAGTTGAATCACCAGTAGCAATGAATTTATCAGCTCCCATCTTAATAGACTCTTCTTTTTTAGAATATGATCTTGAAAAAGCAGTGACTTCTGCTCCTAGTGCCTTAGCAATCATGATTGCCATATGACCTAAACCACCAATTCCGA
This sequence comes from Phaffomyces antillensis, assembly GCA_003707195.2. Classification (NCBI taxonomy): domain Eukaryota; kingdom Fungi; phylum Ascomycota; class Saccharomycetes; order Phaffomycetales; family Phaffomycetaceae; genus Phaffomyces; species Phaffomyces antillensis. The sequence goes on from PPNI02000043.1 coordinate 75,299, forward strand.
TAATACCAACTTTTGGAACTTCACCTTTTAATAAAATGTCTTGAATGTTTCTTTTAATTGGTGAGTAGACAGTTAATCCACCACATTGTAAAGGAGCAACTAAATGTGATTCAATACCTTCTGGAATTGGGAAAACCATGATTTCATTAGCTCTAACATGTGAAGCATAACCACCTTGAGAAACATATCCATCTGGATAAACAGAAGCATAAGTACCAACTCTCTTTGTACAATATTGTTGATTACCGTTAAGACATCTTGAACATTCACCGCAGGCAAAAGCTTGAGCACCAATCCCAACTCTTTGTCCTAATTTCAAACCAAGCTTACAATCATCACCTAATTTAACAACTCTACCAACAATTTCATGACCAACACATTGAGTCTTTGGACCATATGATGAACTTAAACAGTTTAATGGTTCATGAGTCCATTCGTTTTTCAAAGTGAATAATTCACTTGCACAAACACCACAACATTCAACTTCAACATCAACGTCATTTGGACCAAAATTCTTTGGTTGATATGAAGTTAATTTTGGATTGGCCCATTCTGATGGGTCTGAGATGGCAAAACCTTTAAACTCGGTAGGATAGTTGACAGTGGTGGACATTATTGAATATATACAGAGACCTATATTCAAATATATTGATTCGATTAAAAATTGGGAATTCTAATCGAAACTTATATATAATTTTTTTTGAAATACGCATATCATTTGGTATGCACATTGATTTGTGTAGGTATAAAATACTTTAAAATATTTAGTGCGTTTAATACGAAGAAAATAACATATAAAATCCGTTTAAAAGGATAATCATGTGTGTGCTGTATATATTAGTTTACTTTTTATATCTTCCCTAGTTACTTCAACGTTCTCTTGACTCCAATTGAGTCCATTTGAATACCAGACATAATAAATACTGTCTTAATCTCCGACATGCACAAAGCTCATCTCTTAAGATTATTTACATCATAATTAGATTTCTAATCAAAAAACAAAAGAAAGTCGCCTTTCTGAAAATGGAAGAATGCATCCTAGCAATAACTGATCAATTATAAGAGTTAAAACTTCAAAAAAGTGTGTGTAAAATCGGTTAATTCTTCATTCGGTTCGGTTTTGTGTTTCTGTATTGTTCCGAGCCGAATGGCTCACTAAAACTGCATTTGAATATGAAGCTATACTTAGTAAGCTTATGAAGTGCCCACAAAAGAATACTAGACGGTATTAGGAGAAAGCATATCCTGAGTCTTACAAAAACCAAACTCTTTCACTCACTTCACGAAATCTTCCAAAAAGAGATATTTTAAAGAAGAATACAAACAAACATTACCGAATAAGGAAAATTTAAGAGCTCATGAGTCAATTCTGAATGACTTAAAACTATAGCTCAAAAAGTAAACAAAGATGAGACGTAACACGCTCACTACCCATGCCCTCACCACAAACAACACGAGGGTAGTCTCTTTCCACTCTGATCACTCGTTCAAGTAACTCATACCAGGAATGCTTCATCATCGTTACAGCGTCTAACTCTTTTCAATAGAACTGATCCCTTATTGAAATTGAAACTTATCAAAGATTTAATCATCAATGGCTTCAAAAACAACGAATCAGTGACCATATCTTTCCAAAACACCAAGACTTCAATAACATACCCATCAATCAATGCTAATGAATCACAAAGATTCCAAATGTTTTTGAAAATTATTGATATTTTAATCAACAACTTACAAAATGGAATCATCATCACTAAAAGAGATCTATATTATCAAGACGTATCATTGTTCAAAACACAACGGTCTGTTGAAAGATTGCTCTCATTGATCTGTGAAAGTTTACAGTATAAAGATTTTGAAATTGGTACAATCTCTTCACAAAAGGGTTTATTCTATTCTAAATTTGATATTAAATTGATTTCCAATGACGATGAAGATGAAAAATTTCAAGTGATTCCATCATTAGAATCATTAATTCCTAAACTTCATGGCATAAAGGCAATCGAAATTGATCCTAAGGTTGAATATTTATTGATTGTCGAAAAAGAAGCAATTTTCAATCTATTATCAAATTATTCAACATTCAATAATAATAGAATCTTAATCACCGGGAAAGGCTTTCCTGATAAACTAACAAGATCATTCATTAATAAATTAATCAAATCTAATCCCAACTTGAAAGTTTTTGGGATTTGTGATTTAGATCCATATGGTTTAAATATCTTAAGACAGTATAAGAATGGTGATAAAAATAATAACATGAAAACGATTAAAGGGGATGATATCTACTATTACTCATGCTCTTCATTGAAACCGTTAAACAACACTATTGTGAATGCAATTGATAACAATCATTCCCAAAGTGATTATAAATTAATTGATCTAAACATCAGAGAGATCAAAATGATCTTTAAAAATTTTAATTGTTGGAATGAATTACATGATGTTAATTATAAAGATGGAAATAAAAGTCAATTTAATGAATTTATCAAATTAGAATTACAAAGAATGTTATTCTTTGGTAAAAAATCAGAATTGAATACTATCCAATTAGATAAAAATAGAGTTAATGTTCCTGTTGTTGATTACATTGATGATCTTTGTTCTAAAGAATTATGATGAACATTTTTCAAATATTTGGTATCGTTGGCTTTAGATAATATTACTTATCAATTTACTATCTTCAAATTTGTCATAATCTGGTAGAAGCAGTACATACCTGAAATATGATACTGATTAAGCCACAATGTCGCAAATGTTTCACTTTATTTTAATACCCCACTGTAACAATCTCTTATCTTACTCCATATATCCGTATATATAACTGTAATCACTCCTTCATTCTTTTATTCTTTGATCGTTTCAAGTGACACTCAAAATACATCCACAAAGAAAAATCATGTCAAACGCATCACAATTTGAAAAAGATAATGCTAAGTACGTCTCCCAATTCACTAAAGGTAATCTACCACTACCTCCATCCCGTAAAGTTGCTGTTGTTGTATGTATGGATGCCAGAATTGATCCAGCAAAGTCATTAGGTTTGCAAGAAGGAGATGCTCATGTCATTAGAAACGCAGGAGGAAGAGCAATTGATGTATTACGTAGCTTGATTATATCACAAAGATTATTAGGAACCCGAGAGATTGTTGTTATTCATCACACTGATTGTGGGATGTTAACTTTTAGGGATGAAGAGCTAAGAGATCAAGTACTAAAGGAGTCTGATGTAAATGTTGACCATTTTGCATTTTTGCCATTTGTTGATGTTGATCAAAGTATCGTTGATGATGTTAAATTTTTGAGGAATAGTGAATTGATTTTGAATGTCCCTGTCTCTGGATATTCTTATGATGTTCATACTGGAAAGATCAATAAAGTGGTTTGATGTTTTATATATTTGAGTTGACGTATGTTTAAGAATGAAATTTATTTAACAGAGTTTGTTGACAGTGTCCAGTTTCCTCTTATTATTCTATTACTATGAATAACAGGCTTTCAAGTTTTACTACTATATAGCTTTATTCTCTAAAATTATAATTTACATTATATATATTTCAAAATTTAGACTATATTACAGCTTAAAACATCCTCTTATAACATTATCAATCTGATTCTACCAAAATCTTCATTCAACTTCTCTTCAGCTTCTACTTTTCCTTCGGGCTGTACTCCACACAAATTTTCGTATAGTGGGTTTTCCTTTAATCTCTGAAATTAACTTTCTTTGAGACCCTTTTTTTCATACTTGATTCTTGGTCTTGCCTTGATTAAGTGTAGCATTTCATATGGGTGAGTGTGTTGCGTACTGGGAGCATTGGTTCCCATTCAGCCAACCTCTTCCGTTTTTTTTTTTCTCTAAAATAATTTGTATTTAATATCTATACCACTATAAAAGCTCTCTCTTTTAGGACTCTAATCGTTCTGACCTTCTTCTTGCTTCAGTTTTTCAATGGCATAAAATTGGTGAAAAACATCAATAGAAAATAGCCGATCACCAAAATCAATAGTTTCAGGAACCACAGAAAGGTCTGCTAAATCCTCTTTTGTCTTTTCAATATCCTCAGCACTTAATTTATGTTTACCGCTAATAATTTGATGGATGAGATCTATCATCGGAAATTCTTTCGAATGGGTAGACTTGATATGAGATGAAATACATACTCTTCCGAATGTCTGTATTCACTGTAAAGTAACACACTAACTTCTTCTTTATTTTCTTTGCTATTCCAACACATAATGCAACAACACTCTCTGTTTAAATATAAACTTCTTGAATGGAGATAAATTTGACGAGGTAAATATGCTCCATTAATGACCAAAAATTGGAGTTCTGGAATAAAACCACAATTCAATTTCGACGGTAGTTTCAAATGATCCCATCTTTCATCTGGAAATTGATTAAACACTAAAATGTCTCTTTCAGGCTTTTGTTTAAATAAAAAAACTTTAATGGTTCCATTTTCTTGTAATTCATATAATTTAGCGACAAAGTCTCCATCATAAACATTGTAACCTTGTTCTTGATTTATTTCTTCCTTGACTAGGCTAATGTCAAAGTTAATAGACTCAACAAATTTCTTTTTACCATAATTATTACGTGATATTAATCTAAACCATGTTTTTTCTAGGAGCATTTTTCTATTGAAATTAGTATTTTTTGAATTAAATGGCTTGAGATGCACTTTATCTCCAGTTTCAAAGCTAGAATCATTGTTTCCATTAGGTGAATTTTCAATGGATTGTTCAGCTGGTGAAGTTGTTGAAGGTGTTATTAATTCAGAATTTCTGGTGTTTGAAGCATGGATTATTGATTCCAAAGACACAATTTGATCTTTTAAATCATCGTTCCGATTTTTTAGATCATTAATTTGATTAGTTGCTTCGTTTAGTTCAGATTTTGCATTTTCTAGATCTTTTAAACAATTAGCTGAGTTCTCTTTCAGAGTTTTGAGTTCGATAGAAATCATAGAATTTACTTTCGATTTGAAGTCATTTCTGTTTTGCAACTCTTCTGCTTTATCCTCAAGTTTCTTATAATGAATTGGGTCAAAACTACCATCCTTTACAGCGCGAGTTAATTGATCAATTTTCCTTTCTTCATAACCATTTAAAAGTTCTTTACCAAATCCTCGACGTTCACTTTGGGAACATTTATGCAAGTCTGTGTATTGTTTTTCCATAAATCTAATTCTTTCCCTTAATGTAAATTGTCAAGAATATTTAGTTCGTTGTTACAGTACTGTACCAGTTACTCACGTGATCACTCACATCATAACTGATTCTATTAACTTCTATTAACTTCTACTACACTCTAGAATATTCTAATCATCTATTCCAGAACATTCTATTATTGTAACGAAGCTACAACTAGACGTCTATATAAGGACCTCTAGTCGTCCACAAATTGTATACTTTATTTTATATATAGAAGAGATTAGTATTACTATCACTGAACGTATCAAATAGACTAATACAGTAATCACCCATAAAACACATAACATTCGTCTTCAGATAAAACAATTGATTCAGGCATACGGAGATTTGAGCCATCTGTGGACACAAGTTGAGAGACCATCATCCAAAGAAACTTGAGTTTGAATAAAGATGATATATGTTGTTTTTAATTTTACAAAGTCGCAAAATATTAGTTTTGATTGTCTCCAAATTTCATTTTTGTGTCAATCAAGTCTCATGTGTCATCAATTCAGCGGCAGATCAGTGGATTCAAGGATCAATGAGTCAGCTTGTCGTATCTGAGTGGCTAAGCTCAGCTCATCAACAGCGTTAATGATGCCCGCGGGTGGAGGGCAGAGTATACTGCAGAAACTTTTTTTGTAGAATTATCATTTATTTGTTTATTGTACTTGTCAGTCCTATTTACCGACCTGAAAATTTTACAGACGTCTGTAAATAGGCAAAAATTTAGCATGCCTATTTTGCGACGGTCGCCGAATAGGCAGACATTAAACCTGATCTTATTACTATATTATATAACTAGTAATATTTGAATTGTAGAATTGTAGAATTTCGTAGAGATTCTTTAAATTGAAATACAAAGCTGACTGAAATCAAATACTAAACTTACAAATTGAAGTAAAAGAGCGTATATTATTAGCATTTCAGCAATTGATTATATGAATAATTAGACAGATACATAAATTGGATATGATCTTTTGAAGAGATTCACCCATTCATTATATATCTTTGATGATTTCATTCTCTTGTTTATGTAAGATAACCTTGCAAAAAATTATATAAGAAAGACCATCTGATGTTTCATTGTTTCAACTTCTTCATCCCTAAACGTTTTTTTACCAGACATAATATCATAAATCGGATTTAAAATTAAAAACTCCATTTGATGTTGAATCTTTACATTGTGTTTTAAAAATAGATTTGGGGAATGTCTTACGTCTGACATATATAGTTCTGGAGAATGATTTCCCTTATCATAAATACAAAGCTTGCACTTAAAAGTTTTGTTGATGTATAGTGATTTTTGTCAGAGATAAATTTCTCTAATCAAATATGAACCGTCATTAATAACAACACTAAAGAATGAATTTGAGCCTCTATTGATATTCAAAGGTATATTAATTGAATCACATGGGAAAGTAATACAAGCATCTTTTCTATAAGAAGGAAGGTGTTTCTCCTCTTTTAATTTTAATAACATATGAGAAATGTTGTAAACTCGATATCCTATTATCTATATTTACCATTATTAACCTTGTATATTCTCTTCACTAAACAATCTACTTAGGAGATCCTCTCTCCTTTTATACACGTAACTGGACATTCTGGAATGTTCCATTTTTATAGTAACTACAGAGTCTAGATATTTACTTCAACAATATTCCAGTTTTGTAGAATGTTCTTCAACACATTATTGATTGGTAACCCGACATCCATATCATGTAGCGTAGATTGATGATATTCATGATCTAATTCAGTATGATTATTGGTAACAGAACTTGATAAATATGGAAATATGGAAGTGTAGATGATTCAATACTTTGTTGGCTTTTTCCAAGTGGAATGTGACTAGTACCAGCAAATGATTCATTTGATAACTCTAAAGCTTCATTTTTATTATAAGATGCTTGGAATTCTTGACGTGAGAGCTGCACTATTTGATCCTTTAAGTTACAGTTTCATCTTTCAAACGTTCAACCTCTGATTTCAAACTACTCTTATCGACCTTCAATGAATCTTTTTCTCTATTTAGATTTTTGATTGTGCAATTATTCAGCTTTTCAAATTCAATTCTCATTTTTTTTACCTCTTCATTTTTTTATAGCGTTTTGCTGACCGTTCTTCTGAAAGAGCGAATCTGTTCTCCTGTCTTGTAAATAACGTAGCTAAGTTGGACTTCTCTTTCAAGCTTTTGATTCGAGCGTTCAGTTCTTTCTCGGTATTATAAAGCATTACTGAATCAGTTGCTTTACTAGACTCTAGGGCCTTAACTTCACCGACTTTGAAATAGTTTCCATGTTACCTAACTCTTCACCATTCATAGAATCAACCATCTTATCTTCTAGTTCACTAATTTTATCATCTCTTTTACCAAGTGGTTCGATTGATTGAGATTTGGTTAAGTTTTTCAAAACTGATGCCCTTGTAGTAGCAGCTGCCTTTTGACATTCTTGCCCAATCAGGGACATTGTCTCTGAATCTATTGTTGAACTGATAAAGCATTGTGGTTTTAAAAAGTGGTAAAAGGTTTGTTTATTTTGATTTTGATCTATATAATTTTTTTTTTTGTGTCAATTGTCGAATTGGGGGAACATGAATATTGAATTAATGTGCGAGTATTCATAACTGAGCCCGCGCAAATAATTATTGAGCTCTACGGTGGTTATACTGTAGCAGAATATACACAGCTCTAGTATTAATACTCACTACTAATCTATACACTAATATATAGTCTTCGCAGCTATGTTGTTATTATAAATAAATCATAATATGGTATATCAAGACTGGTGTTGTAAATAATATAGCTGATACTTAGAAAACGGGAATACTATTATACTTAGGTGACTGATTCAAAGAAAACTAAGCCCATGCAGAAAGTGAGATAAAAATAATTATACCATGTTTAATACCACGTTCAAAGTAAACGTTAAAAGTTATAGGAATTTTCGGTGATTTAGGCAATACGTGCCAGTTTTCACTTTTTAGAAGAGTGTTTCTTTCTTACTGTATTGTGACCCCAGAATCACTAGTATATACATATCTTAGACATAAGAAAGAGTTTTTCACCAGTTCCAACTAAATATCATAATACAAGTCTAATTCAAAGAAATATAGAGATACTTAAATTAAAAAAGTTATAAAATGTTTATACACTAGAGTTTGTTCGAGTCCGGCATCATAATCTTAGGTATCTGTAAGCACCTTCAATGTTTTTCAATATTCCATTTGTACATTCTTCTAATGTCTTAACATTAGCATCAGAAAATTTGGATTTCTTACTGTATAACAAGTAATGAAGTTCATCCACAAAAGAGTAAAGAATTGTGCTGATTTTCTTCAGATCACGCATCTGTTCAATCCGTTCTCTAGTTTCTGAAAATGGGATATTTAAAACAATAAGAATATTAGCGATAAGATTATGAGCATCAACTAGTGAAACTGTTTTGATTCCTGATAAACCAAGTCTTTCAAATTTATTTTTGAGTAATGGGTATTTGGTTGGAGTAACTGATGTACTTGGATCCCCAAGCATCAACTCAAGAGTTCTCAATTTATCCCTCAAACCCTTTTCCACTTCTGATTGTTCTCTTAAATTCATTTTCAAGTCCGTTACTTCTTGTTGTTTTAATTTACTTAAATCATTACTTGCTTCTAATAGTTTGAATAATTCTGCTATTTTCAAATTATCCTTCTTCAATGATTCTATCTCTTTTGTTTGTGATAAGATTGAGGATTTTAATGAATTCACTTCTGCTAATAAGTTTTGGTTCATGATATTTATTGTGTTCATTGACTTCATTGTCTCTGATATTTCAGAGAGTCTCTTTTCAAATTTGTTTCGCTGTTCAGTGGACGCTTCTTTCATGGATTTGATTTCGTTAGACAACTGTTCATTGACTGTGTCTTTGTCCTGAATCATCTCATTTAATTTATCAATCTTAAGGTTTTCAGTTTTTAATAATTGGATCTCTTCTTGTTTCAAAGAACAAGTATTTTGTAAAGAGTTCATTTCAGAAGAGCGGCTTTGGATTTCAGATTGGGTTCTTGTTAGTGATTCTTGTAACCCTTTAACTTCAACTTTCAATGCATTATTACTTTGTTTTTCCCCTTTCAACACATTATCAAGACAAAGATTCTGTTCCTTTAGAAGCTTGATGTCTTCTTCTTTCCTCAATAAGTCTGATTTTAGGGAGTTGATCTCATCAGTTAGAACTTCAGTGTTTGTTCTTAAAGTTTCGTTTTCTTTCTTGATGATAACAATTTGCTTATCTAAAGAGTCCCTTCCATCTGTTGATATTTTATTAGATTTCTTTAACGATTCAATTTCAGTTTTCAAGTCTTTTATATCATTATCTGTTGTATTTCTATGGGTTTTTGTCCCAATTATAAGATCAGCACTGCTCATGCTCTTTCCAGCGAAAGATTTCAACAACAATGAACCATTAGTAATATTCGATATAAATTCCTTGAGTTCTTTCAGTTCAGAAACTAGCTTACTAGCCTCTGGAGATGAAACCTTTTCGGCTCTCTTAGTTTTGGAAGGTGTATCAATGAATCTTGAAGATGACGCAGCATCATTAATGCCATCATCTTCATCAATCAGGGAACTATCATCATAGGCATTGACAACAGTGGACAGCTTGGATTTAGATTTCAGTATATCCTTTGGTTGTGGACCATTTCCCATTGGTGTTGATTGTGATAATGGAACCAGAGTTTTCTCAGTAGATGGTGTTTTAAAACTGACTTTTGAAGTGGTTGGATTAGGTGATGGAGTTGAGGTTGATTTAGTACCATTTGAAACTTGATTTTTGATATGTTGTTCCGGAGTATATGATAGTTGGAATTTACGATCAAATTCTTGTGCTATTTCTCTAGCTGGTGAATATGATTCATTGGTTGTAGTGTCTGAATCAACACTAGTGGTAGTAGTATGTCCTTCACATAAAAAATCATGAATTACCATGATTATTGTCTTAAGCTGCTGTGGTAGAGTCTTTCCTGTATTGACTATGTAGATGGGACGTGTGTAAGAAAGATCTGTTGATACAGTGAGAGTTAGGAAGAGTAAACAAACAAAATGGATTATCTATTTTTTGTTTGTGTGTTTGTGTTTTGTTTTTGTTTTTTCTGAAATGTAAACAAACAAATATTATGATTTCGAATCACTCCAGAAACGAGAAACAAAAAGTTAGCATGGAGAATCTCGACCTCCAATCGGATATTCTGAGAGTTGTTTACTCTATTATTGTCACTGATCGTGTAATTCTGGAATCTGTAAATACTAAAATGTCACTCTTAATGAAATAATTGAAATTTGATCAGCAGTTTTAATTATTATACTAGAATAATAATACATAATATATGTTGAATTGTATTCTGTATTTATCTTTTACGAACTAAACTTATCTTGTTCTCTTTTTCTATGGTCTTATTAGAGTGACAGAACGGCGATTAATACATAAATCTAATTACATTTTCATGTAGACCTCTCAATGAGGTTATAGATGATTATTAATATGTTGAATTGATCAGTATTCTTCAATAAAGAGATGTATAAAAGCATTAATTCTCAATCTCAAGTGAAATATATGGATTATTCACTGTATACTACTCGTTTCACTCAAAGATTCAACAGCATGACATTTTCGTTCTTTTGCAAGTATTTTGATATTTGTTTATCGATCTTTGTCAGAAATATACATTGTTTGCAATACTTGAAAACATGATTGTAAAACAACAGTAGTGTCCTTATTACTATAAAAAACCTAAAAAAAGCTACTCAATGAAGCCAGTAGCTACATATTTTTCAGGGACCAGGGTGCTAAATGTCACCGTGTTATATTGAAGTGTTATAGTTTTCAGTTCCATCTGTAATGCCCTTCTTTAACAGTCACATTAATCAATACCAGTATTTGTAAAACAATTTATATTGTAGAGTTAGTAATCTACTTAAATATTAAATATCTCAAATCGAGAAATATAGGGCCATTTATGCTCATTACAATACATTACATCAAAACTCGATCTTATAAAATTTTACTAGTCTACCAAACATTCAAACTACTAAATAAAATTCATCTCAATTCAAAGCATCTATTAAAAAAAAGGGATTTTTGATTCCAATTAGTCAAAATCAATATTTTGTTCACATTCAAGTTTAGTCAAGTGGACTTTACTTCTTTAATTAGATAGATAGACCTATCCACAGAAAAAAAATAACAGACAGATTAAAAAGAAAAACACAAATATACCATCCTTGAAAGATTTTGATGCAGACTCTACAGGAACTATCAGTATATGATATATGACTTTGTTGTGGCCCTTTTCAGTGATCATTTTAGTGGAGAAATCTTTATATCTGTTCGATTTAGGATACAATTTTTTTAGGGCGCTTTCTACTCTGTATATAATAATTCAATACCTAGGATTTTAGGTACACCCTCCGTACTCCTATCAGCCAATCTTAGGATTTGGGTAGGATTTGTGTTTTCGTAAGGATTTGGAGGATTTGGGTCGAAAGTTCGTAAGCCGATCTGTGATTTGTCTTTAATCTACATAGATTTTCTCGATTGGATTTGGGCTTTTTAAGGATTTGCGTAGGTTTCGGGTAGGACTTGCATGGGTAGGTTTTGGATAGGTTTTGGGTAGACTTTGGATAGGTTTTGGATAGACTTTGGGTAGGTTTTGGATAGACTTTGGATAGACTTTGGATAGACTTTGGATAGACTTTGGATAGACTTTGGATAGACTTTGGATAGACTTTGGATAGACTTTGGGTAGGTTTTGGATAGGTTTTGGATAGACTTTGGATAGACTTTGGATAGACTTTGGATAGACTTTGGATAGACT
>PPNI02000044.1:0-86297 GCA_003707195.2 Phaffomyces antillensis
GCCAAATTTGACATGAAGTTAATTAGCATCATTTGTGGTGTAGGAGAATATGATAGTACTTCTGTGTCTGTCTTTTCTAAATCCCCTCTGGCTGTGATTCTTGCCTTGTATTGTTCTTCATTCAAATGGTCTAATTTCTTATTCAATAACCAAATAGCTGGTACCACATTCAACGTCTTAATGAGCTTTTCATCCACTAAGACTTCCTCATACGTATCGTTTTCATTGACTTTATTTGATTCAGTTTCAATGGCTTGTAACCATTTGAATTTATCTTTTGAATTCATTGCATTTTTTATACTAATGTAACCTACTCTTTTTATTTTATTTTGTTTTGTTTTTACCAGCACTTTCAAGTTATTTGAAGCTTTGGAGTTTTGATCAAGGAATCCCTCTTTGAGTTTTTTGTTGAATTCACTAATTGTTTCTTCATTATCACGTCAGTTATTGATAATTTTCTTTTTGATGTGACTGATTTTTGAATTTCCTCGGTAAGATCTTCTCCTTCGATGATTACTGATTCCTCATTTTCAAATAGTTCATATGTATTTTGTTCTTGATTTGGTGTTTCTTCAACCATTGATTCATATGAATTGGTACTTGGTGGGCCTGATTCCTCATGGTTACCATCAGATTCGTATTCTTTGATGTTTGGTCGATCATTCTGGATACCTGTTGATTGTTCATCGATCGTTGGCCTCAGTTGTGTGATCAGCGTCTTCTGTAATTGATACACCGTCTTCATTGATGTTTCCTTATAGCATTTTTTTCCAGGATAATTAAAGCATGTAATTGATATATGGTATGTGAATAAAAAACAAGGAAAAATAAAGTATCTAACACGGGCGTGTGGCGTAGTTGGTAGCGCGCTCCCTTAGCATGGGAGAGGTCTCCGGTTCGACTCCGGACTCGTCCAAGTTTTTTTTTGCAATTTAATAGTCAAAATGAACTTGTAAAAAAAATATGAGTATCTTTTTTCTCAGCATAACAGGTTCCACTCCATTCTACACTATTTAGTATCTATACATTATAAAGATGTTTCTTGTTCTGAAGTCTTGTTATGGCGCATACTACTATAACGATAGGTTCAAAAAAATGTTCCAATAATCCCTTGAAGATTAACTACTAGCACAAAGGACGAGAGGATCTGAAACCCAGTACCTTCTCTGAAATTTCGAATGGATATAGTCTCTCAGATCTCTCTCTGCCTAATTGCAGATTCAAAATTCAATTGTTTTGTATTCCAATAGGCTTACTGATATAATTCGTATTCTCCTAAGCCAATCAAATTTCCTTTTTATTTTTGTCTATAGAATCTGGATATTTTCATTCATGGTTTGAGCTTTTCATAATGATTAACAACATGAATTGGATTTCTTAATTTTGATGAACCCATGTATTCAAATACTGTGTCAATGAAAGTACCTGGCCCCGATAACCACATAAAACCTTCTTGAAATTCTTCCCAAAATTTTCCGTTTTGGTACTTTCATACTAAAACATCTTCGAATTTTTGTGCTGGAGTCCTTGATAAAAGTATTGATATGTTATTAATTAATGAACCATAGAAGGTATGATGCCTGAGATGACTTATTCCCTTAAAAAGTCCACTGTGAAAAATGTATTCTTCTTAAAATTTTTCTTTCAAGTCTTCACAGTCACACACTAGGACAGAAATCACTGCGCCAATTGAATTTGTTTTAATTATATATTTTATCCAGTCAAAAGCACAGGTCATCTCATATCAGTCATTTGAATGTTTAACCAAGATAAGGGTTTATTCACATGTGCAAGAATAAAGGAAATCATTGGCCCAATATTTCTGGGTTGAACTAGACAAACCTTGAATGCTGGACCCCGTACCGTGTCAAAATCTCCTATTGATGCATAACATGGGTTACGGCGAGCAGATTAAATCTTGAACCAAAAATCCAAAGGTCTATTTAGAATATTCACAGAAAAAGGTCAAATATTTGGAATTTGCTGAGCTTGATACTCAACTCTATAGTTATTTTTTTCGACCAAAGAATTTTGATGGATATCATGATCCCACTTTATATGGATCTATGAATAGGGTTTATATCTTATATATCCTGATAGCAGTTCAATTGGCAAGAAATTTGCTGCCGTGGTGTACTTATAGATCAGTGGTCATATAATACACACCTTTTTATTATGTACCCAAAGCGAGTCAGTTGATTCCGAATTTTCCTCAAGAGAATTCTAGGATGATTAAGGTAATAAAGCTTTTGTCTCAAGCTGGCCACTGGCTACTCAAATAGCAGTTCATTCAACCAAGTACTAAAATGGGTAATTGAAAATGATCTTAAGTAGTACCTAAATGCAGATAGAAACTTATTTATTTTAATCAGTTAGAACTTTTATGAGTATCAAGCTTGTATCTGCCATAGGACTCATCTCCTTGGAGGGGTGGATAATGGATCGTCTTTGTCAAATTGTCAAACTCAGCTTATAACCGATACTAACCAATAACACAGCGCTTGCTTCATTGATAACTGGGAATTTTTTTATTTGTTTTCAATAAAGAGTCAAGTTTTTGAGTGATTTGGGGAAGAATCAATTGAAAAAACCTTCTTTAAACTGATCATAAAGTTAATAGAGTCAAATAACAAGTTCAGCGGCTAAAAAAACAGTACAATCTTTCCCCAAGGTTGACTGATATAAGGCCACATGGAGTCATTGAATGAATGAACATACTGATCGAGAAAAGAAATTGAGTATTTCATACTAATACAAACTCTTTTGATGCTATTAATAAAGATGAAGAAGAAGAAATGAAAATTTATCCCAAAAACTATTCAAATTTAAAAAAATAAAAGTTATCAAAACACAAAAAAACTACAACACAAAACTTGACCAATAATAATTCCCATATTGTAACAGTTGCTTAAAAAATGAGATAGCTCTGTAAGCGAGTTAGACAGCACCCTCAACAATCCCTGTTTCAAATCTGAACCGCAGCAAAAATACTAATGTTTGCAGTTATGGTTTTGTGCCCGAGCAAATTTTTAAATAAATTAGTAACACGTAAAGAACTTCATCAATTTATTCATAAAACATACATTATGGGTATCAAATTTTTAATACTTCTATCAAGACAAGGGAAAGTTAGACTTTCCAAATGGTACACACCAATTCCACAGAAGGAAAAGACGAGAATCACAAGAGAGTTAACAACTTTAGTACTTGCCCGTAAAGCAAAAATGTGTAATGTTTCAGAATATAAAGACAGCAAAATAGTTTATAGAAGATATGCTTCCTTGTTCTTTATTGCAGGTATAGATAATGATGAAAATGAATTGTTAACTTTAGAAATTATACACAGATATGTTGAACAAATGGATAAATCTTATGGTAATGTCAGTGAACTAGATATAATTTTCAACTTCCAAAAAGCATATCACATTCTAGACGAGTTTATAATTGGTGGTGAAGTTTTGGAGAGTTCTAAAAGAGAAATTTTAAGAAGAGTTGGTCAACAGGACCAATTTGAAAGCATGGATCAACTCGATAGTGTGTTATCTTAATGAAACAAAAGCTGTAAATTATATTATATATATACAGAATGAATTATAAATATTGATATCATTTATATGGCTATAGCTAAACGATAGTCTCTTCAACTAGTGAATTGATATACTCCTCATTAGTTGTTAAAGGTGTTAATTCAACTTGTAAGTGTTCATTATTACATAGTATTCTCTGTCTCAACTGGGCTGTAGTTACCTCATCCAAGTCATTCCATTTGTGGAGTTCGAATTTCTCATCATCAACCTTCTTTCTAGCTAGTAGAGCATTACCTAACCTAGGAATATTATCGGTTGTATTTTTAACACTCATTTGCACAACTTGTATATCATTTTGGGCATTAAATTTGTTACTGTTGGAAATTTCTAGCCTAGCAACTTCCTTTTTGGAGTTTTCTTCTTGATCAATATGTTTTAAACTTGTTCTCAATTGTGTTACACCATCTAGAGGTAATAAAACCAATTCACCATTTTGTACATTTCCGATGTAATAACCTTCCATATCTAATATAACACCTTGGAAAGTCTGTCTTGAAACACCACCCCATTCTTCAGATTTCTGATTATTATAAAATTTACCAGTCTCAACTGGAACATCGATCTCGATAAGTCCAGATTCATGTTTCAATCTTGATTCTAACACTTTATTTTGCTTGGTAAGCTCACGATGTTTCGGACGGTTTGCATACTGAAGAGCGTATATCTCATACTCTAGGCTTGCCATGTTCTTCAAGATGATAGGCATTTCTGAGACGATTGGATCATCATCTTCTTCAGATTCTTTTTTTATGTCTTCATTAATGTTATTGTTGTTAAAGTGGTCCTTATTTGGCTCCAGAGACTGTTTGAGACTAGCAGCATCTTCTTCTGGAGTAACAAATCTGGAATTATCTTCATCTTCGTCTTCTTTAACGAACAAACTGGTCATTTTGTGAGTAGTTTAACCGACTCTTCAGATATCAAGCCAAAATATTTTTTTTTCTTTGGTTTATTTTTCGAATATTTTTCAGCACAAGTTGTTTTATAGTTAAAAGAAGCACTTATTTACTCCCAGATTTTGTGGAATTTCTGACGATTTCCAGCTCATCATGTCAATAGCTTACGCCATTAAAAGACTTGTAAGAAAGAGAATCCAATTGATTCCGGCAGTTGCGACAATACTTCTTATTGTATTGTTCGTTCTTTGTTATCAATTACGTGACAATAATTCGCCGGTCTCATCTTACCCATCAATCACTTCGTCAGGCACAAAGGAAGGCAGTGCTTTCAAAGGAGAAACTATTCCGTTCTATAAAACTCCTGCTGCTCAAACCAATGGGCAACAAGGTGCTTTAAATGATGAATCGATAAGTTCAGGTAAAAAATCAAAGTCTGAACTTATAAAACAAATATCATTGGAAACAGACTCTGATAAGTCTGGATCGAGGCTGCTCCAATCCCATCAGTTCTTTAACAAAGTATTCGATTCCTTATTGAAGGGTGCTCCAAAGATCTCCAAATTAGAAAAATATAGATCAAATGATAGAATTTATCATGCAGGTTATGATGGTCCAACTGATGTTATATTCTCAGAAGAATATTTAAACAGTTTCTTGGAGTTGACCAAAGCAGAGATCGAAAGTTTGAAATCTTCTCATACAGCTGTTGTCGAGAGTTTACCAAACTCATTTCCAAAGAAGTTAAACAAAGGTAATGGTATAGTTTACGTTGGTGGTGGTAAATTTAATTGGTTAGCTCTATTATCAATCAAATCTCTGAGATCACTGGACTCCAAATTACCTATTGAAGTTTTGATTCCATCCGAAGAAGAATATGATATTAATTTATGCTCAAAAATTTTCCCAGCTTTGAATGCGAAATGTATATTATTACCTCATGCTTTAGGTCCAGATGTCTTCTCAAAATTTACATTCAAAGGTTATCAATACAAGGCATTAGCCTTAATACTTTCAAGTTTTGAGAATGTTTTACTATTAGATTCTGATAATATTCCAGCGCACGCTCCTGATTATTTATTTGAATCAGAACCTTTCAAATCAACAGGTTTGATCACATGGCCTGATTTCTGGAGAAGAGCAACTTCTCCAGCTTATTATGAAATCGCTAACATTAAGGTTGGAAAGGAAAGAGTTAGATTTGGTTATGATGATAGAGAGAAAAAGGATGTTGAAGATTGGTCAAAAGTTGATTCTGCTAAAGATGTTCCATTCCACGATAGAAAAGGTGCAATTCCTGATTCTTCCTCTGAATCTGGTCAATTAATGATTTCAAAGACACACCATTCAAAGGATTTATTCTTAGCTCTATATTATAATCTTTATGGCCCAGATTACTACTATCCTTTATTTTCACAAGGTTCAGATGGTGAAGGTGATAAAGAAACTTTCTTAGCCGCAGCAGTTGCACTAAATTCAAACTTTTATCAAGTCAAAAAGTTCCTAAATGCATTTGGTCATTTCAACTCTGAACACGATTTTGTTGGTTGTGGCATGGGTCAATATGATCCTGTTGAAGATTATGAATATCAATTAGGAAAAAAGCAAAACTCTAAAAATTTAAAAGATCCAAGAATCTTATTCGTTCATGCTAATTTCCCAAAATTAAATCCATCAACTTTAAAAAGAGATGGTAAATTATTAGATAAAGGTGATAGAATTAGATTATATGGACCAGGAATGGCTAAAAGACTTGGTTATGACTTTGAATTAATTCAATGGAAATCAATGCATTTCTTAGTTTGTGAACTGAAAATTGATCCAGATTCTCTTTCAAATATTTCAAATCAAGATATCTGTAATGAAGTCAAAGCCCAATTGAAGTTCCTAGAAGATACAGCTAAAGATAACGAAAGGGACTAGGAAGGATCATGTTGCCTTCTGTTGAATGAACTTTTTATTTTCTCTTTTATTGTCATTGTTGTTTTTGTATAAAGTTATTTACATATCCCGTTTTTGTTGTTGTTAGTTATATTGTGATGAATTTCAATCACCTAGTACTAAGATATATTCTATTTTTGCCGTTTGTATTTCACGTTTTAAATTAGTATACACTTATGCCATTTTTCTTTAATATTATTTCATGAGTGACTAAAATCAATTCTATAATATCTAACCATTTATCACATTTAAAAAATGTGGAGTACAACTATAATCATGAAATGTGAAATCATCATTTTCATTACACGAACACCTTAGTTCTTTTCTAACTTTAGGATCTATTGGACATTGTAAATATGGAGGATGTGTATAACCAAAGTCATGAAACCAATGAACCTCATTCTTTGACAAAAATAAACTGTTATATATTGATTTGACAGGTCCATCTCCCCATCTTTCGTAAAAAAATCCACCCTTTGAATCTAAAAAATTAAAATATTTTGCATATAATTCACTTCTATAAAAATCTAAATCTGCTATTTCAAAATTTGTCCAGAAATGGCATAGATTGTACAGTCCTGTAGGAGTCATAATAAACTCATTCAGTCCATTATAAGGAATGTATGAATTGATAAGATCCTTATTATTACTCAAAAATGATACGATTTCATCAAATAAAGTCTCTATTGTGACTTTATATTCAAAAATTGATACAATAAAACCATATTTCAGTTTATTTGATGCCATATATTGAAAAACATCATAGTTCACATCACAATAAAATTTCACTCCTGGCTCAATTCTCCAATAATATTTGTAATCTAATAATAGATCATGCCATTGAAAAAATCCTGAATACCACCTACACATCAATCTATAACTTATTGAGTCTCCATAAATCACCTTATCTTTCATTTCTTCTAACGTTTTACTAAATTTTTCTCTATTTATATGATCTGGAATAGACCAATGACTTTTATTATCAATCAGTCCAAATTTTGTTTCACCTGAAACCAATGATGTTACTCTGTGTTTGAAATCTTCTGTAAATGGAACATCATTCAAAAAAACCCAGGGATAATGAAATTTGGAATTGAATCTATCTTCCACTGACTGGATTGTTTCTAATAATTCATATAGATCACTATTTCTACACAATGTTGAAAGTGTTGCATTTTGAAGCTTGTTTTCGGGTTTGGAGTGTGTTGATGTAGTTGAGATGTTCAAAAACTGGTATAAACTGATGGGAATAATGAACAGCGACAATATTATTCTGAGCATGCTGCTTGATTCGATTCAAGTTTAAAGGGAAGGTGGAAGTGATGAAAAGAAATTTGCCAATTTTTAAAGTTTAAGGTTCATGAGATGAGATCATTTTGATCTAGACTAAATACAGAGAAAATAAAAAAAAAACCTAAAATTTATAATAATTCAGTAAAAGAATATTTGAATTATCTTAATAAGAACTATATATGGGAGTTGCCCATGTTCTTCAGCCGACAACGACGATGATTCTACTGAATTGTTCCGGTATAATTGAGGAAGGCTTTTTTTATAGTTGGTAAGTATAAATGGTTAGAGGCACAGACAAAAAAACGCAAGGAAGAGTATTTTATCTTTTAGAATTTTTTAATTACCGTACATTTTTTAGGTTGTATGCGCATTTTAGCTTCTATTTTCTATTTACGGATCTATTTATAAGGGAATCATTTCAACTTTCATACTCGTGGATTTTAGCAAGTCTCTCAGCCGTAACAGATTGCATTCCTTTCAATTCCATGTTGAAAGTAGCTCTTCCTTTACTCAAACTTCTCAGTTTAGGTAAATAGCCAATCATTTCCTTTAATGGAACATTTGCATTAACGACTTGAACACCATTAAATTGATCATTAGTCTCTTTATTAGTTGGATCAAATGGCAAGTATTGATTTTCACTTATTTTTTTGAATTCAATTCGAGAATCCTTATTGTTATCATTATCATCAATTGAAGAAATTTCACCATTTCTCTTGGATATTAAATCTTGAATAACTTGACCCATATCCTCTGAATTCAATTCAATTTCAACTTTCATTATAGGTTCCATAACTTGAAAATTCGTGATTTCTGAAACTAACTCTAAAATAGAAGATCTTATTAAATTGATAATCATGGTTGTATTATTAAAATCATCAGGAATCTCCATGTTCTCAATTTGAACGATTGTTGAATGTAAAGGGACTTTCAAGTTTGGCCCTCTTTGAATAGATGAAATTGTTCCTGAAATCAAAGCATTTATGATGGTATTATATGGTAGTAACTTTCTTGAATTCCAATCGTTCGGTTCATAGTCATTAATGAAATAAACTGAATCTCCAAGATCTGTGTATTGTTTCCCCTTTGGGAGTTCACGAACATTATTCGGATTCGGGAATATAGTAACCTTTAATTTCAAACCTTCTGCTGTTTCCTTATCAACGCTTCTTTTTTCAATGATTGTTTCTTTATATGAAACCATAATTTTACCAATTTCAACTTTTGCTTTCATTTCTAATAATTTACTTTGAACAATCTCTAAATGCAATTCACCCATACCTGATAATAATGTTTGTCCAGTTTCCTCATCTTCAATGATTTTTAAACTTGAATCTTCTTTTAATAACAAGTTCAATGATTGATCTAAATGTCTTTTATCACCTGCACTTCTCGGTTCCAAAGAGATAGAAAACACCGGCTGGGGGATTAAAATTGGATTGACAATGATTCTTGCTTCTTTTGGTTGAATGCTCTTTTTTTGCATATGACTTAAGACAGTATCACCAGTCTTAAGCTTATCATTGATAATAACACCAATTTCACCTGCGCTCAGTTCACTAACTTCTTCAGGGAGATTAGCATGCATTTTCAATAATTTACCAATTCTTAATTTTTCTCCATTGACTAAAATTTGAGAATTACTTTTTAATTTACCAGAATATATCCTAACAAAATTCATAATCCCACGAATTGGGTCATTCAAAATTTTAAAAATTAAACCAATTGCTATGTTTTCATTTCTATTAGCAATATAACCTTTTGTATCGTCTTTCAATTCTAATGTTTCACAATTCTTGATATCAGGTTTTGATTCAATTGGGGAAGGTAAATATAACGAGACCGAATCAAGTAAAGGCTGAACACCAATGTTTTTGAAACTTGCACCACATAAAACGGGAACAGCAAAATTATCTAAAGTTGATTTTCTTATTGATTTCCTGATTAAGTCTGATGGAATTTCCATATAATCCTCTAGTTCTAAAAATGAATCGATGATTTCCTCATCATTCTCACCTAAAGTTTCAACCAGTGATTCTCTAGCCTTCATGACTTCTTCCAAATGTTCTTCATCAATTTCTTCAACCTCAATTTTTTCTTCATCCCATCTTAAGATCTTCTTATCAACAATATCAATAACACCAACAAATTTACGTTCTCTGTTCGGCAATTGCTTAAACAAAGGGATATTCACTAATAGAACTCTTGTTTGTAGTTTAGCAATGACTTCCTTAACAGTACGACTAAAACCTGCACCATCTCTATCCATCTTATTAACAAATAAAAGCTTTGGCAATTTCCCACTTTGTTTCCAAACTTTTTCAGTTTGAGATTCAACACCAGCAACAGCATCCAATATAGTAACAGCACCATCTAAAACTTTTAAAGATCTGATGACTTCAAAGGTGAAATCGGCGTGACCTGGAGTATCTATCAAATTGATCTGTTTACCATCCCATGGAATAGTGATTGCAGCACTTTGAATAGTGATCCCTCTTTGTCTTTCTTGTGGCAAATAGTCAGTGACAGTGTCACCTTGGTCAACATTCCCAATTCTTGAAATAACACCAGAATAAAACAACATCCGTTCAGTTGTTGTGGTCTTACCAGCATCAATATGTGCGATTATACCTATATTTCTGATTTTGTTCAGAGCAGTGAAATTCAACGAGGATGATGAGAATTTTCTGATCAAAGACCCATGAAAGGAAGAATTCATTCGGATTAACATGACTTGTCCATTAATATTGATGAGTAAAAGTAGCCCAATAAAGTACAACTATACTAATAATACTAATTAATATAATATAGCATTTATGGGTGGTTATGAGTTTATTTATTTTTCGATATTTTTCTAAAACTTTTTCTAACTCATCGAATCTACTTAGGTAGTATATAAATTTCATAGAACACACACAAGCATGTCAGACTTCGATATAACTAAGACATATATTCAGTTTTTAGAAGAAGATGCAGAAATGACGATGCCAATTGCAGCAATCGAGTCTCTGGTCACTTTATTAAGAGTCAAACAACCTGCAACATCAACAGAACTAATTACATTACTTCAAGATGCCATTGATCAGTTAAAGCGCAGCATTCCTAACGCCATCTCATTATCTGCTGGATGTGATCTGTTCATGAGATTCGTTTTGAGAAACACACATTTATATCATGATTATGAAAGTTGTAAACGTCATTTAGTGGAGAATGGACAATTGTTCTTGGAAAGATCTAAAGCTTCAAGAACTAAAATCGCTGAAATAGGTGCTAAATTCATCACAGATGATGATATAATACTTGTCCATTCCTTTTCAAGAGCTGTCTTCACTTTATTGCAACATACAATTGAAAAAAAAGTTAGATTTAGAGTTGTTGTAACTGAAGCCAGACCAACTTTACAAGGTGAAACAATGGCCAAGCTATTAAGAGAAAAAGGTGTTCCAGTTTCATTAGTCGTTGATTCTGCTGTTGGCTCCATTATTCATAAAGTTGATAAAGTTATAGTTGGTGCTGAAGGTGTTGCTGAAAGTGGCGGTATAATAAATCATGTTGGTACTTATCAGATAGGTGTCTTAGCAAAAGCATCTAATAAACCATTATACGTTATCAGTGAATCACATAAATTTGTCAGAATGTTTCCATTAGCACCAGATGATATTCCAACAGAGCAAAACCCATGGAATTTCACTCTAAGTAATGATGAAGATATTAAAAACTCACCAGTCATTGATTTTACTCCACATGAATTCATTACAGCATTAATCACAGATCTTGGTGTTTTAACTCCAAGTGCTGTTTCTGAAGAATTGATTAAGATGTGGTACGATTAAGAGGATATATTTACACAACAATAATAACAACACAGATCCAATAATTTGAAAAAAATTACTTAATAATAACATACAATGTATTCTATTATCTATTTATTATTTTCATTCAATTCATCAATTGTTTTAACTTCATTCAAAACATCTTTGATATTACTCAAAATATCTTTGAACGAATCAAACTGTATAAATGGAACATTTTCTCTCTGGCAATAAGTAACCAAATCTTTACCTCTTTTAGCGAACAATAAATCAGTTTCTTTTGCAGCAGATAAATCAGAGACACCATCACCGCAGTAAAATAGCTTTTGATTAGAATTTGAAGCTAAGTTTGAATTTTTGTAAGGTTTGATGGCCCTTGACTTGTCATGACCAAAATCGGTATCATCTAAATATGAGATTCTCCAGGATTTGTCATCATTGATTATAACATCATTAGAAACGATTTCAATCTTGTCAACTGAATCTTCGCCAACTAGTTTCAATAATAAAGCTCTAATGATTGGTTTCATACCACTGGAAACAACGATAATTGGAATATCATTCTCTTGAGCCCAATGGAAAGTTTCTTTGAATCCAGGGTCTAATTCAATCTTTTGTAGTAAGATGTCAACACATTCATCAAATGGAAGTTTGATTGATTGTAACATATCATTAAACCCAACTCTAAATGAAGTTTTCTCATTTAATATATCAACATTTAACTGTTTACGCTTCTCATATCCGAAACCAATATTATCGGTTAGATAATCATTAGAATCTTGAAGAGTCACAGTCCCATCAAAGTCCGTGAATATTAGAGCTTTCTTATCGGCGTATTCCTTAATAAACGACATTTTTTGCACACGTTTTGTCAAATGATTAAACGATAGATTTTGTTTTTTTCTCTAGAATAAATCAACAAGGTTTTTTTTTGGAGGATTTTTTTTTTGATTTCTGATCTCATCATTACGTCATCTGGAGATACTTCCTCGATTCTTCATAAAGAGCTGTATCTGGCTGTTATAATGAGACCTAGAAGGGGACCCGTCTTGAAATTTGGAGGTATTAAAATGATAAGCAAGTTTCAAGATTTGGCCATTAATTCCATTGCTTTTTTTTTTCTCTAAAATTGTTTATTTTTAAAACTATACAACTAAAAACATTCTCTTAGGATATCCTAACTCTGTCATAATCTTCTCTTCAACTTCAACTTAGCTATGGGTGTGTTGCACACTTTTAGCATCGGTTCAGTCTTACCGGGACGGTCTGTTCGATTATGTTTAGTAAACCACGCAGCTATTTGCCCATAGTATTTGCTGATTGATTAATTCAAGAAATGTTATCATTTTCGAGTGAGACAGGAACAGTGGTGATTTTCTTTTAAAAAAATGATTTACTTAAAGTTGTAGTGTCAAAATATGTATTCTGAAAGGGTTCCTTCCTATAAACCTTTTCAGACTTATTATTCAGGAATCCCATCTATATATACTATAAATTACGTTTCAATGACTAATATCCAGTTATTGTAATTATATCGACTGCTTCACATTCTAATGCAACTTTTCCTGTATGCTCGTTATTTCTGACCAATAATCAATGATTCTATCTCTTTGATTGATGCAAGTTCATTAATTGACCAATAAACTGTCTCTATTGATTGTAATGTATGTACATATTACGTATTTTCCTGTGTGTTTAATCTGATGTAATAATTTCTAGTATGTTGAATACTCTTCAGTTGTAATGTTTAAAGTGTTAATATGTTGAATATATAGTATTTGTGACAAATATAAATTATTTTAGAGAAAAAAAATGCATCATTTTTTTCTTTATTTGTATGTATGGACATATAAGTAAAGCATTATATTATGGTAGTTAAAGTTGAAGAGAAGATAAAAGAAGCTTATGGCAGAATTAGGATATCCTAAGAGAATGTTGTTAGTTGTATAGCTCTAGAATAACAATTTAGAGAAAGAAAAATGTATTGAATTAGATATAATCGATCTTGCTAAAAGCAAGCTGAATCAAGATAAGAACAAGATACGCGAGAATGAAATAAAGAAATTGTGTTTTGGTAAAAACACAACATAAATGCAGCTAAACAAAGTAGACCCATCTTTCAAAAAAAAAAAATCTACTCATAAATCTATATATATACCACCAGTGGAACTTCCTTTCAACGGTTGAAACAACTAGAACAAATAGACCCTTAGTTTAAGCAGCTTGAACATTGAGATGATTTATACAGATTGTACAACAAAAACTACTCACGATGATATAAATAGTGTAATAATAAGTTGGATAAATCATCTCTTATATAGCAAATAATGAGGCCAATGAAACAAAATAAATATATATATATATATATGATTGATAAACAAATGTAACTGGGAGATAATAAATCACTATACATATATATATATATATATATATATAACTGAAAATTAAAGCAACATCAGTAACACAGAATTGTAAGTTATGTATTTGATACCTAACTCAATCATCTAATCTCTATTAGTATATTAAGATCTCTGATGATGTCATATGTCATAAATAACGTTATGTAATCCACAGAGTAAGTAGAGTGCTAGTTAAAGTATTGCATAATTCTGAGTATTAGTCTCATTTCTGTATAAGATTCACGTTGTCAAATTTCGATTAAATTATGAGAATTAGTCAAGAGTCCACATCCACACCACACATATTATTAAACTTTTTTTTTTCGGTAATATATTTACACAAAAACAAAACAAGTGATATATTTTATAAATAGATTTATAAAGTCATACATAGCCAGCCAGCTTGTATCAGCGATAACGGGATCATTTAGTCGAGAACATTTAAAGTGATGAAAGCCAACATCAAAGGGTGGAGAGGAGTGGCATTATGGTCTTGGAATGTTCCCAATGAAGAGGATTGTGGTATTTGCAGAGTCTCATTTGATGGAACTTGTCCATCTTGTAAATATCCAGGTGAAGGTTGTCCTCTAGTTATAGGGGAATGTACTCATAGATTTCACTTGCATTGCATCATAAAATGGCTAGAAGTCAAAAGTTCAAAGAATTTGTGCCCTATGTGCAGACAAACGTTCAAAATCAAAGAAGATGCTGAAGAGAATTATGTAACTTTAAAACATTTTAATAATGATGTTTCAGCCAGTTGAAAATTCAAAAGAATCAAATTTCAGCTAAATGCCATAAAATAATTTACCTTTCATTAGAGACTAAAAAAAAAATTGTCAATGACAAAAAAAACCCTATGTTTACCTTTAAAATGAAAATAGAAAAGCTCAATAGATTAGGTGATGATATTCACAAACCAGATGAGATGATATCATTAAATCACTTTGGAATAACTTTAATGACTCAATGAATACCGATTATGAGAAACGAATTGTGGTCAAGATATCAGTTTTATTCAGATACAATATTCAAGTATTAAAAATAGTTTTATTCTATTGAATCTAGACCATTAATTGAACCCAATGTTTGTAACATATCCATTGAATACTTGAGCTTCTTTTGAGAACAATTTAAGGCTGTATAATACATAGTTTCATCAAAGTCATTTTCAAATTTACCTCCAAATTTTTGGAATGAAATAGCTTTAAAAATAGGCAGATAAGAATCCCAAGCATTAGAAGAATCTCCACATAATTTAAATCCACCAATTGAACAAACACAACTTAAATGAAACACTATCTTCAAACTAATGTAATCAGCGCTTCTTAGTAATTTAACAAATTCTGCGTCTCTTGCTATATTCAATATAATTCTGAAACAAGCAGCCATATAACCGGATTTGAAACTTCTGTAAAGACCCAATTCAAACGTATAAATAGCAGAAAAGTAAAGTAAATAGTTATCACCAAATATATTGATACTAGAATCAACGTAATTCTTCAAGTATTCAATCACTTCAAATTTGGTTTCATGAATAGTATCAGTAGTAAAATGTTTCAAATCTTCCGGAAATAATAAACACTCAAATGGTGACCCTCGAATTGATCGAATTCTTGGTACAACAGAGTCATGGAAATTTGTACAAATTTGAAGTAAATCAATAGTTTTACCATCTAAAGAAATTAAAGGGACAGGTGATATAGGATGAATTGTTGCGAAAACAAATATCATGATACTAACAGCAAGAATTTGACCGGATATTTGAGGATCTGAAATTGTTGTTGTATCTGAGATGGCTTGAGTCATTAGTTCTGATGTTTTTTGAAAATATTGATTAATTCTAAAGTTTATACTTTTACCTCTAGTTAGATTTGGATCTTGATGGGTGATTAATGATTCTTCTTCATCATCTGAGATATAATCATTTTTTATTAAATTTGCTTCGAAAGAAGTCAATAATCTCATCCCACTAAAAGCTAAAATCCCATTTTTCATCAAATCTGTTGTGGAAAATAATTTGGGAGCTTCGGTTGACCAAAACTTATAAACTTTATCGTTTCTATTCACAGAAAGGATAGATCCACCAAATCTTAAGAAGTCCTTCAATAATCTCAATTCAAAATTTGATACACCAAGTTGATAAGTCAATGAGTTCATTTCTCTTAGTTTTTTGTTCTTTAAATCTGTTGATGACACATTCCAGTAATTGATCAAACTCAAGTCTCTTTCAACCTCTTTGGCTCTTTTTAATCTAGGTAATTTAGGTTCTGGATAAATGCAATGTTTTCCAATGTGTGTGCAGTATTCACAAAACGGCTTAGATTCATCGCACTTAATTTTAAGCCTCTTACAATTCAAGCAACCGTTCCTTGATCTTCTGAACTTCTGTCTGGGCTGTGTATCTTGAGGTGAGACTGACATGATTTAAAAGATGTTTATTTACCAAAAGAAGCGCCAAATGTCAGATTTGGGTAAAGAGTGTCTCTAAACATTTGGACCCCCTAAAGCTTTTCTCAGTAACACCCGAACATCTCAGGTAAATCAAGGGTGTTGGCGTAATTATACTCGACAATTCCTACTTCTTCACTATATAGTTCTTATTGGGACATCTCAAATCTTACTATGTTTAGTGAGTGTAGTATATTATTTACGCCCAAATACTGACAAAATCTAAGCCTCCCAACTACTTAATATCATAAAATTTATGAAAATCATGTCTCAATACTAAGCCTCCCAACAACTTTTTTTTTTATGAAAATCATGTTAATATGAGGAAATCCCATTGAATGGTAGAATTCAGTAGGATTACTTGAAACAGTGCTGGATAAGTTTGAGGGTAGAAGGCGTTCATGAATACATTGTTTCATGTATTCAGTTTGAGAAAATAAAATAAGTATTTCATTGGCTTAATTTTTTGCTTAATGCCAAGCCTTAAAATCATGTTTCGTACATACGCCGTTGATGGAAAGGCTAAGCAGTGCATGACCAATTTGGGCCCTGTTTTATGACTCTGGTGGTTTACATAAGCGCCAATTTTCAAAATCTTAGCTTTTTTTGGCAATCTCTTGGAAAGTTGGTGCTAAAACTTCATGTTTTTGCGTTTCATGCATACATAGAATTGTAAATAAACAATTGATAAAACTGTGTATAAGAATGATTAAATATCCACTAAATGATACCCCTTTCTCTCAACATATCATAACACTATACAAACTATAATCTTAGTAAACATGAAATCTGAATGGAAAAACGTTGGAATCGCTGAGTCTGTTTTATTTTCAATCTTACTGATCATATCTATTTATCCATGTTATAAACTCATTAAAATGAAGTCAAAGTTCTCATGGTTTTTTTTGAGATACTATTTATTGGTTGGTATCAGAATTTCGGGAAGTATTTTATTAGCCATCTTTGCCAACAACCCAACAAACATTAACGTATTTTATGCTGTTGTTTCTTTGAACTCAATTTCATTAGGTTTCATGGGCGCTTTATTGATCTTTATGTTGAGATTCATTGAAGTTTACCACAATCCAAATTATGTCAAGGCGAAAAGAAGTCTTATTGATAAAGTATTGCCAGTTAAATTCTTGTTCACATTCGCTAATAGTGATTTGAAAAAAGATCCATTGATCTGGGAGGAGTTTATTCAAAAACTTTTATACATTGCTATTATCTTAGGTGCTGCGAGTGGTGGTCTAGAAGTAAGCACCAGAATTTTGTTACAAAAAATCTCATCTGTTATTTACATAGTTGTCTTTGTTCTAGTCTTAGTCCCAATTTTCATCACTTTCAAAGATGTCAAGAAATATCAAACTCCATTAAAGAACAGGTTATTAGCTCTATCCTTGGTTGCATTATTATTCATCTTGATCAGAGCTATAGCTTCTGTTGTTAGCAGCTATTCTAAAAGGGATTCGTATGGTCTTAATCAATTTACAGTTTATGAAGGTCGTTGGGTTCTTTACGCATTCTTAATCTTTTTTCAAGAATTATTAGCTACAATTACCTATACAGTTGCAACTTGGGTTGTTTTAAGTTCTGAAAAGAGCAAAAATCTCACCTTCAACAAAATGAGTGATTCCAGAGAGATTGACGAGAGTAAATGAACACCAAAAGCTCATATCTTATATATCATAAAAGTAAATAAAAATGTAAATTTTATTTCGTTAATTAATTGTGTCCGTAGATAGCGCGTACGCGGTTTTTGACAACTAGGAATAACTCGTAACCATTGATAACTTATGAGTTCAAAATGCAAAACTAGGATTAGGTAAGAAACTTATATCTCATTGAGTTCTTGAGCTTTTTTCTAGCCATCCGTACTAGTATTAAAGTTGTCATATTATATTATTGAGATTTGATAATACTGATTTTGATATTGGGACGCTAATTTTGACTACGTCAGATACTTTAGTCTAAACTCAGCTGGGCTCACAATATATCGAAATTGATTCAAAAGTACATGTTTTATAACGACGTTGTTGACTCTGTCATCCATAATATTTTCAAAATTTCTGTACAGCTAACTGCGCAGTATGACCAGCAGCTGGTACACTTCGAATAAATTATCCGAAGTTTGCATCAGTAGCTAGCTGGTCAAAATACTCATGATTTCATTATTATTTAGCTGACAGTATAACATGTCAACGTATTATATAGCATTAATGTTGATAATATATACACGTCGAGATCCGTCGGATTCGTTCTTCAATTCTTGCAATATTTATAGTATATTTATTCTTTTATATTAAATAATTTATAACAACTTATTATTAATCTTATTATTCAACATAATACTACATTTTAAATTCTAGTTATAACTATTTCATACTATTATTAATATTATTGCACTGCCCATTATAGTGATTCAATCACAATTAACAATACTAAAGTTAGAAAACTCCCCAAATTAATATATCAAATTAATCATTAGTTAAATTAAAAGATCACATAACTGTCAATTACGTATCAGTTAAACGGTAGCTATACTACTAACTAGAGATAGACTCTCTAAAACATACTCTTTCGATGAAGCATTTCACTGCTAGTGCATAATTGCCTCAAAATAAATATACTAGTCTCTTAGCTACAGGTGGGTTGTTCTAGAAGCTACTATCGATAGAATTAAGGCTTATGATTATTGCAATCACCAAGAAGATCTTATAAATCTTGAAAGCTCTACTTGATTATGCTTCCATTCGATAATCTAATGTACATAATATATATGAATCTATTCTAATTGATGATCTATAGAGTTGAAAGAAACAAAATCTAATTTCATAATATATGAAAAGATGCTATTTATCACTGGTTGGTTTTGTACCAATACCATTCACATTTCTAAACATTCTGACACCATTGGAACCTTCGACAAATTGACAAGATCTCGCGACTTTCCATAATGATTTCCACATACTTTCACCTTCATAACGATAATGTTGACCCATGACCTTTTTAATAGCTTCAGTGGCTTCTCTAGCATTATAGAATGGAATTCTAGAAACGTAATGATGCAAAACATGAGTTTCAATGATATCATGGAAAATATGTTGACCAATGAAACCGTAATCTCTATCAATAGTTGCAGCAGCACCTTTAGCAAATGTCCATTCTTCAGCATCATAATGTGGCATAGTTGGATCAGTATGTTGTAAGAAAGTAACAAAAACTAACCAGTGATTGACCCATAACCATGGTAAAAACCAATTAACTAATACAGCAAATCCGCCAAAGGTTTTGTACCATAGATAAACAGCAGTTAAAGTTGAAATCATACCAATATCAGATAAAATAACATACCAATAATCCTTTTCATCAAAAATTGGCGAAGTCGGATTGAAATGAGATTTACCTAATTTTGACCAGCCTGGATGAGGTTGTCCAGTAGCATTAGTGAATAAATGATAATGTAAACCACCGATTTGTTGGAAAACTAACACAAGAAAAGTATGAATTGGAGTTTCTTCAGTTAATTCAGTGATTGATAATTTACCTTTACTTTCAATATATTCTTCTTTGGTAAATGGAACGAAAACCATATCTCTTGTTAAATGGCCCGTTGCTTTGTGATGTTTTGAATGTGAGAATTTCCATGAGAAGTATGGAACTAATAAATAAGAATGTAATACCCAACCAACAAAATCATTAACGACTCTATAATCAGAAAAAGCACCATGACCACATTCATGAGCTAAAATCCAAAGACCAAAACCAAAAAGACCAATGAAATATGAGTGTAAACCCCATAAAGCAAATCTAATATATTGATTTTCAACTAGCGGAATAACAGTGTAACCAATTTTACCAATAAGTAACATGCAGATGATATCTCTTGCAACGTAACCTAAAGATTTGAAAACGTATCTGTTGTAACAATGTTTTGGAATGGCACTTAAAATGTCTTTGATAGTGAAATCTGGAACAGTAAAGACGTTACCATTAGTATCGATTGCAGTTTTTGGTGTTTCCCTTAAACCGGTAACATTCTTTGAGATCTTTGTGGCGTGTAGTTCACCACCTTCAGTTGGATTAGCACCAGAGGTGAAAGTTTGAACAGAGGAATCCATAATTTAACTAATTTAGATAAGGTAAGAAACCAAAGATCAAACAGATAATGATTTAATAATAAGTTTTGTTTAAAATTTTTTTTTCACTTTTTACGAAGCCCGGAAGACCGATACATGTACAGATCAACTTTTTTATAGAAATTAAATATTAAATGCTGTTGATTACATTTTGAGGGTATATGATTGGCCCATCTAATATCTATGTATGTCATTTATATTTCCAAAAATTGGCAATTACAAGTGGAACTCGAAAAATAAAAAAAGGTCTGATCAGGATTTAGTGATGTTGATGCTGTATATAAAGATCAGACAATGAGGTTATGAAAATAGCTTAATGATTCGATTAAGTCCATCATTTATCCTTAAGTTCGTTGAATAGTACATGTGTTTGTAGGTCTAGCCATTATATAATTGTACGCATTCACAGCTGTCTCATATTAAGTCATTCTTCTATCTAACTACATACACTATTTAATCACGGTTTTTATTTATATCATACCAAATATTATTAGTGATTGTAAAGTGGTGCTTTAAATCGATAATTTCATTACGTCTGGAACTCCACTTGGTATTGATTAGTAATCCATTTGTTTGTGATTGTATCATTTATAACATTATTGAAGTATTGACAAACTACTAGCTATATCAGGAATTGCATTTGAAAAAGGAAAGCACCATACTTCTGTTCAAGACTTTCAGATCCAAACTCTCAAAGTAACATAGAAGAAAGAGTTACAGCCATCACAGATTAATTATCGAAGCGTAATTCATACTCCTTCTGAGGTCTGACTTCTCATAAATAATACAATGGATTCCATACAATCTACATACAGCAGTAATTGCGAATTTGACACTTTTTTCTTTTTTCTCAACCAGTGTATATTGGTGTTTGGATATATTCCAGTCCGGATACTAGCTTTCTCGTAAGACGATAGACGGATCCATAGAACATCATAAAACAGTGGTGATTTTCAGCTTTCACGTACAATATATTAGCCAACATGTTACAGTACTGTACCAGTTACTCACGTGATTACTCACATCATCTATTAACTTCTACTACACTCTAGAATATTCTAATCATCTATTCCAGAACATTCTATTATTATAACGAAGCAACAACTAGACGTCTATATAAGGACCTCTAGTCGTCCACAAATTGTGTACTTTATTTTAGATACAGAAGAGATTAGTATTACTATCACTGAACGTATCAAATAGACTAATACAGTAATCACTCATAAAACACATAACACAACATCAATTAAAACCATCAAATCAAGCGTTTAAATTTCTAGAAGAATTATTACAATACCTACATGGTACTAAAGAGCATGGATTATTATTCAAAGATAATAAAATGGATAGAAGGCTAGAAATTTATTCGGATGCTTCATACTCTTCAACTACAGATTACAAATGTCACGCTGGAAATTTGATCAAATACCAAGGTAACATAATTCACTGGCAAGGTACACAAGATGGATTTAACACTTTATCGCCAGGTGAAGCTGAATTAGTGGCAATCAGTTTTGGTTTGAAATTAGATTTGTGGATCAGACCTCTAATTAAATGGTTAGAATCAACAACAGTTACGGAGACAAAAAACTATAGTGACTCCACTACAGCAATAGGAATGATCAAAAACGAAGACTTCAACGAAAATAATCGTCACTTCAACACCAGACTATCTTTCGTTAGAGGGTTATACAATGTTAAGTACTTCATTTTAGAACATATTGACACGCATTATCAAATATCTGACGCTTTTACTAAACCCATAAACGTTGAACAATTCTTAAGATTGAAGAACCTATTGGTCCAAGACAAAAAGAAATGAATCCAATAAACAATTAGAACTATTAACCGGCCTCAAAAAACAAGAAGCCATGTCACAAATACAATATATTCAACATATTAAAACTTTAAACATTACAACTGAAGAGTATTCAACATACTAGAAATTATCACACCACATTAAACACACAGGAAAATGCGTACTATGTACATACATTACAATCAATAGAGACAGTTTATTGGTCAATTAATGAACTTGCATCAATCAAAGAGATAGAATCATTGATTATTGGTCAGAAATAACGAGCATACAGGAAAAGTTGCATTAGAATATGAAGCAGTCGATATAATTGGTTGGAGGAACTACAGTAATTGGATATTAGTCATTGAAACGTAATTTAAAGTATATATAGATGGGATTCCTGAATAATAAGTCTGAAAAGATTTATAGGAAGGAACCCTTTCAGAATACATATTTTGACACTACAACATTAAGTAAATTCTTGTTATAAAAGAAAATCACCACTAAAACAGGTACTTATGAAGGTTGTTAAAAAATGTTTTATCTTATTTTTGGCTTGCATGCACATCTTTTGATCAAAAGAGGTCAAAAAGAAAACACTCATGCCGGGGGTCGAACCCGGAATCTTCTGATTAGAAGTCAGACGCGTTGCCATTACGCCACACGAGCTATTTTTATGTGAAAGGAAGTGAAATTTGTTTCTTACCTTACTGAAGTGTGGGAGATGACGTCATATCACGTCCCGACGATTAAAGTCCTAAAAGAGAGGTTTATAGTTGTATAGATAGTAAATATACAGTATTTTAGAGAAAAAAAAAAATGATAGAAACCCATAGCTAAGTTGAATAAAACTAGAACAAGAAGCTCAGAACGATTAGAGTCCTGAAAGACAGATTTTTAGTTGTATAGATATTAAATATAAATTATTTTAGAGCAAGAAAGGTTTTCAGTTGTATAGAATAGAATATAGAATATTTCAAAGAAAGACAAACTGCACCCATATAGGAAAAACCAATCAAGATAAGAGCTAGAAACGAAACTTGTAAATGAATAGAATTGTTTTCAGTCATTAAAAGCTAGAACAAGATTAATCATTACGAGCTCAGTGTACTTTTAATAGGTTTTTCATTCGTTATTTGTGTATCAGAATCAAAATAATGAGATAAAAGAACAATGTATATCTAGTTCAAAGTCGAGAGGATCGTGTCGAAAAACGTTATGTGATGTAGTGTCCTCTTACATTAAACATAGAAGACTAGAAAAAGGAATGCGCAGATCGGACCTTAGTAGTATAGTATACATGTTTTTTGAATTCCAGTACATAATACTTTTATCCTACTTTTCTGCACTATTATGAAAGTAAATCAATACTTCACTTTAGATCTTTCTTGAAGTCTATGTCTCGCCTCTTTCACCCCATAACGAACGAGTAACAGAAAAACTTCCTTTAATAACTATGTAGTCGATAACGCCTAAGTCTGCAACAAGCTTATATTTGGAAATATCAGTGGCAGATTTATCCTCTTTTAAAACTGATTCTCAGACCCAACTAGTAACACCCTCAACAATTAATAAAGTATCAGTCTTTTCATTATTGAATTTGAAATTCCCAATTTAGGGATCCAATCAATTGAGCTTGAGTAGAGTAATGATGTTCCAAAACATGTGGAGCTTTTACAAATTTGGATTCACCTGATATTAAACCTGACAATTTGAATTCATCCACACTAACTTTAGAATCAATTGCGGTGTAATCAATAGCATCAAGGAACTCTTCAGAAATCATATTGATAGTTAACTCTCCATGATAAGTTCCGTCTTACTCATTAGAGTTGACTTAGAGTTTAAAAATAGCACAAGTGACTCGAGAAAACGCTCAACACAATGAAGATTGGAAGCCTGGTCAAGGCTTAACAAGTTCAAAGCATTTAGAATCACCTAAAATCGAAGCTCCCTTTGCAAAAGAGAATTACTCATCACTAATTTCAGATATCTTTCCCAGACCAGTAGGCTTTATTGAAACAACTTATAACGTTGGAAATAACGTTGCTCCTTATAGCTTCTTTGGTGGAGCAAATCTTGTTATTTACAGTGATAACAGTTGTCGACTAAGCTGATTACACCAGGTAATTCCTTGAAGCCACCACGGTCATTATACAAGGGCTTGCGATTCATATCCTTTTACGAGGATTCCATGCAGTTCTTTTTTATGAGTAGTAGCTGGTAGCTATTTCAGCAGAATGCTATGAATCGCCTAATTATCGGATTTGACTTTGGTAAAGTTTGGAAGTTACTGATTGATCTGGATCCTGAATATGTATCATGATGTACTGAATCTGTTCAGATTTCGGATCCTGTCATGATGTTCGCGGCTTCTTTGAAAACGAATTTATTAATGCTAAAATAATATCATTTTACACAAATCCATCTCTCGATTCTCCATCAATCTTCTGCCTCTACCGGCGGCTCTCGCTATTCTGACCCACTCTGTTTGATCAAAATAGCAAACAATATTTCATGCACCAAAAAAGAACAGAAGTTTTTACTGTAAAGATAGGCTCATCTGGAGATATACACCATTTGGTTTAATCAAATGAATAATAATAATAATAATAACAACAATAAATATGGGAATTTTCATTCGAATAATCCAAATAATCAACAGAGTGAATGGGAGAATAATCTAAATGGCCAAAATCATGAACCCAATCCTTATCAACCCAATCAAATACCATACACTGACAAACAACAACAAAATCTAAATCAAAACCAACAATTACAACAACACTATCATCAACTTAAACTCGCGCAACAGCATCAACATCAAATTCCACAGCCGTATATAGACCTTGGAAACAGCTATCAACAAGCTCAACAGTCTAAAAGACCTTTGAAATCAAGGATACAGAAACCATCAGGAACAAGCAGAAGAAGGAAAAGGAATTTCACAGCGTGTGAATCTTGCCGTATCAAAAAAATTAGATGTAATCTGGATAAACCAAAATGTGGGTCTTGCGTTAAGAATGGAGCTATCTGTGTGTATAGACCTCCCACTCAAGACTTAAAATCATTAGCAATAAGCTCTAGAGATCGAAATATAGCAACTCCAGCTCCAAATGATGATGACCATGATATTTCTCATTTAGTTGAAACTCAGTCAAAGCTAGATAAATGGTCAAGCTGTAACTGGGTTGCAAGTGCTGAATGCATATTAGAATGGCCAGTTTTCAAAGGGACTTATGTTATTACAAAACCAATAAACTCAAGAATTAGTGAACTTACTGACTATGGACTACCTGAAACAGATATTCTCACCCCCGAAGAAATTAACGTAATTTTAGATGATTTAGCTCTTAATTTAGAACAATATGTCGAAAATTTTAATAACAATGTCCAAAATAAAAATCCATATATTGATACTCAAATTCTAGAAGAAACAATAATATTCATCAGGAGTTCTTTTAAGAAAAATGAAAATCCATCTTTTCTTAATCTCAAAATACCTGATAATTTAGTCCCATTACCTTTGCTACTGATATTAGCTGCAGGCTCTTTAGCTGCTAAACCTCTAACTTATAGAAATTTGGTTGATTTTAAAAACTCATTAGAGGAGAAGAGTGATATCTTTAATCTTTCCCTGAAATATTATACTTTGGCTAATTATTTGAATCAGCTAACACGTTACAAAATCAAACCATTTGAAGTTGGAAATGTCCAATTTAATATATTAAACGCATTGTTTTGGATGTATCACATGAAACCATTCAAGGGTTGGACTTATATGTTTAGAAGTTCAATTGCAGTGATCACAATACTAGAAAGTTTGAAAGATTCAAAAAAAAAATTTACAGAG
This sequence comes from Phaffomyces antillensis, assembly GCA_003707195.2. NCBI lineage: Eukaryota > Fungi > Ascomycota > Saccharomycetes > Phaffomycetales > Phaffomycetaceae > Phaffomyces > Phaffomyces antillensis. The sequence goes on from PPNI02000044.1 coordinate 26,173, forward strand.
CAACAACATAGATCCATAGAAAGTGTTTTCTATACTTGTCTTAGATTTGAATGTGATTTTAGAGTCCAATTGTCTCCATTCGTGCCTGCTAGTGGGATTGTTAATTATAAATTTCCAAAATTATATCCAACTCCTCCTATTAATGGATCTATGAAAACAACTGAAGAACTCAGTTGGTTTTATTGTTTAACTGAAGTAATATTTAGAAGAATTGAAAATAGAATTTTAGATGAATTTTATACTCCAACTTTCCAAAGTGTTGAATATTCAAGAGATGATAATGATACAGATAAAGATAATGAAAATAATGAATATTTAGGCGATAAATATTCACTAAATTGGGAGAAATTAAGTCTGGAAGAAGTGTCATTCAAAACTGAGGAGTATTTTAAAGAAATATCGAAAATTGAAACGGCAATCTCATCTCATCTCGATTCAATTTTAGAAACAGATAATTTTGATGTTGAAGAAATATCAAGACCTCATGGTTTTGCTTTCCAAAATGTTGATCTAACTTCTAATAAGTCACCAACTGAAAATGTTAATCTAACGTCAAATAGATCATCAATCGATTCAAGTCTAGTTGGATCGTCTCCAGAAAAATCGAATGGTAAAGAGTTACCCATGACACCTAAATCATATTCTTCAAGTACAACAACTTTCAAAAAACGACTTCCTGAAGTTTTGAATTTTTTGAGAATGAAATCCATTGGAGCAAGACTATTATTGTATAGACCAGTCTCTTATATGTTTATTCATTCACCAATACCTGATAAATTACTTTTGCAGAATCCAGTGTTTGTTGAATTTTTGAAACAATCCGCAGAGTCAATGGATCTAGCTATTGTTACACTTTCTTCACATAGACATTATGGGTCTTGGCTATATCTAAGAAATATGTATTCCTATGTTATGAATTTAACTGCTTTATATAAAAGATTCAAACAGCATGTTGCACCAAAAAAAAGATTTGCTAGTTTCTTAAAAGATTCTTTGATTATGTTTGATTATTGGATTGAAGAAAGTCCAGAATTTGAAGATGCCAGAAGACTCACAAATCAAGCTTTAGCAGAATTGGAAGATGAATAAGCTAATACAGAATCTATTTATATGTTTTTTATGATACATGAATCATGATTGATACAATCAGATCTAAGGTGAAGCGTGCTCCATAACCAATAGGAGGAAAAAATTCTTCAGCAGTTACCACGTAGCACATCCATGAAAATTCGACAGTTTTTACTTCTTCTGCATTGCTCATATATACCTAATCCGCAATTTTACGTAATTAATGTAATATATTATTTATCTATATCGATTACCGATAGAGATTTAGAATCTACTTAATCCGAAATGTAAACAAAAACAATAAAAAAAAATAAAAGTGTTTTTGATTAGTTTTGTAAACTGTTTGATTGTTTGATGTTATGAAATGGATCCAGTCACACCCAGAACAAACAAAGTCACAGATAAAACAAACCAAGGCTCTCCTGAACATCTTCAACTCAGATATAAAGACTACAAAAGCGCAATTGAAGCTATTGAACAATTAGAAATCGAATTGAACGACTTCCAAATATCGAGTTATGAACTTGAAAAAGAGCTTGAGAAAGAGTTAAACAGTTTAGAAAGTAAGAATGATGATCTCAGTAAGAGGATAAGTGAACTAGAAGAACAGATACTGAAAAATAAAGAACTTGAAAAAGAAAAAGAAGTTAAATTCAATGAATATAAGAATGAATTATTAAAACAGATCGAAAATTACAGATTAGAAATCAGTCAAAAGAATTTGAAATTGATAGATATTGAAATCTTAAATGACAATCTTGAGCAAAACGAAAGAAATTTGAAACTTAATAAAGATGAGTTGATAAATGACTATGATGAAGTCTTAGAAAAGAATATTTTATTAGAAACTGAAATAAATGATCTTCGAAACCTTTATCTTAAACAGCAATTGATAAATCAAAATTTAAACAACGAACTCAATCAATATAAAAAAGTACATAAAAATGATCATCAAACTAACATTGAAGTACCTAAAAATTCATCATCAAGAAGAATTTCATCCTCAAGCCAGCACACAATGCCTAGGTCATCTTCTCTATTACAACTACACTCAATAAGATCACAATCCAAAGATATGGGCTCTAAATTAGATGATATTAAGAATTCCTTGAATGATAGTACTGAGAAATTCAGTAATTTCATCAAAAAGAACTCAAAATCAAATATTACCACTAAAATCTCAACAACTCATATAACCACAAGAACTTCTTCTTTAAAATCATCATCTTTTGATAATATGAACAACACAGAAGAGAAAAAACGAAAAAAATATATTCCATCTTCTCCAAATTCATTCACATTAAGTTCCTTGATTTCAAATAAATCATCAAAGTTTAGCAAATTAGATGTAATCGAAGGCTCTCCAAATAAACAACATCAAGAAGACAAACTGAAACATAGTAAAGGGAGATTATCCTTTGGAGATTTATCATAGTCAAATCTTATAAAGCAACTAACGAGTTATGAATCATGGGGCCATTGTTTTAATCTAACCTTGTAACGTGCACTTTCAATAATAGTATATTTAATTTAGATTGAGTAATATGATATCCTTTGGGAAATTTTCTAGATTGATAGATGACTTGAAGCTTTCTTTTCAGTGTAAGTTATGAATTTCTTCAAAATTGACAGTGAGCCCTAGCCTGTCGAATTTTTATCTATAGGTCAACTTTACATTCATGAATGAGTGATCCTCGAAGTTAATTACCAAACAAACTTTTGCTTCTCTAAAAAAATTTTTGACTTCTTTTTCTTAAAATAATTTACATTGTTCATTAGATTTGTCTATACAATCTTATACTCCATCTCTTTCTGGTTTCTATTTGATACACCGTCTTTTTTTTTTTTTTCTCTTAAATTTTTTATTAAAAACTATACAACTAAACACAACTCTCTTTTATTCTAATTTTTACAATTTCTTCGATAATCTTCTTTTCAACTAAATCTTCCTTTGGGTGTGTTCCACTTTTTTTTTTTTTTTCTCTAAAAATTTTTTTATTAAAAACTATACAACTAAATTCTATCAGATATGACGTCATCTCCCACACTTCAGTAAGGTAAGAAACAACTTTCACTTGCTTTCACATAAAAATAGCTCGTGTGGCGTAATGGCAACGCGTCTGACTTCTAATCAGAAGATTCCGGGTTCGACCCCCGGCATGAGTGCTTTGTTTTTTATATCTGAGAATAATGAGAATCCATTATCAGATACGCAATACAATTGTAGATTAGGTAAAGCTGTTGAAACGGTCAGTGTTTTTTCTCCAAATGACTGTGATTCTTGACTGTGATTCTTGACTGTTTAGACAACTTCGGTGTCTTGATCTGCGACTGGTACTTCTATTTTTCTTTCTTTCAATTGTTGGGAAATTCAATTATTCGATAAATTGTAATTTCTACTATAGGAGTATCAATATTACATTTTATTATATTCAAAGCTGTACGAAGTGTCAAAATTTTCATTATCAGATGGAGATCGAATTTTAATCTCCACCTCCCAACAGAAACCAAGGAAAACACGTCCACCCAAGCGACTAAATTTTTTCAGCTTCAATATGGAAAGGTTAGCATCATGTTGAAATCATACCTAATTTATCTATTATAATTGAATAAATTTAGTATAAGAGGTTTTTGGAGAAAAGGATATAAAGGATATATCTAAATAATAACTCGATTAGATATCAGTTGTACCACTCTCTATACGTTCATAGTACGATTGATGTTGTGTCAGATTAACAACAGCAGAATCAGGTATCACCAGAAATACTCTAACTATATTACCAATTAATTATCGTAATCTTTCTGTGTGTAAATTGAATTCTATATTGTACAATTATGATTGTTACTACTGAATAAATTTCCCATCTATTAGTTACAACCGGACAATCATGACCGGCCCGATGACTGTTTTGACAGCTCTAAGATTGTATATATATATATATATATTATATACATATATTACAAAAGCAACAACTATAATATATATATATATTTACGAGTTTTATATTTACAATTTGAGACGTACAAACTCATATTCTTGCTCTTCATAATCAAATTCTTAAATTTGAAACACTATGAATATTATTAATATCATCAAATTCATTAAATGATAAACCTCTCTCACCGATTTTCAGTTTATTTGCATTTCTTCTTTTATTAATGAAGTTTAACCCATTAATTTCATCATTTAAATTTTTCTTGGAATTATTCTCATCATCTGCATTGTAAATTAATTCATCATTACCTAAATATAAAATCTTCATTATATTACCAAAGACAACAACGATTGATTTATGACCAAATTTATTTATTTCACCAATACTATTAACCAATAAACCGTCATTATTATCATTTTCAGGAATTTTGAAAATTTCAAATTTACCATTTGAATTTAATCTCCAACCTTCCCATAAATTATATAATTTTGAAGTATTTGAATCAATATTTGAATCAAATTTATTTTGTTGTTTTCTTTGTCTTAATCTTGAATCTTTTTTGAATTTTTCGATTGATTCAACTATTTCAGATTCAGATTTTTTCTTTAACCCAATTATTTCATTTTGATCATTACATGACCATCCCTCTATGTTATCAATTTGATAGGTTTGTTCAATGACTTGATTAAAACCAACACATCTAATTTCTCTTGGATCTCTTTCAACTCTTAAACAGATACTTGTTTTAGCCTTATGATCAACTGTAAACGTATGTAAAACTAAAGACTTTGCATTCTTTAACGAATAAACTATTGAAAATGATGATATGGAAACAGAACCACAAAATCTACAATGAGTTGGTTGATCATGTGTTACTCTCAGTGATTTTTGTTTGATTAACGGATTGACATTGATCTTTTTGATTAAGATACCTGTTTGAACATCAATCAACTCAGCAAATTTGTCAGTTGTCTTAACCATAAATCCAACAAACGGCACTACTGTGATTGCAGTTTTTGAAATTTCTAATTCATTAGGTGGTTCAATTATATTTGTTAATTGATTTGGATTATTGTAAGTATTTGAAATTATACTAATTGTTCTTGTTTTCCATTTATTATTAACTGCAGTTGAAACTAAAATATTACCTTCTGTAGTATATGAAACGACTCTATCATTAACTCTTGGAGTTATTAGTTTTGAACTTGAGATTAGATCTGAATTTATTAATTTTTCTCTTGAAATTGTATTATTTGAATTCTGACAAGAGATTGTAAGCAAGTTCCCATTTCTTAGAATTATTATGAAGTCTTCAGAAATATCTGAGTTAATGTTAACATTATTACTGAAAGTATTACTTGAGTTCAATTTCGGTGATGAGATTGATCTCAATGAATTTCTTCTTGATCTTGGTAGTAATTCATCAATTGAATTCAATTTATTAGCAGCATTTCTTTTTCTTTGTAAAAAAGCAGGAATTGTCTTTGTTCTAAAAAAAGATTCTAACGGCTGGATCTTATTCAATTCAGGAATTTCAAATTTCCAAATCCATTCCATTAATAACCTTGACCAACATTGAACTATACCATTCTTGGAAAAGATTGTAATAAAATTACCTGAATCACTAATTACAACGTTTATAATCGGCCATAATTGACCACTGATTGGTAATTGAGTTGGTTTTTGTAAAGGTTTTGAAATTGGTGACCAAATTAATACTTTGTGATCTAAACCAATTGAGGCAATGAATGAAGAGCTTGAAGTAGTTGTTTTTATAATATCTAAAAAATGGCCACCTTTCAAAACTTTAACTTGGAAACTATCTTCAGCTATCAAATTTTCAGAAGCTTTTTCATTAAATGTTAAATTTTTTGTGAAAAAAGTTAAGATTAATGAAGCTATTGATAAGATAAATATCAATAAAAGTAAAAATTCTAAAATATAATAAACATCAAAAGTATAGTGAATGTTGTTATTGAGATTTGTAGTCGTGATTGTAACATTTTGTAATGTAATTAAAGACGGCGATAAGATATTAATTTGGATATTTTCTTCTGAATCTTTAACCAATGAAAAAATTTCTTGATCGAATCCATTTTTATTAATAAACTCATTCAAATGAATAAATGAACTCTCATAACCAACATTATTATTATTATTGTGGAACAGAGAATCATTGGACCATCTAATATTCATTATTATTAGTGATAATGTAACAATTATTGTACCCCAAACCGTTGAAGAAAATGGTAACTTTATTTTCAAATAAATCTTTCTGAATTTACTTAAAATGTTTTTGACAAAATCATTTTTATTTTCATAATCATTATGCTCATTTTCTTTATCAGTTATATAGTTTTCACCATCACTATTTGTCCTGGAAATTGAGTAATTTTTGAAAACTTTTTCAGACCAAGATTTTCTAATATCATTATTATCATTATCTAATAGATCAATCAATTCTAATCTATGTAAATCAATACTCAGAATTGAAGTAAAATAAGTCAAATGTAAAATATGATCAATTATTAAAGTAATTGAAACAAATATTAGAAATTCTTTAGTTGGCTTGGAAACATATGGATATATCAAAAACAAGACAAAATTATTAATCAGAACAATTAAAGTTGATGTTAAACCTGAGTCAGTTAAAGCATTTGAGATCTTATGAGGAATTGATAATTCCTTTTGAGTATCTGAGATCGAAGTTATCAATCTAAACGTATTTTCAATACTAACAATAATAACAATAAATGGTAAAAATTGTAAAGGAATTTGATGGAAATCAATTCCATTGAATAGGAAGGAGGTTATAGTGGCAGCTGAAAATATAGACAAGGCAATTTCAACCATGAGTGCAATTAATAAGCCAAGTTTTGATCTGACTGATTTCAAATTAACTAAAGAAATTGTAAAATAAATTGTGATTAAGGAATAAGAGAAATTCAAAATAAAGCGATCTATGTTATTCATCTTAAAAATTTGAAGAACGAACTCCCTATAATCATTATTTTCATCAGTTATGTCTTTACTTTGAATGACTTTGAAATCATTTTGATGATTATTATCAATATAGTTTCTTAAGTTTGAATACCAAAGTTCTTTATATTGTGAGTTTTTATTCAATAAAAGTGCAATTTTAATTATTTTTGCAGACTTTATCAAACCATTAACTTTATAAACATCACCAAATAATCCATCATTAATGATAGGTTGATATTTTAATTTTGAAGATTTATTATTGATAGTTTTCAAGATATTGGAATCATTTTCAAATAGAGTTATATCATTGTTCCAAAACTGGAAGGGGGAATGAATGAAAGACTCATTACTTGATGGTATATCTTTCAATAGAATGTTTTCAAAATCCCAGACTTTCCTTAGAAAATCTTTATCCAATGCATATGGTGAAATATCAAGGTTATTATCATTGTTTTCTGTGTCAGTGCTTGTGTTTGCATTTATGATCCAAACTTGGAGAATCTCCATACGTTCGTTCAAAGTATAAGGTTCATTGAGTAAGTTTAAATCAGTCTTATAATCAAAATTATTGAGATTATACCCATTGTTATCATAAATTGAATAAATCGACGGATAACTCAGAATGAAAACTATTGAGACCGGTATTATAATGAATAATCTTTGATTCTTGATTATTTGATTTGATAAATCTCTGTAGTATTTCCTTAGTACAACAATATGGTTATTGTAGAAATAGTTTATAATTGCTATGAATAAAGATTTGATTAATTTCAGGAATTCCAACATTGTGCCATTGAGTAGTTAAAAATGAGCAAGACAGTAACAGGATGCTTGTGGCAAGGATTAGTGGGGGAGGGGAGGGGGAGGGAGGACACCAAATGAAAGTAGAAAAGGCGATTTGGCGGATTTGGGAAGTAATAATTTGACGAATTATGTGGTTATTGTTTATTTATCTATTTACTAACTTTTCAATTTTTTTAATTTTTCTTTATTTTTGTTAGGGCCGATACAATTAAATAATCACAAAGAGCTGAAAAGCGAAGAGAAAAGGGGAACTAGAGGTGGAAAGAGTGTGGAGTGCCAGTAGAGGTACATATAAGAGATATACAAAACTTGCAGTGAGATAATACAAAAACACAGGAGGCAATTGGCTCAGTATCCATGGGTACAATATTCTACAATCATAGAAAATCACACTAATCATACAACACAAATCACACTAAAACTTTCCTAAGGATGAGATATTCAATTGTGCCATTTCCATCAACAACTGACTGATTCTATCATCCAATAATCCTTGAGAATAAGCGTCCCTGTCTTCTTGATTCAAATAGTTTTGAATTTGTGCTAATCTCGTATAACCTTCAGTACAGAATCTTAATTGGATCTTAACTAAACTTTCAAAACTTGGGTCGAAGTAAGGAACTCTTAATGAGATCAATTGAGGTAGCTCATCCTTTAATTGATCATTTAGTTGATCGAATATCTCTTTGGCCATTTGTAACTCCTTTTCAGCTCTAGGTAATTTACTTGCATCTTTAGCAGGTTTATCGACAAGTCTTCTTACTTTCGCTTTAGCACCTTCAAAATCGACTTTCTTATGTGCCCTTTTTTTTATAGCTTCATCAATTTCATTAAAATATTGTGTGAATGTGGTCAATGGAGTTAAAACAGTTTCTCTAAATGGACCATCTAATTGTTTAACAGTTTCAGAATCAAAATCCTGGACAGTTTGTAGATAGTAATTACCAACATTAGCAGAGCCACCCATAGATTTAGAGTCATCATAAAGGGAAGAAATAACTTCTGCAATTCTAACTTGAGATTGGGTCATTGCTCTAATTGAGTCTAAATAATCTTTAGCCTCTTTTTCTAAATCTCTTCCATTTTTACTTAATGTTTTATAACGACGTTCTTCAATGTCGTAGTCTTTATCACTTGCACGATCCGTGTTTTTAACAAGGACCTATTGGAATGTGTTAATAGTTGATTATACTCATTGGGTATGGAGTATTATTAGAGCATATCACACCCTTAATCTCCAACATCATCAATTGTAGCGCGAGAAACTTACCTGTTGTCCAGCACGGGAGACAGCTTTCTTGAATCCGGTCCAACTCATTTACTTGTGGCTTTAAATCGAGTGAATTAAGTTAAAAAGTTGATAAAATGGGTAGAAATTGTGTGTTTAAAATCAATAATTCTGTATTTTTTATGAAACGAAAATCAAACAAGCGGGGGCTAACGCTTCATAACCAGCAAGTCACGTGGCGCGTGTTTTTTCTAGATCACGTGCACCTGCAATTTTTTTCTTACAAATTACTAAAATTTAATAATACGAAACACACACACAGAGAAAATACACTGGATTTATATTATATATAAATATATATATATATATATACAAACCACAACTAAATCACCACAATTATGACAAATGATGGGAGATCAAGGAAGTCCACTCTTTCTAAAATTACAAAACTCTTCAATGTGGACTCAAAACAATCAGAATCTCAGGTGGAAACTGATATAACCAACAATAATACCGGAGTTAATAATACCAACAAGAATCTACAAACTTCAAGATCTACATCGAGTTCTTCTCATACTTCACTAAATTCTTCTTCATCTTCATCAATTCATCAGCTATCACTTGATGATTTCAAGAAATCCCAGACAATAGTACCAAATAACTTACAGTCTTCATTTCAAGTACAGCCACAATCATCATCTCAACAAAATACAAACTCATCGTCATTATCATCAAGAGTTCCATCTAAATATAACAAGAAATCAAATGAGAATCTACCGAGTGTTCCAAACTCTCCTACTTTATTATCAAGATCCTCTTCAATTTCCAAACAACCAACAATTCAAACAAATCCCAATCCTTCAGTTTGTACTATTAAGAATCAACCAAGATTCGTTGTATTTGAAGAAGGAACTCATGAACACCATTTGAAAAACACAAAGAGGCAAGAGAAACTATCAAATATGTTCAAGAGTTTATTGATTAATAGCAATAAATTAAGAGATGAAGCAGTCTCTGCAGTTCCTGATATTTTAAACCCTCCATCTTTATTCAGTGGATTAATAAATCAACAAAAGAAGAATTTAATAAATGCTGAAAAATACCCATTTAGTGGTGCAACTGTCACTAGTGAGGCAAAAGATACGATTAACCCGTTAATAAGTGATTTTACGAGTAATCAAACTTTTGTGGAAAGATATGGTCGTTGTCAAGAAATTGTCGGAAAGGGAACATTTGGTGTTGTTAGAATATCACATAAAAAAGTCAAAAACTCAGATAATGAGCAATTATTTGCAGTTAAAGAATTCAAAAGAAAACCAAGTGAAGATATTACAAGTTATTCAAAAAGATTAACATCTGAATTCTGTATATCATCAAGTTTAAAACATGTTAATATAATTGAAACTTTAGATTTATTACAAGATGCTAAAGGTGATTATGTTGAAGTTATGGAATTTTGCTCAGGTGGTGATCTATACACTTTAATCATTGCAACAGGTAAACTAGAATATTTAGAAGCTGATTGTTTCTTCAAACAACTCATAAGAGGTGTTAATTATATGCATGAAATGGGTATCTGTCATAGAGATTTAAAACCTGAAAATTTATTACTAACTTCAAATGGTAATTTAAAAATAACTGATTTTGGTAATGGTGAATGTTTTAAAATGGCATGGGAAAGTGAAATTCATTTAAGTAATGGAATTTGTGGTTCCTCTCCATATATTGCACCTGAAGAATATATATCAAGAGAATTTGATCCAAGGTTGGTCGATATTTGGGCTTGTGGTGTTATCTATATGGCAATGAGAACTGGTCGTCATTTATGGAAAGAAGCTACCTTAAAAGATGAATTTTATGCAAGATATCTTGATGATAGAAAAAGCTCAAAAGGCTATGAACCTATTGAATTAATTAAAAGGGCAAGATGTAGAAATGTTATTTATAGTATATTAGATCCAATTCCATCAAGAAGAATTAATGGGAAACAAATTTTAAATAGTGAATGGGGTCGTGAAATTAAATGTTGTGTTTAATTAATCAAAAAAGAACGAGACTATGGTAATTATTTTTAAAAATGTAGTTTTTGTGTATGTGTATTCGAACTTGCGAAGAATAATAATCAGTTATCTGATTTAGATTGAACAAAGTAAATAAAGACTACGATATCAAAAATCAGGAGCAATTGAATAAATAAATATATTAAGTATCATTAATTATAATCGATATGTAGAAAATAAACATCTCAAACATTAAGAATCATCTAAAAAGAATCAAATCTAATATTAAATCTTTTTAGATCCAGGTAAAGCAATACCAGACACAATGAAATAAGAATTTTGTTTAGTTGCAATACCTGCAAATGCATTATACCATGCAATAAAAGCTGTAATAATACCAAAAATACCACCAGCTTTAGTAACTGAGTGTTTACCTGTAAAATCACCAGCTGTCAATAAGATAAAAGTGATTTCTAAGAAAAAAAACAATGAAAAGAATGCAACAGTCGATTTGAATGTTAGTAATAAAAGCATGAATGTGAAAAGTGTCCAACCTAATAAAAAGAAAGAGACTGCATTTCTTAATTCTAATGGATCATCATATGCATCTTTAATACCAAACCATGGAACCTGAATAGCACCCCAAGCTAACCAAAAACCACCATATGAAGATAACGCTGTACCACCAAAGGTATTTTCAACTGAAATTTCCCACATACCTGCTAATAATTGAACTAAACCACCGTAGAAGAATGCTAAACCTGTAACTACATTTGGAGTTGTAACACTTCTTGCTTGTGCGTTGATTAGTGATAAAACAAAAGTAGTTAAAGCGAATGCACTTAAACCTAATGGAGCAGGATTAGCAAATTTATGAACTGGTGGAGCATAAGTACCTGGATTTAAAGTACCACCGAAAGCTTCGTATAATTCAGATTTAAGAACTTTAGTTCTACCTAAATGGATATATTCGTTGTTATCACCTGAAGTGACAACTTTTTGAACATCATCATGATGATAGTTGTCATGTTGAGTTTGATCAGAGCTGGTTAATTGCTTTTCTAAATCTTCAGCGTTGTATTGTGTAGTCATTGTTTTTTTCAATTGTATCAGATGAGTTAATATTGGAAAGTTGATTGTTCATGGGAATTTGTGATATTATATATTAATTTTGTGGTTTGTCTTCTTTTGTGGAGAAGTCAAAGCATCACCACAATAACGAATGATATATGATTGTTAATTATGACCAATTAGAAATGTCTCAGCAGTGATTTATGACAGGGACCCAGGTTCAATTATTTCAGCCGTATGCAAGTAAATCAACAGGGTCTTTTCCAAAGAAGTGGTGTCAGATTACAGTATGAGTGAGTTTTAAGAAAGTCATTTTAACGTTAAAAGTGGTGTTAAGTCTCAACATTTTAACAATCATGTATGATACAATAACCAGATGTGGGTTGGTGGGGACTACAAACTGGGGATAATATACTTGGCTTTTATGTCGCGAATTATTTCTTAAGATCAGAATATATCAAGTTTTAACGTTATATCGGCCCCGAAAGAAATCAGTCAATGAAGGTGGAACTTTCACATTCAAGTGTAGTATATTCATAAGTTTTAACTCCTGAGATAATGGAAATATGATCCAGGCCTCATTTTAAAGAGAATTTGAACAAATGATCTAGTGATGGTTATGAATTATTACTGAGTTATATTGCTAACTATATTTTTTAGGAATTAGGTCTCAAGGGAAAGATTGGTTTCAACTCTCAAGACCCAGACTTTAGTATAATTCAAATTGAGTCGAGGGGGTAAATTTTCAGTGATAAAGAAATTGAATATAAGCTACCAACGTGAATTTAATTATCTGATAAATTTATTAGATATCATTATAAGTCATAACTAGCCAACTGTTGATCGTTAAAAATATTAAACGAATTAAATGCTTTTAGAACCTGGCAATGGAAGAGCAGAAACTGTAAAATAAGAGTTCTGTTTGGTTGCTAAACCTGCAAACGCATTATACCATGCCACAAATGCTGTAATAATGCCAAAAACACCACCAGCTTTAGTAATTTGATGATGACCTGTAAATTCACCTGCTGCTAATAAGATAAAAGTGATTTCAAGAAAGAAGAACAACAAAAAAAAAGCAACTGTTGATTTTAGTGTTAATACCACTAACATAAATGTAAAAAGTGTCCAACCTATTAGATAGAAACCAACTGCACTTGATAAATCTTTTGGATCTTCATATGCTTTAGCTATACCAAACCATGGAACTTGAATAGCACCCCATGATAACCAGAAACCACCATACGAAGATAACGCTGTACCACCAAAGGTATTCTCAAGTAAGATTTCCCACATACCTGCTAATAATTGAACTAAACCACCATAGAAGAAGGCTAAACCTGTGACTACGTTTGGAGTTGTAACACCTCTTGCTTGGGCATTAATCAGTGATAAAACAAAAGTAGTTAAAGCGAATGCACTTAAACCTAATGGAGCAGGATTAGCAAATTTATGAACTGGTGGGGCATAGTAACCTGGATTTAAAGTACCACCGAAAGCTTCGTATAATTCAGATTTAAGAACTTTAGTTCTACCTAAATGGATATATTCGTTGTTATCACCTGAAGTGACAACTTTTTGAACATCATCATGATGGTAGTTGTCTTGAGTTTGATCAGAGCTGTTTAATTGCTTCTCTAAATCTTCAGAGTTGTATTGTGTAGTCATAATTAATTACCTTGATTTTAGAGTTTATGAAATATGATTGATATATTGTAATAGGATATAGTTAATAAGAGAGCCAAGGAAGCCAAGAAAACGGGAATATATGTGTATATATATATACTATTTTATCAAAGATTTGATTTAATAATTAATTTGTGGAGAATTTAATTGTAATGACTTGGATGGTATATGGTTGTAAGATCTTCCAATGAAATTGGTAGAATACTACTCGAAAGAAGGTTAAATGCAGACTATTCATGGGAATCTGTATGAAAAGGCATTAATTATACTTTGAGTGGGTTTCAGAGAGTCATTATTTGCAATATTAGTGTGGTGCAATAATTATAAGCTGCAAAGTTTAAGTTCAAAGTTCAAACTATAAATTACTACATAATATAAATAAAAGTGGGTTCAAACTTCAAATTAATAGTGACACATTAAGAGTTCCCCTAGTGCCCACTTGCAGCAATAAGAAATGGATCTGATTTTATAACATCTAATTTATATAGGTTGGTGCTGTAAATATACACCATTTAGATGATGATATTGAGCAATCGATAGTTGATAGATCCTTCCATTTGTTGGATAGTGATATATGATCATCTACCACTAGTACTCACTAAATATGTATTTCCTTATAACTGTTTAATCTGAAATGATTTGAAGTGGGGCAATTAAAGAGATTATCAATCATTACAAAGTTTTCAAAAACTTCCATTGTCCCATGGACTCCGGACATTTTTGCCGACAAAATATTTTTTATGCATGTACTTCCACAGTATCTTATATTATACATAGATGAAAAAGAAACTAATTTTACATTTGACAGATTTGTTGAAAATAATTATTCGTGTAATGGAGCTTCTGTCTTCTGTCTTCCGTCATCTGAAATCTGGAGTCTGGGCCACATCGAACAACTTATAAGAGGTATTGAACTATCTCTAGTATGGTATCTTATATATTGTGAAAAACGTGATTGAGTAGAACTAATCAGTATTGAAATTACTACGTCTTTATAATTGATTTGTTAATCAAAGCTTATATATCCAGTAGCGAACTAGCAGAGTCTCATCTAATTAACTGTGTCTTTCGTTATCAATTAGCACCTTCTGTTCAATACTGCATAAGTAGTACTAACCCAAACATAACATGATAGACCTAATTAAATTTGTCAAAAAGATTCTGGATATAATTTAAGTTAATTATACAGTAAAGATGTATTATGAGTGGCACTCAATGCTTATATACAATCATCGCCTTATTGCACTCATCAGCCACTGCCAACTTGCAAGTGCTGAATGCTCTAAAAAATTTCAAATATATTACGTCAGCGACTTTACCTATTACTAATTACGGCCCATTACCCTTTACCAATCAATAAATTTTCCTATCTCTAATATGTTATTATAAAGACTAACCCTCAATAATAAATATCATTTAACTCTCAAAACTAAATATCATATTATCTAATGCCCTTTAAATACTACAACAATCTTCTAGTGACTCGTCCAAAGATCACAAACTTCCTAACAACAGGGCTTTTATTTGGGGCGGGGGACACAATTGCTCAATTATGTTTCCCATCAAATAATAAATTGAACTCACAATATGATTCATATGATTATAAAAGAACCTTAAGGGCTGTTTTTTACGGTTCATGTGTCTTTTCCTTCATTGGTGATAAATGGTACAAACTACTATCAAAGATCAAATACCCAGGCGATCGATTGAAAAATCCCACAGTAAATTCCATTAGAGATACAATTTTAAGAACTTCAGTGGATCAATTAATTTGGGCACCGGTTGGTATCCCATTATACTATTTAGTAATGTCACAGTTAGAATTCAAGTCTTATTTAGAAACAAAGGAGAAAATATTGGAGAATTGGTGGCCTACACTGAAAGCAAACTGGACCGTTTGGCCTCTATTTCAATTATTTAACCTTGGCTTAGTCCCTGTCCAATTTCAACTACTTACTGTTAATATGATCAGTATAGCATGGAACACTTATCTGAGTCTCAGAAATAGTCATCAAATAGACCTTATTGAGAATTAAATTCACAATCTTATACACAACTAATATTTTGATTTTACATTTTTTACAGTTTTACATTTTACATTTTACATCTCATCGCTTAGTCATCCAATTAATTCCTTTTTTTTTTGATCTGAAACTTCTTTACCTGAAATTGCTCTCTTTTTATTTGATCTTCAGAACGCTGCATCATGTTGCCTCATAACTTACGTGTGTTAAGATCAGGCATACCACTGAATTCTGTACGTCGAACATCTCTATATCAATTCAACAAGTCCTTCCATCAATCCTATAAGAAGTTATCTAGATTCACCCCAGATTTGTCAAAAAATTCATACAATAAACATACCAAAAAAATAATAGCATTAGGTTCATTTACTTTATTATCGTTGACGCTGTATAACACCAATGACACAGCTCACAAGTCAATAAAACACACGTTTCAAACACTAGCGAGAGTCAATGTGATAACAATAGCCACGATCAAATGTTTTTATAATTATAAAAAAGCTTTATTATTGAATGATTTTGAATCTGATGAATCAATAAGACAAAATTCATTGAATGAATGTCATTTAAAATGTGCTGAAATAACATTAAGGGCATTAGAGAAAAATGGGGGTATCTACATCAAATTAGGTCAACATATCTCAGCAATGACTTATTTATTACCTAAAGAATGGACAACGACAATGATTCCATTGCAAGACAAATGTCCAAAATCTACGATTGAAGAAATCGATCAAATGTTCAAAGATGATTTGGATTGTTCAATCAATGATTTATTCACTGAATTCAATTCTATTCCAATTGGGGTTGCTAGTTTAGCTCAAGTTCATGTTGCGACATTAAAATCTACTAATGAAAGAGTTGCCGTCAAATGTCAACATCCTTCATTAAAAGAATTCGTGCCCTTGGATGTGCTATTGACAAGAATGGTGTTCAAACTATTGGATAAAGTCTTTCCTGAATATCCTTTGGTTTGGTTAGGTGATGAATTAAATGAATCTATTTATGTTGAATTGAATTTTAGAAATGAAGAAATTAATGCCAAAAAAACAAAAGAATATTTCCAAAATTTTCAAAGTTCTACAGCTCTAACCATTCCTAATGTTATTTCATCAAATAAAAGAATTTTAATAATGGAATACATTAAAGGTGAAAGATTAGACAATTTGAAATTCATGGACGAGAACAACATTTCAAGATCTGAAGTATCGTCTTGTTTATCACATATCTTCAACAATATGATTTTCACTCCAAATGTAGGTATTCATTGTGATCCTCATGGTGGTAATCTTGCCATTAGACCCAAACCAAAAAATTCAAATTCCAAAAATCCATTCAATTTTGAGATTATTCTATATGATCATGGACTATACAGACAAATCTCAACTCAAATGAGAAGGGACTATGCACATTTTTGGTTAAGTCTACTAGATAAAGATGTAACACAAATGCAAATATATGCTGAGAAATTCGCAGGTATTACGAAGGAACAATTCCCATTATTTGCAGCTGCAATCACAGGTAGAGATATTACAACAGCTCTGAACTATGATACTAGTAAAACTCGTGATGATCAAGAGATTAATAACATGAAATCTGCAATTTTAAGTGGAGATTTATTAGTTGATTTGATGAAAATATTGGCAACTGTACCAAGAGTAGTATTATTGATTTTGAAAACCAATGATTTAACAAGAAATCTTGATGAAAGTTTACAAAATCCATTAGGACCACAACGTACTTTTTTGATAATGACTAGATATTGTGCTAAGACGGTATATGATGAAGAAATTGAGGAAATTTGGGAAAATAAATCAATAAGTATCTATTTCAAATTGTTCTATTCTTTACATTCTTGGTTCAACTATAATCAAAGATGGGGTAAGTTATTCATTTATGATATGGCAATGTTATTGAGAAATCGGTTTCTTAAAAAGTCCTCAGTCGAGTTTTAAAAGACAAAAAGTACATGTTGAGATAATTGGCTTGTCATATATCCTGACAGTGTATGAATTATGTAATATTTCTGAAGTATTTCTGACATTTTCCAGCCATCCGTTTCTTTTTGTATTTCACAAGTACGTTCGTTATGGTAAACTTGTCGAAGTATGAAATTCACTTAATTACTGAATAAACTAATTTGAAAAACAACAAAGCACTTTTATTCTATCTATTTTTGATCTAAGATTAAGCAGAAGCCTTTTTAGCTCTTCTGGCTTGAACGGCAGCAGCTAATTCTCTTAACATATCTTCAGTTGATTCCCAACTAACACAACCATCGGTAACAGAAACTCCGTATTTCAAACCAGATTTACCTTCTTCTGGAATGGATTGTTTACCTTCATTAATATTACTTTCAATCATAACACCAATAATAGAATCTTCACCGTTTGAAACTTGTCTTGCAACTTCTTTTGAAACAATTGGTTGATTTCTGTAATCTTTGTTTGAATTACCATGAGAACAATCAACCATAATGACACCACCATTTAATTTAGCTTTAGCTTGTTTGATTGATTCTTCATCGTAATTAGTACCTGCTTTACCACCTCTTAGAATAACAAAACAGTTTTGATTACCTTTAGTGGTAGTGATAGCGGCAATACCATGCTTGGTAACACCCATGAAATGATGACCACAAGAAGCTGCCTTAACTGCATCAATAGCAACATCTAAAGTACCATCAGTACCATTTTTGAAACCAATTGGGAATGATAAACCTGAGGCTAATTCTCTATGCAATTGAGATTCAGTAGTTCTAGCACCAATAGCACCAAATGATAATAAATCTGCTAAAAATTGTGGTGATATTGTATCCAACATTTCAGAGGCAATTGGAACACCTTTTTTTGTTAGATCAGCAAATAATTGTCTTGATAATCTTAAACCTTTGTTGATATTGAAGGTTGAATTCAATTCGGGATCATTGATTAAACCTTTCCAACCAACAGTTGTTCTTGGTTTTTCTAGGTAAGCTCTCATGATGACGACTAAATCATTCTTCAACTCATCACTTAATTTCTTTAATCTATCAGCGTATTCCATGGCAGCACCATAATCATGAATGGAGCAAGGACCAACAATGACTAATAAACGATCATCTTCCTTTTTGATGACTTTGATAGCTTCTTGTCTACCTAAAGTGGCAGTTTTTAACGCAAGAGCAGAAGCTGGAACTTCACTTTGTAATAAAGCTGGTGATACTAGTGGATCGTAACCGGCAATGTTAAGATCTTCGATTTCTTCTGGGGCTGGGGTAGTGCTCTTAAATTCCATTGTTAGTTTGTGCTTGGTGTTTTAGAAGTTTGTTAAGTGTTATTGAAGATGAATTTTTGTGTAAAAATTTTATTTGACGCGTTTGATGACACATGGTATAACTGAGAGTTTTTAATGGCTAGAGTTGAGTCTGATGAATAATCCAGATTCCAGTCAGAATGGAAATTGTAAAAGAAGCAGTAGGCCGCACAACGAAACACAGAGCATCAACAACTCAACAAGAGATGTAATGTAGGCTGGATCTCTTTTCAGATTCAACTCTGTCCAATTTATTAATTTGTTGGTCGGTAATCATCGGCAATAAAACAAGTTTAGGGTATATATTTAGACGAAGATTGAGGTAATATTTCTATCCAAAATTCAAAGTCACTTCAAATTATTCAAATCACACTTAATTTCATCACTTAGATGGTTAAAATATACTCACCATTTCTGAAAATTTGAATTATTGATATCCAATTAATTAGTTTATAAGAGGTATTTTAGAGAAACAGAATTTGTTCACTTTTTTTTGCATCATGTTTTTTTTTGCTACTGAGAATTCTGAGTCACAATATTTTTACAGCTAAACTCGATGAGCTAAGAGTCAAGACTCAAGAGCATCAAAAACTTTACAAAGCTATAAGGCCTGTTTTTTTTTCGGTCTATTCAAAGATCCCATATTATATCGTCATGATGAGAAGTGCAAGTAGACTTATATATATATATAGTAGGAGACATTACAAACAGAGTACTCATCATAGTTAGATCAAGGAGATAAAAAGGTTACAAAGTAAAAAAAAACTTCCCCGCCAGGAGTCGAACCTGGAATCTTCTGGTTGCAGAAGTAACTACTGTAAATCGTAGCCAGACGCCGTGACCATTGGGCCACGAGGAACAGTTTACACTTCATAAGAAATGTGTGGTTCTATACCTAAAGTAAAGCCAGGTATTGGTACAGACACGCCTAACAAAAAATTCTTTAGCTAATTTCAATTCAAAACAAAACAGATATTATACTGTTTGACGATAGATCGTCATTTTAATCAGTTCGATTCTTTTATAATGGTTAAGAAATTATCAAGGTCTAAGATCACTCCTAAACCTGACCCAAGTCTTATGTTTTACGGTTCTGCGATCTATGATTTCTTATCACCTTTCAAAAAAGCTCAAAATCAATGGGCTGCAAGATATATGGTTGTTATATTTGCAATTATAATAAGATCTGCCATTGGACTAGGCTCATATTCCGGGTTTAACATGCCTCCAATGTTTGGTGATTTTGAAGCTCAGAGACATTGGCTTGAGATTACTCAACATCTACCAATTTCAGAATGGTATTATTATGATTTAGAGTATTGGGGATTAGATTATCCTCCATTAACAGCTTATCATTCTTACGTCTTGGGTAAATTAGGGTCATTTATCGATCCTTCTTGGTTTGCACTAGAGTCGTCAAGAGGGTTAGAAACAATTGAACTAAAATCATTTATGAGATTTACCGTTTTACTTAGTGAAATTATAATTTATATTCCTGCAGTTTTGAGATTTACAAGATGGAGTGGAAAATCGTTCAATCAATCACCAATCGATCAAACTATTGTTGCAAGTGCCATATTATTCCAACCTGCTCTATTATTGATTGATCATGGTCATTTCCAATATAATTCAGTGATGTTAGGACTGAGTTTATTATCAATTGTTCATTTATTCTATGAAAATTATATGTTGGCTTCAATTTTCTTTGTTTTATCACTAGCTTTTAAACAAATGGCATTATATTATTCACCTATCATATTTTTTTACCTATTAGGTAGATGTATCAATTTATCTAAGAATTCAAATTTATCAATCTTAAATAGAATCAACTTCATAAGATTAATAATGATTGGAATCTCCACAATCTTAGCATTTACTGTCATTTTTGCACCATTAGTTCTATTTGGAGATCTGGATAATCTAAAACAGTCAATATTTAGAATTTTTCCGTTTAATCGTGGTATTTTTGAAGATAAAGTCGCTAATTTTTGGTGTTTTTCAAACATATTCATTAAATATAGAACAATTTTCACACAAAACCAATTACAAAAAATCTCCTTATTACTCACATCAATTGGATTTTTACCCTCATGTTCATTAATTTTCACAAATCCAAATAAAAAATTACTATTATGGACATTAAGTGCATGTTCATTATCATTTTATTTATTTTCATTCCAAGTCCATGAAAAGACAATCCTTGTTCCATTGTTACCAATAACGTTATTATATTCAACAAATGACACCGATGAAATCGCTATGGTGTCATGGATAAATAATATTGCTTTATTCAGTTTATTCCCGCTATTGAAAAAAGATGGTTTATTGTTACAATATTTTTCAATGTTCTTATTATCTAACTGGTTATTAGGTAATTTGAGTTTTTTAACTCCAAAATTTTTCCCAAAAATATTAACACCAGGTCCTTCAGTCTCTTCAATTAGATTAAATACTAAAAAAAGACATGGTTTACCATCTGGTTGGTTTTGGAATTTTATTATTTTATCTTCTTATGCTGGAGTTGCTGTTGTACATTTATGTGATACATTTTTAGTTCCCCCAGAAAGATATCCTGATCTTTGGGTTTTAGCGAATGTTTCTTTATCATTTGGTTGCTTTGGTTTGTTTTGGTTATATATTCATTACAAAATGTTTAAATTACGTGGTACATAATTAAGATAAGTGATTCTTACAAATTTCGGACTAAAGTTTTTGATATTGATAGATGATTAATTTTAAAATATTAATAATGAACATGTTCTCAACAATTTGGGAATATAATACCCTCCTTCAATTTTCTATCAGCCGTAAATATACCCCATTCTGTTTCCCACTTTGCCCCATCTGTATGATAAACACTTTTCCAAGGTTCATCAAATGCTTCAAAGAAAAACCATGGCACACTTCTCTTTTTGGATTCACAAATCCATTGATTCAAAAAGTACTGCATCTGTCTTTTACCAGCTACTGCTCCATTGAACTTACCACCTTGATATGGCCATCCAACTTCTGAAATAATTAACTCAATATTTTCTGATTTTTTCAGAATGGCTTGTTGCCTAACTGGTTCAACATTCAGATTAACAAAGTCATAAACCCATTGGGTTGCATTAGTGACACTATCTCCATTAAAAAATGGATGGGTATTTGTACCAAATATATCTGATGCTACTAATACGTCCAACTCTGTTTTAGACCCCAACTCAGATGTACCAACCGGTAAATTCCATTTTAGCTCATTGACCACAAATGATTTAGCATCTTTAATATAACTTGCCAATCCCAATGGAGTTTGCTCTTCTCTAAACAAAACTTCATTACCAATATATAAAGACTCGAAATATTTTCTTGGGTATGATCTTAATAACTGCTTCATATCATCCATTTGTTGTAAATTGATATTTTCATCTTTACCAATCCAAACTCCTAAAGCTAGTGAAACATTTAAATTTAGCGCTTTAATTGAATCTAGTATGAACTTGGCTTGATTGCACTGAGTACCATAAGTCCTGATTCTTGAGGTAACTTGAGACAAAAGTGCAACATCTAAAATGACATCTTGCAAATTAACCCCACACATCGGATATATGACGTTTCTTGGAGCATAATCAATCCCATAGAATACATTTCTTAATTGAGTATTATTCATTACTTCTTTAATTTTGGGGTTTTCTTTATATTTTTGTGGAATTTGACTGAATTGTGTTATACCTGCAATGCTTGCGCTTAAATCTGGTTTTGTTTCATCAATTTCTTCAAATGGTTTAGAAGTTATATTTTTGAGGGTTTTCAGGCTAGGTTCTAAGTTAAAGTCGTTTTTATCACCAAGTCTTATGCTATTTGCAGATATATACTCTCTAAGTAAGTTATTCCTATGATCTGGAGTAATATTTGATAAATAGTTTTTAACAATACCATCAGAGCCTCTTGAATAGATAATAATAAAAGGAATAAAGATACACAATGAAGCCATTAATAAAACGAATAAAACCCAAATGATAACATATTGTGCCTTCTCATTTTTTCTTAGTAATCCAGTGAAATCTCCAGACTGCTTTGACCAGAAATTTCCTGATTGTTTATTCAATTTTGGATCTTCTGCCTTATAGAAGTTTTTGAAAGGTGGTGTAAATGAGCTGAAAAAGCTAGGCTTTTTGATTGCCTCTATTTTAAATTTATCTTTTGGTTTCAAACAGTTTAGTTCTGTCTCAACTGTAATTGGATTATACTTAGAGACTTCTTCATTATGATCAAGCATATCTCCTTCGACATTTCTTTCAATCAAAGATTCGAATTTTGCTGTTGAAATATCACTCGAAACTTTCTGGAAACTCTTCAAACTTTGAGAACGACCAACATCAATTAATTGGGAGAAAAGTAAAGGGGTTCCATCACTTGAAGATTCCATTTGATTTGTTTTTTTAGACTGGACTGACTTTGATCTATGAAGAGTTGACTTCATTAGATTTAATTGATTTTGAGACACATTCATAGAGTTGTTTCGAATTATTGAATCCTTAATAAGACTTCTTTGTAAGTCATCTGTAGGTTCATCGAAGTCTTCTTTGGTTGTTGTTTGAGGTTTTAGTTCTGAGAATCCAGAATAGAGTAATGCGGGAAATGCACTTTCCCAAGGCTGTGTATCAGTGGCTTGAGTATCTAAATCATGTGGCATGCGACCTTCTTCAGTGAAGTTTTTTTGAGATGAAGTTGTCAGAGGACAAGAAGAAATTGGATAATTCGTAGTATCTGTATTATCTTTATTTGAGCTCTTCAGCTCAGGTTCTTCGCCAATTTGAAAGGACATCTCTTTGGATGTTGAGATAACAGGAGCTGAGTGGATGGCTTTGCTTTTGATCAAGACAGTATCAGTTGAATTATCTGGATCTATTGTCTTCTGAAACGAATAATTACTAGAAGCAAGTCTGGTGTTAATCTTTGAATCTTTTAAAATTCTATTTGAATTGAAATATTCGCCTTGCGAGTTAAGATCATCATCAGAAGAGTTATGGCGTGAGGAAGATGATGACAGAATCATGTATGAAGTTGGATTAGCTATTTCTTCAACTTGATCATCGTTAAATTCGGTATAATTTGGGGATAAAGTCGGCGTATGCTCAATATTTGGGCTTTTACTCTTTGGTGAGGTTTGAGTACTTGCTGGGTTTGAGATAATATCAAATATAACTTGAGACTTCCTTCTTAATAATTCGCCATTTGGAATTAACTCTTCATCATCCTCGTAAGTTGAATCAACTCGATCTTGCTTTATATCTGCTGTGCTTAGACGAAAAGATTTAGACATTCCTGGGTCGGATAACAGTAGCTGCGCGCTGTTCGAAACTTGCAGTTGATGTTTAATTGATACCAAAGTTGTTTTGAAAAAAGTGGTTTGTTTATAAAATTGGTTTTGTGGTTTGATTTGTCCATAGAATCATAGAGAAAATAATATATTGGCGTGGAAACTAACCGAAGCTGTTTGGGCATTGATGGAATAAGTCTAGTCTATGTTCTAGAAGGGTGTATTTATCATATATGGAATCTTGGCCCAAATAACATCTAATCATCTCAATATTTGATTGTAAATTGGCTATATCAGATTTATGTCAATTTTGTCTCTTATCTACTATATGTTTATGTTGTATAGATACTAAATATAAATTATTTTAGAGAAAAAAAATATATATGATTTTGTGTCACAATTATTACGTAATTTAAAATTGTATGGATCTCAGTGATAAGAGCGGAAGAAGAATACGATACAAGGGGCTGAATTAGTGGGAAGCGACTACTAATAAATGAACTGGCTACGGCCCAGTGTCCCTTATCCAAATATGAGATGGGTTCTTGTTTATTATTTGAGCTTTGAAGGTGAACCGCGTGTTTCAGATCATAGTTACATGCTGTGTGCGTTTGAATTAGCATGTAACAGAGAAAACTCTCCTTATGAGCTAAGGAGACATCTAGAAGTGATGGTTTCAGGCCATTTATTCTCACCAGCATATACTGGAAACGAACTACAAGCGCTGGCCAGTGGGTATAATAAGATGGTTTATCAATATTAATAAGTATTGTTTTTACAGAAGTATGATTTTCTGAGATTAGAGGAACTGATAAAGCCTTTTTTGTGGACCTATATTCAGATACGAAAGACAATATAACAGCCACAAAAACAATAACTGATGGGCAAAAAGGAATTTTGGTGGACACCAAGTCATTGTCAAAATCGAAACGAAGATCAATAAACTAGTTGAGATC
This sequence comes from Phaffomyces antillensis, assembly GCA_003707195.2. Taxonomy (NCBI): domain Eukaryota; kingdom Fungi; phylum Ascomycota; class Saccharomycetes; order Phaffomycetales; family Phaffomycetaceae; genus Phaffomyces; species Phaffomyces antillensis. Next base: position 51,524 of record PPNI02000044.1, read on the forward strand.
TTAACTGCATCTTATTATAAAGCTAAAACATATAAGAAATTTCTTTTACAATTCATGCAAGAAATTATGAAATCAGCGCGATATTGTATCTAATTCCATAGCAAAACTGAAAACTGAAAACTGAGGTTGATTATTCAATTTTTTTAGTATCAGAGTTAGAAATACATAATCACGAAAATTTTCAAAAACAGAGTCATTCAAGATCCAAAATAAAGAAACGTTGGTATTAATTTTTCGTATAACCCATGTGGGCATTTCGGTCAATTAAATCAGGATTGAAAACACAAAGAAGTAAAGAATTCAATTAGTATATTCCAATTCAATTTCCTTTCAACCAAAAAACAGAATCCCAAGTCTCTTTTTCAACCTCTCAGAAAAGTAACTAGTCACACGAACAAATTCTTGTTGCAAAAGTTCAGATGTCTCTCAAAAGTTCACTGTAAAAAAAAGTAGACATATGAATGAAAAAAAAAAAAAAAAGACAATGCCGCGAAATTTCTAAAAAAGACCAAAAGCAACCACCTCAATCTTTAATCTATTAAAAACCCTTAATTCACCATCTGCGGGAAACTTTCATAACTTGAGACCTTCATCAGATCAATTATTTTTTTTTAATTAGACAGAATAGTCATTTACTGCACTTTGAAAATAATATTTTTCCCAAAACACTTGCTTATTGAACGTTTTGATAATAGTATCCACCTTCAATAATGAAGTTTTCGCATTCCATACAGTTCAACGCTGTACCTGAATGGTCTACTAAATACATAGCATACTCAAACCTAAAGAAGCTTATTTATACCTTACAAAGGGAGTCTCTCATCACTTCAGGTCATCAAAATAGGGACAACGAGGCCTCTTACCTTATAACTGGCGATTTACATCAAAATAGAGATGCTATCAAAGTCTTCACTGCTGCATTAGATGCAGAATTAAAGAAAATAGACAACTTCTACCAAGAGAGAGAAGTCACTACTTTTGAAGATCTATTATTATTTGAGCACGATTTTGAAGATTTCGAAAATGAAATCAAAGGTACTAATAAAATGACAACCGCTTTACGTCGCCATAGGTCTATTCCTGCAACTATCGGTCAATCAGAAAGTACTGATAATCTTCTTGATAATACCGCTGCTGCTCAAGATGATGATGATGGTTCCGATGATGATGAAGAACTTGGTGTTCAGTCTTTCGATCCTAGGAGAGGAAGAAGAAGTTCTTTGCCTTTAGATACAAGAGTTAGACGTAACTCAAGCTTGTTACGTTCCAAATCACCAGAGTTTTGGGATGGTGATTATGATGCCATCAAGTTAGATCCCCTCTCAGTCCTTGCCGATATTAGAATCACTTTAAAAAGGAGATCAATTGCATTATTCACAGTTTTATCGGAGTTGAAATCATTTATTGAGTTGAATAAAACTGGTTTCACAAAGGCTTTGAAAAAATTTGATAAATCCTTAAATACAAAACTAAAATCTGAATATCTTGAAAATAATCTGAAATCTTCATACACTTTCAGTTCAGAAACTGAAGAAACTCTTAAAAATAAAATTGAACGCTTGATTCAAGTCTATGCTTCTCTAGCAACAAATGGATCTATTGAAAATGCGAAAGCTGAACTAAGATTACATCTCAGAGAACATGTTGTCTGGGAAAGAAATACAGTTTGGAAAGATATGATTGGTTTAGAAAGAAAAGCACAAAATGCTTCTGTTGCGAAAAGACACAACTCTAAAGAAATTCTAGTCGGTGAAGAAGATGAAGCTAAAGATCGAACTTTTATGGATACTGGTTTTATCAAATTATGTGTCATTGCAGTTATTACTTTATTATTATTGAAATTTTCTCCATTTAGTGAAGTAGAACAAAGAAATTGTTTTGCCATTTTAGTTTGCTCTTCTTTATTATGGGCAACTGAAACTATTCCATTATTTGTGACTTCTTTGTTGGTTCCTTTGTTAATTGTTGTATTAGGTGTTATTAAAGATGATGAAGGTAATAGACTAAACCCAGAACAAACTTCTAAATATATCTTATCACAAATGTGGTCCCCCGTTATAATGTTATTATTAGGTGGTTTTACCTTAGCAGCAGCTTTATCTAAATATAATATTGCTAAAATCGTTTCAACTTATATCTTATCAAAAGCTGGTACAAACCCAAAAATCATTTTGTTAACAATTATGGGTGTTGCGTTATTTGTATCCATGTGGGTCTCTAATGTTGCTGCCCCTGTTTTATGTTACTCAATCATTCAATCTTTATTAAGAACATTACCTCGTGGCTCTCAATTTGGTAAACAATTAGTATTAGGTATTGCATTAGCTTCAAATATTGGGGGTATGGCTTCACCGATTGCATCTCCACAAAATATTATCTCTATAGGAATTATGGATCCACAACCTTCATGGGGTCAATGGTTTGCTGTTGCCATTCCAGTTTGTTTAGTCTCATGGATTCTAGTTTGGTTATATCTATTGGTCTGTTTCAGATCAAATGAACAAATCACAATTGCAGGTGTTAGAAAAGTTGACGATAACTTCACAAAGACTCAATGGTTTATCACTTTTGTCACTTTAATCACTATTTTCTTATGGTGCTTAGCTCATCAACTTGAAGGTTTGTTTGGTGAAATGGGTATCATTTCAATCATTCCAATGTTATTGTTCTTTGGTACTGGTATATTAACAGCAGAAGATTTTAATAATTTCTTGTGGACTATTGTCATTTTAGCGATGGGTGGTATCGCTTTAGGTAAAGGAGTTTCATCATCTGGTTTATTGGCCACTATTGCAAATGAAATTCAACAAAGAGTTGTTGGTTATTCATTATTCTCTGTCTTATTAGTGTTTGGTAGTTTAATCTTGGTGATGGCCACTTTTGTCTCACATACTGTTGCCGCATTAATTATTGTTCCATTGATTGCTGAAATTGGTTCAAACATGGAAGATCCACATCCTAATTTATTAATCATGGCTGCTGCTTTCTTATGTTCCTGTGCTATGGGTTTACCAACATCAGGGTTTCCTAATGTTACTGCAATTTCATTAGTTGATGATTTTGGTGAGAGATACTTGACTGTTGGTAACTTTATTTTAGGTGGTGTTCCATCATCAATCTTTGCATTTCTAGTCGTTGTTACTGTTGGTTTCGTTTTAATGAGAGTTTTAGGATTTTGATCAACTCTTTCATTGATCTAATGATGTTAACTTATCTTTTAAACAAATAACAATGGTAATAATAATATCTTGATACTAACTTACAAAGATTAACTATCAATTAATGCCCTTCATATAAACATAAACATATAAAGTTGAAATCAAAAATGCAATCTAGGCTTTATTTAGAATATAGAAAAATAACACATTCACACTAATTTAAGTACCGAAATAAATCTCATCAATAAAAGTCTTTCTAAACCATGTCTCTCTTTCAAGGCTCTTCCTATAACCAATTTCAGCAACAACGACTTTAACACCTCTAAAAGCCTTCATAATTCTACTTAATCCGACTTCTGTAGCCATATAACAAACTACTGTAATATCTTCCATGGCAACACCATAATCCACTAATACTTGAATTGCCATAATAACAGCGGCACCTGAGATTATTTGAGCATCAAATAATAAGATCTTTTTATCTTCTTTGCCTATGTTTTTAGGCAATGCATTGGTATGGAGTTGAGGTTCACCTGTTGTTGAATCAGATTGGATTAAAAGTTTACCAATTGCAACCTCTGGTAAAGTTTTTTTTAAAGAATGCATGAAACAATCACCAGATCTTATTATATTAACAGCTAATACCGTTTCTGAAGGGCCAACTGTTTTCAGCGAGATATTGAGAGGTGTCGTGATTGTTATTTTTTTGAATTTGTTCAATTCTAATGCCTTATTGATTAATGTTGTTGCAATTCTATCAAAATAGAATATGAAATCATCTCTTGGTGTATGTTTATTCAATAGTAATGTATAGATTCCCTTTGATTGATTAGTTGATTCCAAAACAAACAAATTAGGATAGTTTTTCGAGTTCACTTCTCTCTTACCTGTTAAGTTTTCCAATTTAGCTAGATGAGATTCAGATTTCAATATCAATTGTTTTTTGATATGTTGGATTAACAAATCAATACCAACTTTGTTCTCTAAGCCTCTAGGAACAATCAAATCTGCATATTTCATTGTTGGTTTAACGTATCTCTCAGCATTTGGCTTGACAGTTTTGGACCATTGATCTAATACACTTTTCAAATCACGGCCTCTGTATAAAATATCACGATTAAGTCTTCTTGCTAAACAGATATCTAAATCAGTATCAACATAAATCATGATATTCATCAAATTTCTTAATTTCTCACTGTATAATGAGTATAAACCTTCCACGATTATGACATTGGCACCATAAATTGTTATAATTTGATCAGTTTTAGCATGTTCAACAAATGAGTAGACAGGTACATCAGTTTTTCTACCTTCTTTCAAAGACAAAACGGAATCATAAGCAGCTTCTAGATCAACTGCATCAGGATGGTCGAAATCGTATTCACTTCTATGTGCTTGATCCTTCTGTTGAGGTGTCAACTCTCTATAAAAATTGTCTAATGATAGCAACACGGTCCATGGAGTATTAATATCTTGAATTATTTTGGCTGCAATACTAGTCTTACCAGAGCCAGATGTACCAGCCATCCCAATAATATAAGGTTCTGTCCATGGAGGGACGTAAGAGTCGTCTAGTGTAGCGCTTTCTAATCCAGCTTCCGATAGCACATCTCTATCTGTACTTATGAAGGACCCACGCCCACCACGAGGAGTAATTCTGGATCCCCTCCTGACAGGAACACTGGCACTTTTTTTGAGATCCACAGAGTCTCTCGTTGCTTCTTCATCAAGAAGAGTACCGGATTCTGACATCTGGAATTGAGATGGATTTTTGGTTTCTAATGGAGAGTATTTGATAGGTTTTGATAGTTGAAGAATTTTTTGTTTACATCACCGAGTCTTCAATAATCTAAATGAATGAGCTGCCAAAGATGAAAAATCAGAGGAGAAACAGAGATACAGACAGATGGGAGAGTGATTCTGAAGATGAAAAAAATCTGAAAGCTCAAGAGTACCCAGGCGATGAAGACGCAAATTCAAAGGAAGTTGTAGACCAAAACACTGATGATGCTAAAGAAGATTACAATCAAAAGACTGAAGAATACGTCAACGAGGATGTCCAGGAATTAAGATCAATCGCAAGGCAAAAGTACTTGGGTAAAAGAGAAGAAGAAAGATTTATTCTCTTACAAAGAGAAGTTGAAGAATTAGAAGGAGATGTTGTAAAGTATGGTTGGGAAAACTTGACTAAAAGAGAACAAGATGAAATTAACCATAAGAGGGAATTGCTTCAACTTATTAAAGAGAAAAGAAACTTAGACAATATACAAGGATTCTCTTTACAGGAAGACTATGTTAATGAAGATGGTAAAGTAAGCAAAAAGAGAAAAGAAGAAGCTTTAAATACAAGATACAAAGATACGGGCAATACCATTTCTGATTATGATCAATGGGAGAACCAACAACTTGAAAAGACTAAAAGGGCTAAGATTTTACATCCAGATGATATCATAGCTCCGAATCAAGAACAATACGAGTATGTGTTTGATGATCTTCAAAATATTGATTTCATGTTGGATGAAAGGTCAACAATAACAGAAGAACAAAAAGCTTTAGAAATTCAAATCAAACAAGAAGAAACAAGAATAAAATCAATTGATGAAGTGAGGAAATCATTACCTGTGTACAAGTTCAGAACTGAATTGTTAGAAGCTATAAGAAAATATCAAGTTTTGATAGTTGTCGGAGAAACAGGTTCTGGTAAAACTACTCAATTACCTCAATATTTGGTAGAAGACGGTTATACTAAGAACGGAATGAAGATTGCGTGTACTCAACCTCGTAGGGTTGCAGCGATGTCTGTTGCTACAAGAGTTGCTGATGAAATGGGTGTTGTATTAGGGCATGAAGTTGGTTACTCCATTAGATTTGAAGATAAAACCAATGAAAAAACAGGCTTGAAATATATGACTGATGGTATGTTATTAAGGGAATTTCTAACGGATCCTGAATTAAGTGGATATTCAGCATTAATGATTGATGAAGCACACGAAAGAACATTATCAACAGATATACTGTTTGGTTTAGTTAAAGACATCACTAGACACAGACCAGATTTGAAACTATTAATTTCATCAGCTACTATGAATGCGGAAAAATTCAGTAATTACTTTGATGCAGCCCCAATATTCAATATTCCAGGTAGAAGATTTCCTGTTGATATTCATTATACAAAACAACCAGAAGCGAATTACATCCATGCTGCAATCACCACAGTTTTCCAAATCCATACATCTCAAGGACCTGGTGATATCCTTGTATTTTTAACAGGGCAAGAAGAAATTGAATCGATGGCTGAAAATTTATTAGAAACTTGTAAGAAATTAGGAAATAGAATAAAAGAAATGATCGTTTGTCCAATTTATGCTAATTTACCATCTGAATTACAACAAAAGATCTTTGAACCTACTCCTGAAAATGCAAGAAAAGTTGTTTTAGCTACTAATATTGCTGAAACTTCGATCACTATTGATGGGATCGTTTACGTTATAGACCCAGGTTTTGTGAAAGAAAATGTCTATAACCCAAGTACAGGCATGGAAAGTTTGATAGTGACGCCATGCTCAAGAGCATCAGCGGATCAAAGAGCTGGTAGAGCTGGTCGTGTTGGACCGGGAAAATGTTTTAGATTGTTTACCAAATGGTCCTATTTCAATGAATTGCCTGCAAATCCAACTCCTGAGATTTTAAGAACAAATTTAGCAAGTGTTGTGTTGCTATTGCTATCTTTAGGTATTAATGATCTTATTCATTTTGACTTCATGGATGCTCCATCTAGTGACACATTGATCAAATCATTGGAATTATTATACGCATTAGGTGCATTAAACTCCAAAGGTCAATTAACTAAACTTGGTAGACAAATGGCTGAATTTCCAACAGATCCAATGTTGGCTAAAGTGTTGTTATCATCAGAGAAGTTCAATTGTACAAAAGAGATTTTATCTATCATTGCAATATTAGGAGAATCTGGTGCATTATTCTATAGACCTAAAGAAAAAAAATTGATGGCTGATAGTGCTAGAGAATCATTCACAAAATCAAGTGACCATTTGACTTTATTGGAGATTTACAAACAATGGGAAGATTCGGGATACTCAATCCAATGGTGTCGTGATAACTTCTTACAATATAAATCATTAGTCAGAGCAAGAAACGTCAGAGATCAATTAGAAAGGTTATGTGATAGAGTTGAGATATTGGTTAAGTCTAAAAATGATGTTAAAGTACGAGATGGAATGACTTTAACCACTGATATTGAGAAATCAATTGTTTCAGGATATTTCCCTAACGCTGCCAAACTTTCAAAGAACGGTGATGGATATAGATCTTTAAAAAAAAACCAATCAGTTTATATTCATCCATCTTCAGTACTACATAAAGTCAAACCACCTCCAAAACTTGTGATTTATAATGAATTGGTGCTAACGAGTAAAGAATTCATGAGAAATTGTATGCCGATCCAACGAAACTGGTTGAAAGAACTGGCACCTCATTACTTTAGTGGACTAGAAGAAAATAAATAAATACATATTCCCATATATTATTGGCTGTAGTGTTTCGCGGTGTTGAAAAATAATCTTGAAATGTAAACAAACCTGTTCTACATAAAATACCAAATTAACAACTCCTAATTCATGGAGCACAACAACCCATTACAGCCATTCTGGTACGATGGCTCTAGATCACAGGATTCTAAAATAATATTGAATCTGGCTCCAAAAGATAAAATAACAAGGGATATTGATGCTGGCGGGACCCAGTTCCATACAAGAGACCCAGATTTCAGTAGTAAGAAGAGATCTATAGACCAAGCAAACACAATCAACAAAAGAAGAACATTTGATGTGATTAACTCATCTAACCTCCCACAATCTGATCTTTTACTCACTAGTGATGACTCGCAATTCAATATTAATAGTAGTACTAATAATTCATCAAAGATTAATATTTCTTCACACCCATCTTATAATTTAAGCTCAGAATCAGTTTATAACTTCCAACCTGATGAATTTAGTCAAAGAGTCGCATCATCTCCGCCATTTGCCTCATTCAATCTGAATAGCTCTCCACAAATGGATTTTTATCCAGAGAATTCGGATCATCTGTTCACTTCACAGGCTACAATGGTACCTATGAGTCATGACGATTCAGATGATTCAGACGCCACTGTGAATTTCAATGTCACACCTTTCAATAGAGTTCATGGATATATCAGTAGTGAGAATTTTCCCGAAGATCAATACACTGATGATGAAGAACTAACCATCACAGCTAAAGGCATTTTCAATCAATGTATAGAAGAAGGTAAACCAAAAGTACATTTAGAAAATCTTGGACTGAAGGTCATACCAGATGAGATTGAAGATCTAAAGAACCTAATATGTATGGGAAGAACAGGAATTGAAGTTCCAAATATTGAAATTTATGCCACTCATAATAATTTGAAAATTTTACCACCTACTTTATTCAACATTTCAAATATCACAGTATTATCTCTAAGAGACAATAAATTAAAGAAAATAGCCGGTAAGATTCAAAGATTACAAAAACTTACAGACCTATCAATAGTTTCCAATGAAATTAGAGTTGTACCATATCAAATATTAAAGTTACCAAATTTAGTTAATTTTCTAGTTAGACCGAATTACAACCTAATAGAACTGAAAAATCAAGATCCTGATTCCTATTATTGTGTTAATGATGAAAATATTGATCATAATGTCGATGTTAGAAGGTATGTCTCAAAATTGAAATTTATTGATACTATAACAATGCCAACTTCATCACAAGTTGTTCAAGAAACAATCAAATCAGATCGAGAAATTTTAGAATCTTTAACTCCTGTACCTAAACTATCAGAATTATGTTTGAGAAATATAAGTCAATACAGTGTCACCCATTCAGAAACTAAAAAGTGGAAGAAAAATGTTGGATTGCCAATTCAACTAAAGATAGCAAAGGCTTTTCAGAAGGGGATTTATGACGAAACATGTTCAGTATGTAGTAAAATTAATGTGAATCCTGTTGCTAAAGCTCTAGAATGGTGGGATTTCAAATCTCAAAAGTTGATCCCAGTTAGAAGAAATTTTTGTTGCGGTAATTGTGTTAAAAAATGGTTAGATGAAGTTGAAAATTGTAGAATTTTACATGAAAAGGGGTTTAGTGAGGATAATCTTGATGTTAATGAAACTGAAGAAGCTGGGAATGAAACTAATGATGCCATTGGCACTGCTCTAAGCTTCAATCAAGAGTTTTAGTGTCCTTTTATGTATAAAACTTAGTTGAAATATGAAGATAATAAGTGTAAGTTCCGCGCCCGAGGGTCACGTGACCTGTCAGCAAAAAATACCGGAATTGCAAATTTAAACCATCAGATGGCATAAAAGTCCCATAGAACTTATATTCGCATTTTGATAAACAAAACAGCTGATTTGGTTTTGTATCCAATTGAAATATTAATCAACTCAGAATTTACTTCATCAATGACTATTAGTAAGCCTATTGTTAACGGAACTTCATTTTACACTCTAAAGACCTCATCAAGGGATGCTTTCCAAAAGGCATCAAATTTTTATGAAAACTTGATTGGTTTCACGATTAAGTCTGAAACCGCTTATAACATCATTCTCAATTCAGGACAAGAATTCCCAGAAGTTACAGCATCAATTGAGATTCTTTATGATGAGTCTTCAAAGCAACCAAATTTAGAGTCTTTGAAACAAGAAAGATTAATTAATGATTGGAGATCATTAAAATCAAACATCGTTTTCAAAACAGATTCAATTGAGCTTATCTATGAAAATATCAAGAACAATGAATCAAAACTTCAATGGCAAGCCTATCCTTCAGAAATTGCCCCTATTGAAGTTTATGTCATAGATCCCTTAGGTTATTTAATCGGTTTTACTTCATTGACTCATCCATTATCAACAATTGCTCCATTATACAGGAAACTTGAGACAAATGAGCAAGGGTTTTCAACTGATAACACAACATCTTTTGTTGAAACATCGACTCAGACAGGTTTAAGAAATATTGCGGTCATGACTTCTGGTGGGGATGCACCAGGTATGAATGCTTGTGTTAGAGCTGTTGTCAGAGCTGCTATTTATAGAGGAAGTAGAGCTTTTGCTATCTTTGAAGGTTATGAAGGTTTACTTAAGGGTGGTGATGAATATATCAGAGAAATGGATTGGCAAAGCGTTAGAGGTTGGTTAAGCGAAGGTGGTACTAATATTGGTACTGCCAGATGTAAGGAATTTAGAGAAAGATGGGGTAGATTAAAGGGTGCTAAGAACTTAATTACAGCTGGTATTGATGCTTTAATTGTTTGCGGTGGTGATGGCTCTTTAACAGGTGCTGATTTATTTAGAAAAGAATGGCCATCATTAATTGAAGAATTATTGAAAAATGGTGAAATTACCAAAGAACAACATGATAGACATCAACATTTGAGTATTTGTGGTACTGTTGGCTCCATTGATAATGATATGTCAAGTACTGATTCCACAATTGGTGCTTATTCCGCATTGGCTAGAATTTGTCAAGCTATTGATTATATCCATGCGACTGCTAATTCCCATTCTCGTGCTTTCATTGTTGAAGTTATGGGTAGACATTGTGGTTGGCTAGCTTTGATGGCTGGTATTGCTACAAGTGCTGATTATATTTTGATTCCTGAAAAACCAGCCTCTTCAAAAGAGTGGACTGAGCAAATGTGTGATATTGTTAGCAAACATAGATCTAAAGGTAAAAGAAAAACTATTATCATTGTTGCTGAAGGTGCCATTGCTTCTGATTTAACTCCAATCAGTTCAAAAGATGTCAAAAATGTTCTTGTTGATAAATTAGGTTTAGATACAAGAATCACTACTTTAGGTCATGTTCAAAGAGGTGGTACTGCTGTTGCGTCAGATAGAATCTTAGCAACTTTACAAGGTGTTGAAGCTGTTAAAGCTGTTTTAGAAAGCACACCAGAGACTCCATCTTATATGATTGGTATCACTGAAAACAAAATTGTTAGAAGACCATTAGTTGAAGCTGTTGAGCTAACTAAACAAGTTGCCGAAGCAATTTCTCAAAAAGATTTCAAAAGAGCTATTTCATTAAGAGATACTGAATTTATTGACCATTTAAACAACTTTATGGCTATGAACTCTGCTGATCATAATGAACCTACATTACCTGTTGAAGAAAGAAAGAATATCGCTATTATTAACATTGGTGCTCCAGCTGGTGGTATGAATAGTGTTGTTTATGCAATGGCTACTTATTGTATGTCAAGAGGTCATACTCCATATGCTATTCATAATGGGTTTACTGGTCTTGCAAGACACGAATCTGTTAGATCAATCAACTGGTTAGACATTGAGGGTTGGATTTCTAGAGGTGGTTCAGAAATTGGTACTAATAGAACAACACCTGAAGAAGCTGATATTGGGTTAGTTAGTTACTATTTTGATAAATATAACTTTGATGGGTTGATTATTGTTGGTGGTTTTGAAGCATTTATCTCTTTACACCAATTAGAAAGAGCTAGAATTGATTTTCCAGCTTTCAGAATCCCAATGGTTTGTATTCCTGCAACTATTTCAAACAATGTTCCAGGTTCTGAATATTCTTTAGGTTCTGATACTTGTTTGAATTCATTGATGGAATATTGTGATATTGTTAAACAGTCAGCTTCTTCAACGAGAGGACGTGTATTTGTTGTTGATGTTCAAGGTGGTAATTCAGGTTATGTTGCCTCATTAGCTCAATTAGCATGTGGTGCACAGGCCTCATATGTTCCAGAAGAAGGTATTTCATTAGAACAGTTAGATTTAGATATACAGTCATTAAAACAATCATTTGTCATAGCTGAAGGTCAAGCAAGATCAGGTAAACTGATATTGAAATCAGAATATGCCTCCAAAGTTTTATCATCTCAAGTGATTGCTGATATTATAACTGATGAAGCTGGTGGTAGATTTGATGCTAAAACTGCTACACCAGGTCATGTTCAACAGGGTTCATTACCATCAGCTACTGATCGTACCAGAGCCACTAGATTTGCCGTTAAAGCAGTTAAATTCATTGAAGAGAATTGTGAAATCACATCGAGAGTTCATTATGATGAAAAGTTTGATTCAGCTGATAAATCAATTAGTGATACTGCTGTCATTTTAGGTATCAAACGATCACATTTAAGATTTTCTCCAATTAGAAAAGTTTATGATTTTGAAACTTCATTGAGTAAAAGAATGCCAAAAGTCATTCATTGGGAATCTACAAGAGAAATTGCTGATACTTTAGTTGGTAGAAATAAAATTCCTGTTCCATCTAAATGAACATTTGATAAAAATAGCTCAAATTAGATCATTTCAGTTTTTGTTCCTCATATAAATTATACTAGTTCTTATAATATAATAATAATAATGATGTTTAAATAAAAATCTTTGTCATTTATTTCGTCGTTTATTTATTTTTATTGCCTTCCTCTTCCATTATTCAAATTATAAGCCTCCATTAAACTCTTCAGTCTACTTATAATCTCAGCTGCTTCTATACTGTTAATGGCTTCAAAATCATACCTTTTAGGACCTCTTGCCTTATTAACAATTATTTTGAAGTTTGATGGAACCCTTTTACTAACTTTGCAAGATTTTATACTATCTATATGAAATGTAGTTGTTTTGAAATTTGTATCATACCAATTTTTTTCATCTTTTGGCATGATGTAAACATAATCACCATCAATTGCAAATTCTCTTTCATGTCTATTTATAAAGGACATTGGTAATCTTCTCCAAACTGTATATTTTTGATACTGTCCCGTTAGTGGTGTATCAGGGAATGATAATCTCTCTTGTTTAACCTGCGATGATCTTGAAAAGTCTCTCATTCTCAGAGATGTAGCCAGACCATGTTTAGATAATGAAGAAGAAAATCTACTAGATGGGTGACTTCCTTGTAGAGTTTGTGGTTCAATTTTTTTTTCTGTAGTCTGGGTTCCTGTTTTCTCTTCTAATAAACTTTCTGTTAATGTTTGGGGAGTTAAGTTAGAGTTAATTGTAGGCAATGTTGTTGCCAATGATATATTTTTCTTTCTTAAATGTAAAGATCTGGATGCCACTCTTTTTAAGACCTCAACTTTATAGTTTTGATCCAATGAACTAACCAAATCATTCAAATTAAGTAAAAAGTTTTCATTAACTGATTTTAAAACATAATCATTAGATTCGATTCTTTTCCATTTGCAATATTGTTTTAAGATCTCATTGAGATTATCTGTGACCAGTAAGTTTAATGAAACAAAACTTGTTGCATTAAGGCTAGCAGGATATTCATAGACTTGAATATTAACAGTTTTAGCATCTTTGACATCATTATCAATAACAGGAATGATACTTTTATAATAAGTGTTTTGTGAAATCGCTGGCGGATTATTATTTGATGATATGTTTATTTGTGGTTCAGATTTTGGCATTGGGGTTTTCAATTCATTATCATCAAATTCAATATTTGAAACTTTACACAAAGCAACTTCATCTTCTCCATATGAGGATATCAAAGATGTTCTTTCCATAAGACCAAAAGAACCTTCATATGGTTCGCCACCTTCATCTATTAACTTTAAACACCACCAATTAATATTCATTAACTTCTTGTCTTGCAATAATTCAGGAAATTTATCATTAACTTTGTATAAAATATACCCGATAGTATTGAAAACAATAGCAGATTTTCTTATTTTAACAGTCAATTGTTTCCCACTTTCTGGTAAGAAAACTTTAAGATCCAAAACATCATTCTTATTGGTAGCTTCATCACCAGAAACTAAGGTGAATTGTTCAAGTGGATGTTCATCATTTCCAGTCATAGTCTTATTCAATATAACACTAAGTTTTGACTTGGTGGTGATTTGTGGTTTGATCTCTGATTTAACAAAAATTGAAGATGATGTCAGTTTATTATTTGTTAATGAGTTCAATTCCCCAATATTCGAAGATGATCTATGATGGTTTGAATCAAGGGAATAAACTTGTGATGATGAATTTTCGGATATCATTTTTGGATTCAATGAATCTGATCTTTTGGCTCTGACTTTTGGTTTGGGTTTAGTATTATCTAAGGAAAGTCTTCTATTTGTAGCTGATGAAAAACTATGCTTTAAAGGAGTGATTTCTTTGACTGATTTGGATGATGATCTAGTCAATATATGAAGTTCTGATGAGTCAAAAGTTTCATTAATTAGATTCTCATCATCATTGGAAAAATCTGAATCTAATAAAGCATCATCTTCATCATCTGAAGATCCAATGTTTTCATGATATAGGTATTTACTATCATTATAATTATGAAATGGTGAAGCTGCACTAACATCTGAAAAGTTTTGATCGATTAAGATACCACTATTTTCAATGTTTTGATCTGGCGAGCGATTTGAAGCATTATTCAACTCAAAATTATTGTCGTTGTCACTATCATCTTTGATATCATCATTGTCATCATAATCTTCGTCATCTAACTGTGAAGACAATTCATTATCTGCTTCGGTAATCATACTACCATCACCTTCTTCACTTTCATCAAGCTCGTCGTCGTCATCGTCGTCGTCGTCGTAATCATCATCATCATCGTCGTCGTCGTCATATTCACCTCTTTGGTCTCTTTTCGTATTCATGGCTGCATCCTCTCGGTTTTTCTTTGTTTCTAGCGTGCTTGAACTACTACTGTTTCTGAAGAGTTTTGAAAATGATGGAACATATTTGCTAGGGACGTGATGCACAAATTTCTTTGGATTAGGAAGATGTGAAGGTTCATTATGATTTGTGAATTTTAAAGTAGATACTGAACTTGTTCTTGAATTTATACTTGGAGCAATTGATTTAGGTAACGTATCATTTTTGATCTCATTAATACTAGTATTTAACCCTAATCCCTTGAAGTTCTCATTAAATGAGTCTTTCTCAATAATGGTATTCTTTTCTTCATTCTGATCTTCATCATCTTCTTCGTTAATAGAAATTTGATCATCGTTCTTCTTTCTCCAGCCATAATCACCATCTTCAAGCACATTGATAGGTATTGGAGGACTCTCTAGTCTTGATAAAACTTCACCAAACAAATAATCTTCTTGGTTGAGCTGAAGTAGATCTATCTCATCATCTTTCAATATATGTCCGTTACATGGTCTTATGATTCTGTTACTCTGATCATCGTCGTAAACTTTCAAGTATTGCAGCCGTATAGAATTGATCACTGCAACTGTGTCTGCTGAGAGCGACATCACTCAAATTTCAACAAGAATTTGCTTCAAATTTATACAACAAATTCGTTTATTTTTGATTTTATTTTAATGTTTTGTTTATGTGTGCAGTGGCCGTACCAGTAAAGCTCACGTGATATTTGCATTAATTAGCTAAAATTGACGAAAAGAGTCCGATCTGAGAAGAAACTCACCTGAGTTCTTCCAAATTGTTCACTCTTATATCCCTACTGATTTTTCCTTGTTTTTCATTGTGCTTCGTTCATTTATTCCATCCAAATTCAACCAATGAAATGCTCCAGACTGGAATTTGTAAAACCGAAAAAATTAGATGGAAAAAAACACTTCAAAGAATCAATTCATTGAAAAGTCATTTAAAAATCGTTAAAATGGGTGCTGCTTACACTATCTTAGGAAGAACCGTTCCAACTCAATACGTAAGTTCCAACTACCACATCTGTCCAATTGGAACTGGCTTAATCTGAATTTTAGATGTGATATTTCCATTTTTTCCAGAATCATTGAAAAAACATTCAATTTACTAACTCTTATTTAGATCTCATTAGCTACCATTGGTGCTACTTTATTAGTTGCTTTACCAAACCCATTTGCTGCTACTCCAGCAAACACTCCAAAAATCAATGCTTCCTCCCCAGAAGAAGAAAAATTCATCATTGATTACTTGAAGAAAGCTGAAGAAACTACTGAAAAACATTAAATTATGCAATGATCAATATTCAAATCTTTATACATCTTTAGAGGATAATATCTTTATTTTCTTATACATATTTTTATCACCAATTTTAATTGAAAAGTTTCTTTACGAATTAAATTAAATGTAGCTGTTTCAGTTTTATCATCCTCTATTATACAAACTGTTATTTTTCCTTAATTTTTTATATCATTATTTAATCTCTATTTAAGATCTTTGAATAAAGCTTCATTGGATAATGGATCAATAGCGATAACATTTTCTCTCTTTCTTAATTTGAGACTTTCAGCAGCTTCATGTCTAGATCTGGCTTGAGCAGCATCTTTTTGTTTTTGCTGAGCTCTGACGAAGTTTGGAGAAACGTATTGTTTGTTTTCGTAGATCTTTGGACCACCAAAAGAACCTTCTAAGATTAAGATTGGAGTTAAAACGAATCTTGGGCCAATTTCAACTAATGAAACATCACCATCATCTCTGTTTTTAACATCTTCGGCTTGTTCTAAGATTTGATAGTTTCTGATCCAGATTTTACCATCCACTATAGAGAAAGACATAACATGATCAATAAATGGTTTAATCTTTCTTGAAGTCGGTGGAACACCAAAAGCTTGAGTAAATAATTCTTTCATTAATTTATATTGACCTTCACCATCAAATGCTGAGTCGAAGGAAAGGATAGGTCTTGAACCTTTAAGACAGTTCCCAGTGAAGTTTAATTCTTCAGTGTTATGAATATTCTGAACAAAGAATTTAATGGTTGGACCATTTGGTGGTTTTGATAACCAAAGATATAAATCTTGATGCTTTCTAGCTTCAAAATACATGATATTATTACAGTTGTATAGCTCAGCAATTTCATTCAATTGTGATAGTTGCTTCTTCCCGTCTAACTTTGGTTCTTTTCTTGAATGTGGTAATAAAGAATATAGATCATTGATTAAATAACGATGTCTGAATGTGATACCTCTGGAGGAGATAAGTAAGACTCTTTGTCTATTGATGTGTTGTTTCTTCTCTTGCTCAGGAGTCTTTGCACCTTTACCGGCTAAAGCTTTGTAGATAGCACTCATTTCTATTATGATCTTGTGGTTTAATTATGTATTGACTTAGTAAGAGTTATAGAAAAAAAATTTCAGCTCATCGCATCGCAGGAGTCACCCGGAAAATAAACTGCTGATTATATAATTAAGCCCTACTTTCCACTTTTTCAATCACTA
Organism: Phaffomyces antillensis; assembly: GCA_003707195.2. NCBI lineage: Eukaryota > Fungi > Ascomycota > Saccharomycetes > Phaffomycetales > Phaffomycetaceae > Phaffomyces > Phaffomyces antillensis. Next base: position 68,864 of record PPNI02000044.1, read on the forward strand.
TTATTGATATCAATTTAACGGAGCAAAAATGTCTTCTAAAGCTGAAGATGAAGTCTTTAGTTCCATTGATTCTGGGGCTTTCAAGTTTGCGTCTCAACAATGCCAGAAACTTATCAAGAAATCTCCAAAATCAACATATTATCAAGTCCTAAATAACTACATTTTATTAGAATCAGGTAAAGAAGATGAGGCATTGAAGAACTGTTTAGAAATAATGAAATCAACACCAAATGATATTAAATCATTATTGCTCTTGAATAAAATTTTCAATAAGTTAAATAGACCAAAAGAAGCACAACAAATCTATGAAAATGCAGCTAGGAAATATCCATCTTTTGAATTGATCACAAATTGGTTCCATTTAGGTTGTGAAACTGGTGATTATAGAACCTTACAAAAATCAAGTATTTCATTGAGAAATTTCAATAGTTCTCAAAGATTATTCAACTTTTGGGCTGGTTTCAATTCTTATTTAGGTTTTATCAATAAAGATGCAACTAATATTGAAAAAACTCTATTTCCAAGATTAGGTTTGAAAATAGTGGAAGAAATGAAACCAATGAAGACCGAACAGGAAGTCTACGTATTAGTGAAATTATTAGAGATCAATGGGAAGTTTGAACAAATCGTTGATGAAATTACTAATTTTACTGGTGATAATAAACTAGATCTAGAATTACAAATGATTTTACTAAAAACATTAAATCAACTAGAACATTGGGAAAAATTGTATGAATACTGTAATTTGATCCTAATGGATTACAAGCTAGATGATTTCAATACTTGGAAATATTTAATCAAATGTGGTTCAAAATTATTCAAAAATGGAGAAGTTGTAAAACTTTTACAAGATTATAACACAAGAAATTCACAGCTAGGTTTAATTGAATTCAGTATCCAAGCAAAATTACCAATTGAAGAACCAATTTTCAAATATTTAACTAGATTTGGAACAAAAAATTCAGCATACCTTGATATTAAAGAGTATATTCCAAAAATTGATCCCAAGAAACTTAAAACTTGGATTCAAGAACAAGCAGTCCCAGAAGGTCATTTAGGGTTATATTGGACTATAAATTCGTTAAAAATCAAAGCATATATTGAAAAAGATACTATCTTTGAACAAGATGAATTCATTAGTGAAAACATTGAGAATTTCATCAAGTATCAGTCATTAATTATTAATAAAGTTAAGACAGATTTTTTCCCAGGTAATGAATTTTTATTATTTATAGTTGACTCTCTTTTAAGTCAAGATTTCTCAACTGAGAATATTGTTCTATCAATTATTATTCTTGAAAATGCAGTTCTTAGCGATTTTCATGAATTTCATTTAAGATTATGGTTGATTCAATTGTATACCATAATTAATGCACATACACAAGCTCGTGTTCATTATGATGAATTGAAAATCAAAAATGTTCAGCATGATATAGTTGATCAATATTTAATTTCAAGAATTGGTTCAATTAATCCAAATTATAATGAGTTTCTAGACAACCTTGTTCAAAATTATGAAAGAATTGAAAATGAAACAATTTATCATAATAAAGTTGGATATAATAAGGCTGCATTCAATAAATTGAAAGGAATCTTAGAATTTCAAAACAGAGTCACTAACTCTTCATTAAAACATCATGTAATTTTACAAGGGCTAAAAATTGGTAGATTATTAAACAATAAATCAATCATCACTAGTTATTCGAAATTGAATAAAGATTTACAATTATCTTCTAAACAAAGTGATAATAGAGATTTAAAAATATTTTGGAATATTGGTATCAATGAAGAATTATCATTCAAATCAAAATTATTAGAAGTTATTCCTTCGAACTTGAAAGAACATAATAGAATCCAAAATTTCTTAGAAAAATTATTGAATAATGATTCTGATGCTTCAACTTCACATGAATTTGATCTATCGTCATTATCAGAAATTGAAAAATGGTCATTTGATTTAATTTTAGAAGTCTCCAAATACACTAAACAGGAAACCAAAGATTTGGATAAAATAAAAGATCTTTATAAATCAATTCCAAAAATTCCAAATGAGATCAACTGGAAAGTTTCTCACAATTTTATCACTTTAATTGATACAACAAAATCAATTCAATCATTAATCTCACAAGCTTTCAAAAATGTAAACGGTGATGCTAGAAAGAAACTCAATGAACTCAAAGAACTAAATATCACAGTACTTGATGATTTAAGAACTGATATCATTGATAAAAGACAAGAAGTTCTAGAATCTGTTGATTTATTGAAACCAAAGATTAAAGAAAGTTCAATCTTAAAACAATTAAAAATTAAAGAATTTACAATTGAAAAAGTTTTATATATCATTCGTCAATCGAATGATGATTCATTTAAATTATTAAGAGTTCTTTGAATAAATATTTTGCTATTTTAATCGTGGACTTATGGTTTTTTTTTAGGATCATATCGTTGGGGTAATAATGATTTATCATATTTTTCATTTTCGACTTGTAATTTACGATCACGAAGTTGTTCATCAGAGAAGAAAGCACCTTTGATTTTACTTGAAGATGGTTTTTCTTTAGTTTCAGTCCTTTGACGTTCAATGAACTCAGCTTCTTTTTCTTCTTCAGTTTGTAACCTTCTTAGTTCTAATTCATCTAATTCATCTTGTTCTTTTTCTAATTTAGCTCTATCACGTTCTTCTCTGTATTTTTTTCTCAACTTATATAATCTTAATTCTTCTTCTGGGTCTAAACCATCAGTATCATCAATTCCACCAAGATTTAATTCTTTTTCTTTTAATGCTTTTCTAGTTTCTTCATCTTGTTTCTTATGCATTTCAAGAGTCTTTACAGCCCTCTCATGATCTCTTTGTTCTTTCGACTGTGTTTTTTTATTGCCATTATTTCTTTGAGTCTTTGATAAGAACACAGGCTTTGGTAATTTCATTAAGCTTCCATCGTCGCTGTTGTCTTCACTATCACTTTCTTCCCCACTACTAGAATCTTCGCTAGAACTTTCAAGGTCAGAACCACCAGTACTATGATTATCATCAAGATCTTCTTCTTGTGTTTCCTTTTCATTTGACTTTGTTGGATCACTAGCTTTGATAGCACTGGGTCTTGTGGGTTTCTCGTCATTCTCTCCACTCTGCGTCTCCTGGTGCTCCTCGTCTGAAGTTCGTTGTAGTTCATTTTCACTGTCACTGGAATCACTAAGCTCGGTCTCTTCTGCTGTTGGCCGTCCTTGGAAATGTCTCCTTGAGGCCATTAATATCTGAAATAGATTTATCAAAGAGAGAAAAGAGAATGTAGAATCAGTTTTTTTCTTACGTAACAGAAAGTAAACGAAAAATTACATCATAATCTTCTTACCATATAAATTAGTTAAGGATAATGAAGTTATTACTGCCAATTGTTGCTGTTATCTCAGCTGTTGGTGTCAATGCTAGAGCCTTAGGTGCTTGGGGTGACCATGGACAGACTGTCTTGCAAAAGGAGCAAAAGAGTAGCTCAACTGGTCATTTAGATGAGTTGATTAAGCTTGCTGGTGGCACCAAAGGTTATGTTAGTGAGAATCTAGAAATAATAAACACCTGGAAGGGTTTGTTTAGTGATTACTCATTCAGTGAACTGCAAGAAATGATTCAGGACTATGATGCTACTCTGTTCACTCCAAGGGCCCAAATTCAAGAATCTTTATTCACAAATAGTGAGGATTCCATCAAGTATCAAACAGTTAAAAACTCCAAATATTCTGGCTATCAATTGAGAGTATCCAAATCTAATCCAGAATCTTTAGGAATTGATTCAGTTAATCAAACTACTGGTTACTTAGATTTCCAAGATAAACATTTCTTCTACTATTTTTTTGAATCAAGAAATGACCCTGCAAATGACCCAGTAGTTCTTTGGTTAAATGGTGGTCCAGGTTGTTCTTCAATGACTGGTATATTCTTTGAACTAGGTCCATCCTCTTTAGGCCCAGACTTAAAACCAATCCATAACCCATATTCATGGAATAACAATGCTTCTGTTATTTTCCTTGAACAACCGGTTGGTGTTGGTTATTCATATGGTGATTCTAAAGTTACAAATACTTATGCTGCTGCAAGAGATGTTTATGTGTTTTTAGAGTTATTTTATCAAAAGTTTCCTCAGTTCATAAAAAATCCATTCCATATCTCTGGTGAATCTTATGCTGGTCATTATATTCCTGCTATTGCATCAGAAATTGTTAATCATGCAGATAGATCATTTGAATTAACATCCATTTTGATCGGAAATGGTATCACTGATTCTTTAATTCAAGATAAGTATTATCAACCAATGGCTTGTGGTCTTGGTGGTTATAAACAAGTTTTGAGTGATGAAGAATGTGATGAAATGACCAGAGCTTATCCAAGGTGTGAAAAATTAGTTAAGGCTTGTTATAAATCAAAATCTGCATTCGCTTGTGTTCCTGCAAGTGTTTATTGTGGTAAAAAATTAGTTGAACCATTTGCCAATACAGGGTTGAATTATTATGATATCAGAGGTCCTTGTGAAGATTCAGTCGGTGAACTATGTTATAAAGGTTTAGATTACGTTGAAGAATATTTAAACATTCCAGAAGTTCAAATTGCTTTGGGTTCAGAAGTTTCCAAATATGAAGGTTGTAATAATGACGTCTTTGCTTCATTCGCTTTAACAGGTGATGAATCTAAACCATTCCAAGGTTTTGTTTCTGAATTATTAAATAAAGGATACCCTGTTTTGATCTATGCAGGTGATAAAGATTTCATTTGTAATTGGTTGGGTAATTTTGCTTGGACTAATGATTTGGATTGGATTCTAGGTGAATCATTCAGAAATGAAAGCTTAAAACCTTGGTATAATAGCACTGGATCACAAGTTGGTGAAGTTAAGAACTTCTCAGGCTTCACATTTTTGAGAGTCTTTGACGCTGGTCACATGGTTCCTCATGATCAACCTGAAGCTGCTTCATTGATGCTTAATACCTGGATTAGTGGTAATTACAGTTTTGCTCAGTAGATTTTGTTTTCAAGTTATTCCTATGGACTGTGTTGTGTGTGTCTTTTTTTTTGTGTCAAACAGAAATTAAAAAAACAGATTATATATTGACAGAAATTTTTTAACAGAATGAGTTTGATACTAGTGTAAGCTACAACTTTCTGAAACTCTTTCTGTTGAGTCTTAATATATAAATGAAGAAAACCTCCCAACTTTACGAAGAAGTTTTGTACATTCTAAACTACCAAACACGGATAAATCAATTATTTCATTGATGTTTAAATTAAATTCTTACTTCTTATCAACTACTTACTTTGGAAAGCCGGAAAGTTGTCCAACAAGAGCAGATGTTCTTGATAAATATCATCCTTTCGGTTATGATAATGACTTACCAAATGAAGATTACAGATCTTTAGAATTTTTACTTAATGAAAAGGAAAGATTAGAAGAAAATAAAGAATTTCCAAGAGAAGAATTAGATGATGAAGAAATTGCTAATAGAGCAGAAAGGGTTAAAAAACTTTCTGAATACTTTGAATATCCTGAAGATGAATTAACAGATGAAGTTCAATCAAAATTTGATACTGAAGATGAACCAAAAGATGATGCGGAAGCTGAAGTCCAAACTCTTGAAAGTAAAACTAAACGTATTTTAATTCATACTGTTCATTTTGGTGATCCTTATGAACATTTTACAGAAACTACCTATGAATTAACAGATGAATTAGCTTCTGAATTCTCAAATGGTGAAAGTGCTGAACCAAAAAGACTTGATAAACAAAAAGATGGTAAAGGTAACTCTAAAAATGAATCAAAACCAGATGAAGATGATGCTGCTTCTTTCTCAGTCATTGATGATGTTTTTGATAAAGAATTTTCATATTTGGCTGACTCAATTATAACCTCTGATGCTACTTTATGCTCAAGTATTTATGAGAATTTCGATAACATTAATGATGTGACAGCTCTTGATAAGCTCTTGAACTTTGAAGATAGCCAAACTACTCAATTTGAAAACACACAATCAGATGCTGCTACAAATACCACTCAAATTACTAGGTCTATCAAATTTGAAGATGCTCAGCCAGTCTCAATTTTATCCAACAAGAAAAACAGAGTTAACAAAGTTTATCATCCATCAAGATTCTTAGGTAAAGTCTCTGAAATGTGTGAAGATGCTAAATTGGAAGGTTCAATCAAATTAAGAACCCCAAATTTCAAAAAGAGAGACTCATGGTATAGTAGACTAGTTTCATTATTTACTAAAGAGATCAAAGCTACAACATTTAAAGAAGAAGCCACCAAGATTTGTGAACCTTTAAACCCTAATGATTTCGAAGATGAAATTGAATATAATCACAATGTTAGTAAACAAAATGCTTTTATCAATTGCTTTTTGTGATTTTCTTATGAAAGTTTTGGGGTCTGTTTTTTGTATATTTATTTATTTTATTTTATTTTATTTTATTTTATTTTATTTTATTTTATTTTATTTTATATTATTTTATGATATGATATGATATGATATGATATGTTTCATTTTACTGTTACCTGTATTTTCAACTCGTTTTGATGTACTACCTACCACAACTCAAATCTTTCCGTAAAACTCATGTTCTCTCTGAAATAACCATCTCCGATTATTCAAATGGCTTTATTATTTACATTGATCGTCAAACTGTTCATATTGGTTTTATTGAAAATCTGACGTGCAAACTGGGTAAGTTGTTAATTTTGTTCCTTGAAGAAGATTCATTCATTAGATTTATAGAGGTACAGATTAAGTACCTAATATCAATTAAGCTATTTTAGTTTAATACCTTAATAAAATCAATGTTTCAATAAGTCGATGTTTTTTTCTACTAACGGGCTCACTCTCTCATTACAGTAAACTTACAGTCCACTTTAGTTTGCTATATTAAACTAAAGTAATCAAAATATCATCAAAAAACATGTAACAAATTAATAGAATGATCAGAATATATAAATCTATGAAAAAGAGTCCCTATATATATTCAGTACCAAACAAAAACCACATTAGTAAAATAAAAATTAAAATTAAAAAAATAACAAAAACAATCCAGAAAATCGTATTTATCAAACTAAAAGAACTGAAATCTAAAGCTAGAGAAACCATCATTTAAAAAAAAAGAACTGTCCACAATTCATAATTGGTTTATTCTTTAAGTAAGCGAGATATCTCACTGGTGTCAATAACAACCTCTGAACTAGGTTCAGGTAGTTTAGTGGGTTGATCTTGAACTTTACTAACGATATCAAATTGTAATCTTTTTGAAATTGCATCATTATCAAAAGCAATAGATTTCTTTGGAGACTTTTTCGGTTTAACAACACTGTTTGGTCTTGGAATATCATAAGTGACAGAATCTCCTGGATTTATCGCACCAATACATTTCATTGTACTTCTATGTTTAATCAAAGTATCAGCTCTTGCAAATTTCTTACCACATTTACAAGTATGAGCAGCATCTGTATGGACTTTAGCATGTCTTGTTAGATCATGATGTCTAACGAATGTCTTACCACAGCCTTCAGCTGCACAAGCGAACGGTCTATCACTTAAATGTGTTTGAACGTGGCTTCTGACGTTATATCTTCTTGTGAAAGTTTTACCACAACCTTTAAATAAACAAATGAATTTCTTATCTATTGATGGACCTTCATAATAACTTTCAAGTTCACCTGGTGGTAAAGTAGATTTAGAACAGTAATAAGACTTTTTATTCTCAGTCATTGATGTTATATCAAGATTTCTTATTGAAGTTCCTGTCCATGGTGTACGTGGTTTAGCAGGTGATGTATTAAATCCATGATGACTACTACCAAATCTTGATTGTGACTTCAGAGTTGGTGATGGAGTCTTAGGACCGTCTGAGAATTCAGATTCACTTGAATCGATAGGCTGATGTTGTTGTTGTTGTTGTTGTTGTTGTTGTTGTTGCGGTTGGATTTGGATTTGGGTTTGTTGTTGATGCATCTGCTGTTGTTGTTGTGGGTTATTATGAGCTTCAGGATATTGTTGCATTGGCTGGGAAGATGAATTTTTGGTTGGGTGTATCAAATGAGCTGGTTGAAGCTGAAGATTGTCGATATTCTGGAAACCCTGTTGTCCTTGATGTTGTAGATTTGGTTGCATTTGATAGATTGTATTGTATTGATTGATATGGTGATTCAAACATGGAGTAGTTTGAGAGATTAAACGAGTTGGTGAATGATATATGGGCTGTTGATAATATTGGTTTGATGTTGATGGTGATACTAAATTTTGAGCATCTGGCGGTAAATGATGAGGTGATGATATAAGAGTCTGATGGATTGGTGATGACGACAGATTCTGATGTTCAGAAGGAGGCGATAAAAGAGGTATATTATGAGCAAATGTGTTATCAAAATGTATACCCAAGCCTATTGTGTTATCACGTTCTTTTGTTTTGATGATTGGATTATTGATCTGCTTAATCTGTTCAACTTGCTCTGAATTACTGAGATGCTGGTCAAAATCATGATCAAGTAAACTATCAATATCAAGCTCACCATTAGCTATGTCTCTTAGTTGTAATAAATAGTCAACTGAAAATTCATCTGTTTTTGGTTTGGGGTTCACTTTTTGTGGATGTTGTTGTTCTTCTTCTTCTTTGTTCAGTATTGGAGTGGATAAAAATGGATCATCTGATTCTGAAGTAGAAGCTGGGAATTTGAAATTTTTTGGATCAACACTAGTAACGAAATCAGCACCTTCTTTCAATTTTTCTTCTAAAGTTTTGACTGATTGAAATAATTGTGGTTCTTTATTCTTGATTGGTGAGTCTTGACTGTTGAAAATTTGGTCTGGATTGACTGAAAGTCCTGGGATGGTTATATTTTCATCATGATAGGCAAATCCAAAAATTGCAGTCCCACTTGGTTTCTTAGCATGTCCCTTACTGAACCTTTGAGTAGGCTTAGGATCAGCACCAGGAATATCCAGATCTTCTAATGAGGTTAAAGCTCTTGTCAAAATATCATCAATTTGCTTATAATCATCTGACAAAAAATTGAAATCTTCATCTGGCAGTGGGAGCTTAGAGCCCTGTTTCTGATCTAAATCATCTTGTTTGTCTAAATTTATAAATTCACTTATCGATGGTTTAACAGAATGAGATGGAGTCCAATCTGCCTTCACACTCATTGTAATTCTGAAAAAAAATATTGTTTATGAATTTAAGTGGAGTATTGTATTGCCTATTAATATTCAGTGACTAGATCTTGAATGGGCCAGCCTCGAAAGTAATCAGCTTGCCAGCAAGTAGATCCTTTCACAAGGTTTGTTTAATTGGAAAAGAGTTATGAATTCTCCTTTTTTTTCGTATAATGATTGAATATGGTTTTCTAGGAAATCTTCTGCTAGCTCCAATTCAAGCCTTTACAATCAAGAATTTTCGAATGTTAAGAGGATCTGTAGAGTGAAAGACTTTGATTTCAATAACTAAGTTCAGGTGATTTCAATAAACAACTTATCTTTGAATTGATAAAATATAAAAGAAGAGAAAAACTGAAGCAAATTTCCAAATTTTTCTTTTACTGTAAAAAGGTACCTTTCTTCATTGGTACCCATGAAAGAATTTTATCGTTCTATTTAAATTCAAACTTTTGAAAGTTGAATGTATCCCTAATTAGGCAAAATGTAAATAAAGTAAATAGGTAATGATCGCGAATATTACTTGATTCGGATTTGATGACTTGCATTCTTTCTTAATTGAGCGAATTCAAAACACACATGTAAGATCTCCTCAACAGGACCTCAAGTTGATCTGGTCTCATCCTGGAAATTATGGTTATTGTAGGTACCTGGTAAAATGATATACTGTACAGTTTTTCTCAAAGTTGAAGCCTGATTCACTTCTTTTCTATTGTCGTTACGATTCAGAAGTTATAAATGATCCCATTTACTGATCAAGTCTATATACTAAACATGCATGTTATTCAGGTGAATAAAAAAGCCTAAAACCAGCTGAGCAGACCAGTAATTTAAATGCACTCCTGTGATGAGATAGACAGGGGATATTCATATGGCTTGGATAATTACGTATGAACGATGAGCATCACATGGGCAGAAACTGTAATATTATTTTTGGTTGGAAAATCGGGAAATGCTCTTAAAAACTGCTATTATCTATACATAATTGAATTCTATTTACCTCTCGATAATATAACACATTCATCTTATATTAATTCCAGACTCATATTATATGTTCTATGCAACAGTAATTACTACTTAGTTCATAACTCAGAATTTATGGCAATAGGTTCATGAATCCGTCATTTGTGGTGCTTTCTAATTTGTATTGGCTAAGTAACTAGTAACTACAACAAAACCACAACACAAAAGAAAACAACCACAAAAGCGACTTGTAGACACTATAAAGGCAGATTAACACAATTATGAATCTGGTTATTTCTTTTAACACACTCATCACAAGTTTAAATCAAAACTTGTAAACAAGAACCAAGTCAATTCTGCTAATCTGCCATCATTTAGATGAAATTGCTCCATATCTTCACCACTTTACCAACTACTTTAGCTGCACTTCGTTACATAATCTCATTTAACAATGAGATTACTTCATCAGACTATCAAATTCCTGTCTTTGAAGATGAGTCAGTTAATTCAATCAATGCTGAATCTGTTGAAATTTTGAAGAATTTGAAAGCTGAAAAGGAGATAAAAGTTGGTAAAGATTTCCATTGTCAAGTCGCTCCATTAGATTCAAGTTCATTGTCTATTTTGAAACAAAGTACACTTGTCAAAGATATTTACCCTGATATCGAAGTCAAGATCTCATTAGCACTTGACGAGAAGAAGGAAGAAGGAAAAGAAGAAAAGAAAGAAGAGAAGAAAGAAGAAAAAGAAGAAAAGAAAGAAGAAGACAAAGAAGAAAATGAGAAATACGAACCAGATACTGAAATTTATGAAAATATTCAAGAAAAAGCTCCAAAACATTTAGTTAGACTATCTTCTAAGATTCCAATCAAAGCTATTCAAGATCCCACTAGATTGAACTATTATTATACTGGAACTGGTAAAGGTGTTATTGCTTACGTTCTTGATACTGGTGTTGCAGCAGATCATCCAGAGTTAGAAGGCCGTGTTATTGATAGTATCAATTTTTCTGCTGATACAACTGCTGATGATGTTCATGGTCATGGTACTCATGTTGCAGGTTTAATTGGTTCCAAAACTTATGGTGTTGCTAAAGAAGTTGATATCGTCAATGTTAAAGTTTTAAACTTTCAAGGTTCAGGCTTCCTAAGTGATATATTTGAAGGTGTTCAATTCGTTGTTGAAGATTGTGATAGAAGAAATGCTACAAAGTGTGTTGCCAATATGTCTTTAGGTACAGCTTATAACGCTCTTTTTAACCAACTTGTTGATATAGCTTACTTGCAAGGAGTTGTGATAGTTACTGCAGCCGGTAATGAAAGTAAGAAAGCTAATAGAATTAGTCCAGCAAGCGCAGATAGGGCTATTACTGTTGGTGCAATTTCAGATTCGAATGACTATGTTGAATATTTCTCTAATTACGGTCCAAAAATTGATATTTACTCTTCAGGTAGTCGTGTTGAGAGTCTTGATATCATGAACTATCCAGGTTCAGTCAAATATTCTGGTACTTCGATGGCATCTCCAATTGTTGCAGGTTATGCTTGTATTTTGTTAGAAAAGGGAGTTCCTGTTGACTCTATTGATTCAGTTATCAAGAAGAAGGCTAAATTGAACTCGAGAGCAAACTTTCCCATGTCTTTTATAGGTAAAATCATTTACAAATACACTACAAATGCAGTTCTTTACAATGGATTAAGTCCATTTGATGACGAAGATTTAGAGGAAGAGAAAAAACCTGAAAAAGTGGAAAGCTTTAAATTTTCCAACTCTTCAATCAGTGAAGACGATTTTGACTTGATTCTTTGGTCTGCTGAAAGGAACGGTGTTAATTTGTTGGAAGATTAATCCATTTTTTGGTGTACTCTTTTTTTTTGCGTTATACATCAAATTTTTGTATAGGCGTTTTTTTGATAATTTGATATTTTTTTCTCTTTGGGATACACAGTAGATTAGATACGATATTCAAGTACTAAATGAACAGACTCTTCGGCTCCAAGAACACACAGCCTAAACAGACGTTGAATGATGCTGTCAATGGTGTAAGTGCTGGCTCTTTTTTTATCCCTAATATAAGTTGTTTTTTTCACTAACTCAAAGGATCACAGATTGAGGAAAGAGTGTCATCCTTAGATATAAAACTAAGTAAAATCAACGCAGAACTATCCACATATCAGCAGAAACTTAGCCGTATGAGAGATGGGCCGGGAAAGACCACATTGAAGCAACGTGCGATGCAACTATTGAAACAACGTCGTCAAATTGAGTCTCAAAAGCAACAATTAGAGAACCAAAGTTGGAATATAACACAAACTCAGATCACAACTGATAATTTGAAGAATTCGATGATGACTTATGACGTTATGAAACAAACCAGTAAAGAATTGAAGAAAACTTATGGGAAGATTGATGTTGATAAAGTGATGGATCTACAGGATGAAATGGCAGAATTAATGGAAAGTGCACAAGAATTACAAAATGTGTTGGGTGCAAGTTACGATGTCCCTGATGAATTAAGCGAAAGTGAGTTAGATGCTGAGTTGGAGGCATTGGGTGAAGAAATGGAATGGGAAAGTGAAATGGGGGAGACTTTAGGTGGAATTCCTTCTTATTTACAAGATACAGGTGAAGTTCCTCAATTTATCGATGAACCAGTTGAAGAAAAGGAGAAGCAAGTTGCTCAATGATTTCATTATATTATATTATATTATATATACGTTTTATTTTCATTTGGTTCTTCTGATGGCCATGAAGTAGTTCCCAATTTTGGTAGTTGGGCTGAACATCCAACCTTTGAATGGTAAATATAGACAACCTTTGGAATCAATCACTTGAAATTCAGGTTTATCTGCAAACCATTCATTTATCTCTGATTCATTGATGTATTTGGACAAAGTATGTGTTCCTAATGGAACGATCTTCAGTATGTGTTCACCCATGAAGATAGTAGTGAACCATGAAATGAAATCTCTATTAATAGTGGATATGAATAACCAACCACCTGGTTTAACATGTTTTAAAGATTCTAATAAAACTTCATTAGGAGAGTTCACGTGTTCTAACATTTCCATCATTGTAACGACATCGAATTGCTCATGCTGTGGAATGTCTTCAATTGCCATTAATTGATATTGGATTTTGTCTTTGATGGAAGGATCTAATAAAGAATGAGCTTCAGCGACTTTTAAAACGTTTTCACTGAGATCAATCCCTTTAACCGACTCAATTTGTGGCAATCTCGCTAGTGACTCAGTGAGTAGCCCACCACCGCAGCCTATGTCTAACGCTTTCCATCTGGCTTGAGATTCCAAAACTTGTAATCTTTTCAATTGATGTTCTACTAATATTTGCTTTTTGATAGGAGATGGAAGTAAATCTAATGAATAACCAGGAACGTAAACTTCATCTTCTTCCACTGTTTCTGTGTTTAGCACAACGTGATCACTGATGGTTTGATTTATGAAATCCATTCTTAATAGATTCATTTTATGTAAGATTCGTTGTGATCCATTTGAGTCCCACCAAGTCGAAGCCAATTGATTGAAATGAGCCAATTCTGATTCTGAGGTGGTTGTTTTTTTGTCGTGAATTTGTCTGATTAGTGAAGGAAGACGTCTGGGTAAGCAGAATAGTGGTCTAGCTCTAGTTCTACAATACATATTGTATGAGTTTTCCTTTTTTCTTTATTCTCTATAATAAAATGCCTAATAATACCTGAAAATTCATGGGAATATATTTTTCAAAAAATCAATAAGTAAACAAAAAACAAATTAGTAAAGAGAAGAGTGCGAGAAAATGACGAGAAACTCACTCGTTGCGACGCGTGAGAGAAGATCCAACGCTGGCTCGAGGCTAAAGCAGCTGTTGAGAGACGAGAAGGTTGCCACCGGGATCACTGGAGATGAAGACATTGATTTGTTGTTTCAGGAAGACGATGAAGATGATGAGTTCCATGAAGGTGATGAAGTGGTGAGGTATGACTCTGACGGTGAAATCCAACAAGACAATGATGATGAAGAAAGTGATGAGGAGCAAGAACAAGTTGCGGAAAATTCTGATGATGATGATGATGATAACGAACAAAAAGGTGATAGTGATGATATGTTTAGTGATTCCGAGGACAGTGAAGCATCAGATGATTCAGATGAAGGTGAAAAGGAGCTACAGAAGCAAGAAAGGCAAAAACGGAAGGAGAAACAAAAGAAATCACGTCAAATTGCTAAGATAAGACAACCATTGAAACCAACAACGCCCAAAATCAAGAAAAAATATAGTGTACCTGAACCTGAGACTTTATTATCAGAATCTAGAAGACAATCCTCCAGAACTACTGTAATCCAAAATAAATTAGAATTGGTTGAAAAATTACGTGAAGAAGAAGCTCGTAGAGCAACAACTAAACCAGTTGCTAAAATTGAATACTATGAAATGACACAAGAAGAAAGGTTGAAAGAGGCGTTAGAAACTGAGAAATATAATACTTCAACTTTGAATAAATATCAAGAACAAGAAATAGAAAAAAAGAAAAAACAAAGAGCATTACAATTAAGTAAAAGAAGAAAACTTCGAGATGTTGTCAGTTTCAAAACGTGTGCACATTTTGTTGAAATTGCTGAAGAACATGAATATCAACAATTCTTATTAACAAGAGATAAAATAAAGAAGAAGGATAGAAGAGGTAGAAAATCTGATAAGCAAAAAAGAGAAGAATTGGAAGCAAGATTGGCTGAAGAGAAAAAAAGAGCAAGAATTCAAGAATTAGAAGATGAAAGAGAAAAAAAGAGGGTTAAAATAGATGAAGCTGTTGAAGTTAAACAAGAGAGTGATACTGAAATTAAAATTGAAAGTGAAGATAAGAGTGAAGAAACTGAAGTTAATGATATACATGACTCTAAAGTTCCTGTCATTGAAATTTCTGATACTCCAGAATCTATAGGTACCCCATTAGCTGCTGATATGGCAGAAACACCTGATTCGTCTATTGTTTTCATTGAAGCTGAACAAACTCCAGAAGTGTCTGTTATATCTGGATTTGATACACCTGAACAATCAACTACTGAACCAACACCTGAAATCAACAAAACGCGAGATGATACTATAAATGATACTAAACAATCAAGAGGAATCAATGTGAATATGGAAGAATCGTATATTGCCGCAGATTTAAAAACTTCAAATAATGAATCGACTGAAATCAAAACTGAAATCAAAACAGTTAAGTTTGCAGATAATATTGAAATAAAAGACGTAAATGATGATATTAGAGAAGAATCAGTACAGGTTACTGAAGAAGAATTGGATGAAGTTTATGAAGGACCTTTACAAAAAGTTGGAATAAATTTAATTTCATTTGAGAATAAACTAAAACTTGAACAAGTCAAGGAATTTCTATTAGGACCTGAAGCATTATTAGGTCCATCGCGTCGATTCAAGGACCTCGAACCATTAATTCACATCAAAAAAGATGAAAATGAATTGAAACAGTTCCAATCATTGGACTCAAAACTAGAAATGCCAGATTTTTCAATTTTAGATAAAATATTTCCAAATTTTGGTGAATTTAATAAGATTAAATCTGAAAAGATCATTTTAGAAACGATTCAAGACGTTAAAATTCAATTGAAAACACCTGCTCCAAATGGTATTTACTTGCCTAATGGTAATAAGAAAATGTGTTTAATTACAGGAAAACCTGCCATGTATTTCGATCCAAAAACAGGTATGCCATATTCATCAGTTGATAGTTATAAAATCATTCAAAAGATCCAAGAAGGTAGATACGCATGGGGAGACTTTAGAAAAGGTGGTGCCTATTTTGAAGATCGTGAAGATGCTGTACATGCAAAAGGTGTTCCTGAAGGTTTTGGAGGTTAATTTATCTTTCGATGATATATATATATATATATATATATATATAGGTTTAACGAGTTACTTATTGTAAAGATGATCTATTTATTTTATTCTCTCTATATATATAATATATAAACCAAAACTTGACCTCTTTGTCTATAATTATTGACGTGATGCTATTATGAATTTTTAAACTGTAATTTAATTCATATTCTTATTCTTGAATATCCTTTGAGTGAGCTTCGATCAAATCATTTTGGAATTTATATAAAGATTCCAAGACCAAAGGCAAGAACTCCTTCTTGATGACTAATTTATGATCCCCTAAATCTTTAAATTTAACATCAAAATCAGTTTCATCATGAATAAATTCATCAATTGTGATATTACCTTTAAACCCATCATTACTTTCACCTTCGACTTCTTCCTTCACAACACCTTCAACAGCAAGATCTAATCCTAGATCATAAATGCATATCACTTTCCCCTTTCTTTGTGAAACGTTACAATCACCTTTAACTGTGGTATTAGTGATGATTATATCATGAGTTGAAGTTGAATATTTGATTTGTTGAAGATTTGAAGATAGATAATCTTGGGCCCATGGAAGGGTGTTTTTTTCAACCCAGTGCCAGTTGTTTGGATTATTGACGACCATTTGCTTTGTTTGTTCTTTAAATGAAAAGTTTCCTCCTGTTGTGTTTTGGGATATGATTGAAAAAGTTCTAGAGAATTCGGTATGGATTTTGGATTTTTGAATCCAAACGCTGACTAAGCTCTCAACAAAAAATCAAAAAAAAGAACTCCGCGACGGGGAATTGAACCCCGGTCTACCATGTATTGATGTGTAATAGTGCAATTTAAGACACTGAACACGACAAACGGTGATTCTAGCCACTAAACTATCACGGACTTATTGGAACTATAAAACTTTGTATTTTTTTTGATCGGGTCGGCTACTGATACCTCAAAATTGCAATCCGGCGGATTTACGTCACCAGAGAAGGTATGGTGGATCGAAGCTAACTGATTATGGCTGGGAAGCAATTTCTGGTCTGGTTAGCCCATTCATTCGTCACAAACAATCTCCTAACTGTCACAAATACAATATATTCAACATATTAACATTTTAAACATTACAACTGAAGAGTATTCAACATACTAGAAATTATCACATCACATTAAACACACAGGAAAATTGTCACAAATACAATATATTCAACATATTAACATTTTAAACATTACAACTGAAGAGTATTCAACATACTAGAAATTATCACATCACATTAAACACACAGGAAAATACGTACTATGTACATACTTTACAATCAATAGAGACAGTTTATTGGTCAATTAATGAACTTGCATCAATCAAAGAGATAGAATCATTGATTATTGGTCAGAAATAACGAGCATACAGGAATAGTTGCAT
>PPNI02000045.1:0-81489 GCA_003707195.2 Phaffomyces antillensis
TCATCAAGAAAGTTGGTTACAACCCAAAAACTGTTCCATTCGTTCCAATCTCTGGTTGGAATGGTGATAACATGATTGAAGCCTCCACTAACTGTCCATGGTACAAAGGTTGGGAAAAAGAAACCAAAGCCTCAGGTGTCGTTAAAGGTAAAACTTTATTAGAAGCCATTGATGCTATTGAACCACCAACCAGACCAACCGATAAACCATTAAGATTACCATTACAAGATGTCTACAAGATTGGTGGTATTGGTACTGTGCCAGTCGGTAGAGTTGAAACCGGTGTCATTAAACCAGGTATGATTGTTACCTTCGCCCCAGCTGGTGTTACTACTGAAGTCAAATCCGTTGAAATGCATCATGAACAATTAGCTGAAGGTGTTCCAGGTGACAACGTTGGTTTCAATGTCAAGAACGTTTCTGTTAAAGAAATCAGAAGAGGTAACGTCTGTGGTGACTCTAAAAACGATCCACCAAAAGGTGCTGACTCTTTCAATGCTCAAGTTATTGTCTTAAACCATCCAGGTCAAATCTCTGCTGGTTACTCTCCAGTCTTAGATTGTCACACTGCTCACATTGCTTGTAAATTCGAAGAAATCTTAGAAAAAATTGACAGAAGATCTGGTAAATCTTTAGAAGCCAATCCAAAATTCATCAAATCTGGTGATGCTGCCATTGTCAAATTCACTCCAACCAAACCATTATGTGTTGAAGCCTTCACTGAATACCCACCATTAGGTAGATTCGCTGTCAGAGATATGAGACAAACCGTTGCTGTTGGTGTTATCAAATCTGTTGAAAAATCCGACAAAGCTGGTAAAGTTACCAAAGCTGCTCAAAAAGCTGCCAAAAAATAGATTGATTGATTTATTCTATATAGTCTTAATATTATTGCAGTTGAAAAGTTTGTAGTTTGTCCAATGCCTTTTTCTTTTTCTTATTCTTATAGTTATATTTCAATTCAATCTAAATATCTCTGAATTTCCCATGAAAAAAAAAAAAAAAAAAAAAAAAATCTCAAGAAAAAAAACAATCAATTTAAATTGTTCTTTCTCAATTTTTTAGAAGTTGTTTTTAAAATAGTGGTCCGCCAAACACCATTTTTTTAACCTTCTCTTTTTTAACACTACCTTCTGAGCTTAATGACTCAATAGTGTACCTAGATTTTGTATCATATTGCGCTGATATAGCTAGAAAAGGCCTAACGCTTTCATATCTAACCACCGGTTTAAAAGTTTCAAAACTGAGAGTTTATTATATTGGCAAAACATGGAATCAAGTTAGCTTTCACTTCTGGTTTGTAATAGCATTCAATCCCCCATTTGATCAGTGATTAGAATCTTGATCTAGCTTACTATATCTGATATTTATTTGAATTTCATTATTCAATCATCTATCAGTATATAATACACAAACAAATCAATATTTGACTCTTAATTGTAGTGGATCTATATACTCTAACGAAAGTATCAACTGTTAAATCTAAGAATTTAATGAATGAAATGAAAGTTGAAACCATTCAAATGATGAACTTACTGATCTTCAACTTCATTTTTTAATCAATATTTACAATCAAATTATCGTTCAAAAGTGAACAGCTTGATTATTATAATATATCACCTAAATCTCTTAATGTCATGGCTCCCCACCAAATCATGAAATACTCTAATTCAAGTCCCTCTAGTTATCAATATGTTTTAATAAATATTGAGATTCATTGAACAATTGAAACTGCACAACTCTTAATCAGACTCTGAAGAGATACTGAATCACAGTTTAAATATCCACTACAATAAGAGTATAATAATATAGATTTGTAGATTATAAAGTACCAGACCAAAAAAAAACAATAGATTAAATTAAATTAAATTAAAATAAAATAAATAGAAAAAATAACATAATAGAATTCAAACAAAACTATTCACAATGTTAATAACTTCAAATATCTTACAACACAAAACAAAATTTGAAGATATCTCAAGTTCTTGAATATACCCATGGATAATTCTTTCTCTCTTTTTTGTGTTTTTTTTTTTTGAGTATGAAAAACAAAGGGCTTGTTAAGAATATAAAGAACAGAAAAAAAAACAAATAAGGAATAAAATGAAAATTAATAGGAAATGACACACACACACACACAGAAGACTGCAGTAACTTCCTATATGAACTAAATTGGAATAGAAATTAAACAGAGTAAAATAAAAAAAAAAAGAAGAATGAAAAGCTATAATAAACTTCAGAGTATCATCAAATAGATCTTAAATTAACCAACGCAAAGGCTGCTTCTTGTTCAACTTGCTTCAATCCACCTTGTTTCTCTAGATCCGACACTTCTTGAGTCTTCCCAACACTTATATTAGTGGTACTATTATTATTTGAATTTAATAATCTATTTGCACCAATCAAAGCCCAATCTTCTTCATCGGTATCATCACCAATTTCAACATCAGTATCTTTTGGAGTATCTAAAGTTGACCTTATAGAACTGTGTCTTCTATTGACTCTTGATTTGTTTGAATAATATAATAGTTCAGGAGAAGTTGGAGTTTGAGAATTAGATCTTTTAGTTTTGAAAATAGGTTTAGTTATACCACCTTTTGATTGTCTTCTTGAAGTTGATAAAGATGAACTAGCAGCAGGAGGTGAAATCAATCTTGAGTTTAATTTCAATGGTGGAATGTTTTCTTCATCTTCGAATTTGAAAACACCATCTTCTTCTTCTTCTCCATCATCATAAAATTCAGAACTATTTTCATCATCATCATCTGATAATATTGCAAAATCATTATTTAGTTCCAATTTCGGTTTCAAAAACTTCTCGTGTTTATCAGTATCATATTTGTTTCTACTGATTGATTCTCTTCTTGAATTTGTTGAATGATCCTTTGATGGTTCATCATCTCTAACTTTAGCATTTGAAATCTTTAATAAATCTCTTTGTTTAACAAATTCATCACGTTCAACTTTCTTAGCTGACCATTGACCCCAGCCTATCTTTTCGAAAACGATGGAATACTCTTCACAACCTTGATTTAAACAACTCATAATCAATCTTCTTTGCTTTGATAATGATAATTTTTCAAATCCATTCAATTGTTTAGTTAAATTTGAAGTGATATGTCTGATTGCTAACGGACCAGTGACCGTCAATAAGTCAGCTAGTCTCTTTGGTGAGACTTCATTCGCAATGGCAATCCCAGCAGGTGAAGAAGTTGATAATTGAGTGACATGTTTTTGTGTTGGTTTCTTATATGTGGCAGAAGTGATGAAATCTGGGGAATTGTTCTGGGAGACTGAAGAGGATATGGATGATTTATGTGAGAATGGGGAACTTGGTTGGATTGAGTCTGGCGAGAGATTTAGTGTCATTGTTGTTGAGGCTTTGCAGTTGTTGTTGTTATGATTATGACCCAGTCACGTTGTTTATCAGAAAAATATATATATTCCCAAATGGCTTGAAATTGAGGTATGAAAAGCGTGTTTTTTTTTTCGAGAATTATCTAATGCTGATTGTATAATCTGACGAGAGTTGACTGTTTTTAGAGCAGGATTTTGGCAACGAAGGATGAAATTTTTCAAAATCGAATTGAAATTATTTTATTTTGTGGTTATTATAAAAATTGAAATTATTCCTCGAGATTCGAAAAAGATAAACCGAAAAGTTTCTTACGTAAGCGAGATGATTAAATATATGATAAGTTCAAATTCAGCTCCATAAGATGTGGTCTTCGATGGCGTATGGAAGATCTGATGAGACATCTCTAACGACAGAATCAACGTTAATGGACTGGAAAAGATCCCTGACTTCTGGGCTCAAAAACCATTCGTTTTCAGCTGTAATTTCAGGAAGTAAACTATTGTTTGAATTTGCTGTTAAATCATTGATCGTTTCTTCAATATTGATCGATTTGATGATCGTTAACGCTTTCAGCACTCTTTTATTCACGTATAGCGGATTCAATTCTTTTAGTTTGTTTAGTTCATTTTGAATCAATACTAATTCATCAAGATGCTTTTTATCATTTGATGAATTATGTAAAACAACACTGATGATCTTGAAATTCAAGTATTTGATAAAGATCAACAATGTCTGATATAATAAACATTCCAATGGTCCGAATTTATCTCTCATTACGTTTAATTCATTCGGTTTGATGAAATTTGGTAAGATTTCAACTAATTCTTTGAACAATTCCATCATTTTATTATTACTTTCCAAATGAGTTTCAAAAAGTTCATAATGAAGATTCAAATGGAATGAGTTAGACATCAATAGAAAAAAATTGAGCTTCTCGCTGTTTACTTTTTCATTTCCTTTAACAATACCATTTTCTTTCAATGTAGATATGGTGATATTAAGATCCGTGACATTTTGCTTTAAAAAGGTTTTATAAACTTGAAATCTTAAGTCTAGTTTAGTAATATCTTCATATGATGGTGATCTTTCGAGTATTTCTGAATCAACATTCATTTTATTCTTCATTCTTAATAATTTAATAAATTCAATCTCACAAAATGAATCTTTATTATTGGAATCCTTTCTTAATAATCTCTCATCTAAAAGACAAGGTCTTGCAGATTGTGTGCATAAGATAGCTTCAAATAGATTCACTTTCAACCAAATCGGACCCTGTGTGATGTGTAATCCAATAGTGATACAATTAGAAACGACTTGAAACAATAATTTCCATGCCTTACTGAAATCATAACAATAATGGTAATAATTGACCAATATCAACTGAGTTTTAACCAAATTTAGCGTCTCAACTGGTTGCGTCTTAGATATTTGGAAATAATAAGTGATTAATTCTTTTAATACGAGAACTTGATTGGATAACACAGGTTTCATTATCTTGAAATTCAAACAGTTCTTTAAGACACCAATTAGAATTGATAGAAGAATCATTATTTGCTCATCATGTTTCCACTGTGTGATTGTTGGATATTCCTCGATGAAAGAAAGAACTTCGACTTTATCGAAAACGTCATTTAAGTAACAGAATTCATTGGTTTGAAAGAATTCATTGACGAAACTTTTAATTAAAATGAGGTTTTCTTCTTCGTCTTCAACGAGTTTTGGAAGTCTTTTCTTCTCATGATGGATGTCCTTGTATTCGAGATCCTTATCAAGTTTCAACATCATCGAGACCTCCAATTTATTGATGCTGTTATCACCAAAATACTGGAATTTAGTCTCGTTGAAATTCAAATGATTCACTGCATTCGTATCAAACACAGAGATAAGTTCCTCGTTCTTCCTGAGTTGCTGCTCGAGCTCTCTAATGCGTGACTCGTATTTATTCTCTTTCTTCTGTTTCTCGATGCTGATTGATCTGAATTTGGTGGGATAAGCACACTGAATGGACCGTTTCTGGCAGTTGAAACACGGATCTTCTTTATCACAACGGATCTTTCTTCTCCTGCACTCAACACACGATATCAAGGCAACCATTTTAGTGTGGATTTGTAGGTATAAGTATATATATATATATATATATATTACAGAAATCGCATCAAATTTCAATTGATTAATAAACAATTTCAATTACAAATGATTCCAAATTTCACTTCGAATAAAATCATCGTCCAGAATGAGCAGAATGAGCAGCTCCAGGCCCTGCTCTTCTCAATATTCCCACTGATAGTGTTTCTGAACTCCTTTTGCGATTTTGTTTTGAGCTTGAATAGAACTTATTACATCACTTTCATTAAGATACTCATCTATCTATCTATTTATTATCACCATTATTTATACTATTTCACTCCATTGGTCTCATTGTTCCTTTATTCAAACTTCAACTTCTTCATCAATTCAATCTATCTCGACATTTATAATGAACCACCAACGATCAATGAAATAATGATCAATCTACATAATTTATTGCTTAAACTACAACGAATTAATCAATTATTGAATGATTTCAAATTCAACGTCTCCAACTATTTACTCATCATATCACCACTTTACATTTTAGTGATAACGTTGAATTTGGTGCAATTGAAACTGATTATTTTGATCAATGTTATGATATTGACTAATTCAAATTCAGATCAATTAATATCAATCATTAATCTATTAAAACGTTATAAATCCATCAAATCAATATTTTCAATCAATGATCTAGACACGTTGGACACATTTGTGATTCTTAACCATAATAACAATCATAAGATCATTGAGTTTAAAATCAAACAGAATCAAAGAAAATATATCCCATTATCTAATTTATACACTGACTATTTAACACCTTTAGAAAGATCAAATTTCACTGATTTGAACAATTATGGCAATTACTCCATTGATTTGATCCCCTTTAACGACATTGATTTCAAATGGTTGGACGAGACGTGGAAGATTGAACAAAATTGGATCTATTACGATTTTTTGTGGTTTAAACAAGTGAGCCATAATTCATTCCATTCATTCACAAGGTCGAGAGTATTAGCTAAAAGGGCCATTCTTCTAGGAAGGAAAGAGTAGTAGTAGTAGTAGTACAGCTTATATATATATATATAGTTCTTTTGTTCTTTTTTGTTATTTTATTTATATTTCATGCAATTGTTTCATCATGAACGTATACAATTAAGACATATATACTGAAAAGACTTCTACCTAGCTTATAAAGATGGGAAGTTTGATTCGTTGAATTGTGGAGCAGCAGTGGAAGAACCTCTGGAGGAACCTCTTGGGGCTCTGGCACCTCTGGCACCACCACGAGCACCACCTCTGCCTCTTGGACCTTTAGCACCTCTGTTGTTGTTGAAGGTTCTTGGTTTAGCAGCTGGGACTTCACCTTCAGCGACTTCAAAGTCCAAGTATGTCTTCTTGTTGTTTTTACCCTTTGAAGAGGAGGATGTGGATTTGACCTTTGAGGATTCAATGTAGTTTTCTTCAACTTTGACAATGATGTCTTCTTCAGAGACTTGTTCAATGGTTCTACCAGAAGAGACAGCTGGGGAAGCAGCAGTTGCTGATTGTTCAGCTAAGTACTCAGCATAAGATTTCTTGACTTCTTTTGGTTCAGCTTCAGCTTCTAATTCTTCTTCAGCGTCTTCAGCACCTTCAGTTTCAGCTTCTAATTCAGTTTCACCATCAGCTGTCCAACCTGCTTGTTTAACTTTTTTATCAGAGTCAGTCTTAGTTGATCTAGCTTGACGATCAGTTCTTGGTTTGGATTTTCTTTGAGTTGCTTTATCATCGACTTTTTGGTTCTTATTAGCTGATCTACCGGCATTTTTATCCTTGAAAGCAGCATCGTTACCAGTGTTGGTTTTTTTACCATTATTTTTAGCTTTTGATGCATTGGATGAAGATGGAGCAGAATCAGTTTTCTTAGAAGAAGTGTTCTTCTTAACAACTTCTCTAGGGATACTTGCAACAACACTGGAGTCAGTGACGTCGTTACCTAAAAGGTCAAATGGGTTCTGTATTTCAAGTTGTTAGTATACTGTCAAAATGTCAATTATACTGAGAATACTGAGAATTGAGAGACTGTGTGTGTGTTTTGTGAGCCGTCTTTTGTATTTCTTTATGAAGTGAATACTTCAGTGCAGGAAAAAAAAAAATCATGGGTGTATCTCACTACACTCCACAGTATAATTCATCTCTGTGTCTACGCTGATATCATCAACATACACTCATTCTTTCTAATAACTTCTTGAATTATATTGAAAACAGAATAATTCTTCATATTTTTTTTTTTTTTTTTTCAGTGAAATTTTTCAGCGTCGACAAATTTCGAAAAGGATGATTGCGAAAATTGCGTGGAGTTTTCAGCACGCCGAGCAGAGTGCGTAAATTTGAGAATCAGAGACACATAGGCGGGAAACTTACTGGGAGAGAAACTTCAAATTGATCATAAATATTGTGGATTTATACAGAAAATATAACTTTTATCCTTCAACGTAAACGTCACCGACACGGGCAAAGAATGCCTTGATTGCAGTACGTAGCTCAGTTGGAACGCTTTTATCCAAAATATTCAACACTAAATCATAGACATGAGGACAGTTTTTAATGAAATCATCATTGTCTAATTCACAGTAACCTTGTAAAATCTCAACGACGACTGGTCTCCATGTGATGATGTTTCTTTGTTGCTCTTGGTCATTTAATTGGGTGTATCTTTCCACTATTGAGACACACATTGGGATTAAACTTGTCGAAATTAATTCTTTTTCCTTTGTCGTGACTTTTGATAAATCTGAATATATTTGGAAATTAATGTTGATGAAAACTGCTGATGATGATGATTCTTGCTTTAGTAAATTAGGAACTTTATCAATGATTCCTGAATTCCATAGTCTCAATCTTAATTGATAATCATCATTGAAATTTCTTGCAAATCTGAACGATTCTTCTAATAATGAAGTTAATTTATTCAAATGTTTATATGATATTAATTCATAAAATTTATCATCTTCAAATAATTCACTTAATGTTTCAATCAATAATAATTGTAAGATACATTTAACAACTATAGACTCTTTAATCATACCATCTTTATGAGAGTTGTGTGTACTATTGATATTATTATTATTATTATTATTATTATTATTATTATTTGAAGAACTATTTATTGTTCCTTCTTCTTCCTTTTCTTCGTGACCAAAATCAACACCATTTGATTCATCTTCAACATCATTAATTTCTTCTTTATTCAATTGACCCTTTAATGGATCAGCATCAAACAATTCATTAGGTGTAGTTAATTTAAATAATTTTTCAAATGCTTCAACTATTTTAAACCATTCTTCATCTCCAAAATTACTCATATTTTGTGTTATCAATTGTTGTAAACAAGATCTACCAATTCTGGCAATTGTATCATTTTCTTGACAAATACATGAAATTAATAAATTTAAGTATCCATCCAACATTTGGGATAATATTTTGAAATAATGAGTGAATAATGCAATCATATTTCTTAATGCTTGAATTAATGTAGTTGATAACCATACCGATAAATCATCATGACTATTAAATTGATTAATCTCCCAATGTTTACTCAAAACTCCAAAAATAGGAAATAATAAATCATTACAAATTTTAAACCAAAATTCTTCATCAAATCTGCTACCAAATTGGACCAAAATATCAAATAAGAAATTCAATGCCCTTGATCTTATTTCTAAATCTTCTCCCTTCATTATAACTTCATTGAAACTTAATAATGTAGGATACCAAAAATCTTGGAAAACGTCTTTTGAATTCAATTTATGTTCTTCATTAGTTTCATCAAATGTTAAATTTGCAATCTTGGTTATAATTAATTTGATTTTTTGTAATGAATGTAAGCTAATCTTTTGAAATTTTGAATTCATTGATAAGTTTCTCAAAACGTTGATGTATTCATTGAATGCATCATCTATATTGAATATCAACTCTGAATAATCTCTATATATTGAATCAATTATTTCATAAGTTCTTTCAACTATGATTTGATTTGAATCATTTGCAGTATAACTTAAAATTGCAAAGATTGTTTTCCAACCAGATTTAATTTTAACACCTTTTAATTGAATCAAATTATCTAAATTACTTAAAACCATTTCTGTTACTTGTTGATCTTTATAGTTCTTTAAAATGTAAAAAAATGGTTTAAGAAATTCTTGTTGAAATTTAAAACCTGTTAACTCTTCAATATCTAAAAATCTTGTACTTAATTGTCTTAATGAATCAATTGCGAAAAAGACAATGGATAAATTATGTTTAGTACTGATATTGACAAAACATCCACTAATAACAGTCCAAATTGGGGACCACTCTAATCTGATACGTCCCATGTTATAATAACAAACATCAATCACTTTTTGTAAAGAAAAAGTTCTTGGTGTTAGACTATCTAATGATGATTCAATTTCTTCATTAGCAACTTCTGATAATGCTTTAATAAAATCTAAGATTGCATGTGCATTTAATTGTGAAGATTGACTGAATATCTTATCAATTGTAACAATCACTTCAGTACTCAATAATTTTGCTCCAATTTCTGGATTTAAATGTTGATTTTGATGATTTGTTTGAGCTTGTTCAATTAATGTTGTCTTTTTACCAAATCCAAAGAAATTATAACTGTTGGTTGTACCCACTGAGCGATGACTATCTAATGAAGTTCTATGAACTCTTGCATTGACAACATCTGGTAAAACATCAGCTTCAACACCCTTAGCTATTAATTGTAATCTTTCAATTTGAGAAATAACTAATAGAATATCCTTCCATGAATCTTTTAAATCATTGCCATAAGTTTCTGCAATTTTCAATAGTAATAAAACAGCTTCAATGTTTTTAGATTTTAATTCTTTAACATTACCTAAATTTGAAAATTGAACTAATGCACCAATGAATGAAGTTCTTGAATCATCTAATTCAAATATAGTTGAGATACTAATTGATAATTTTATCCCTTCCAAGCAAGTTTGAATCGTTTCTTCATCATCTAAATCCTTGAATGGCATTGTTAATACAGCTAAGAATGACATCCATAAGGTATCAAAAATTGATTTAACATGTTCAATATGACTAGCTGAATAATAAACAGTATCATTTTTGCTATTTTTACCAAATGACTTGAATAATTTTTCTGTCTTATTGGAAATTTCTTTAGATGCTTGAATATAAGCTTCTCTATTAAAATCTCTGTTACCATTGAAAATACCAAATGCAGGACCAGTTTGAGAATTTAACACATTGGTATCACCTGCTAACAATGCGGCATGTTGTTCAGATTGTAACTTGATTTCATTGTTTGCGATTTCATTAAAGATCCCACTCAAATATTCTGGTGTTAAATCTTGACCATCATCTATACCTCTATTATTCTTGATAAAATCCTCTAATGTCATTCTATTTTTAACCTTTGAAGAATGTTGATCTGTGTTTAACATAATAACAGAATATGCCAACACATAAGCCGTATCTGCATTTGCAAATGCTCCAGGATTACCATCTGTGTATCTTTCTGCAAATTTTAACATAAATCTATCGATTTTTTGAGCTTCACCTGGAAGTCTAAAATGTTGCAAAAATAATCTCATTGCATCAACAAATGAAGAATTCTTGAAATCCATTAAATCAACAAATGAATGCATTGCTGAAATGTTAAAATCATCGCCTTCACCAAGGTATTCACCAATTTGTGTCTTATCTAAACCAGGTTGATCTAATAAAAACTGTGCAATTGATTCAGGCGTTGAATCTTTTATGAATCCCTTATTGATCAAATCAGTGATACCCTTCTTAGGTTTGAAATTAAATTGTCTTATACCTTCTTGTAACGCAATTTTACGTTGTTTTAAATTCTCGAATTCTTGAGGATCATCGAATTCATCTTGTGATTGATTATTAATACCATTTAAAGAATTTTGAATCCCACTTGAACCACTGGTACTTGATCTGTTTCTAAGTTGTAAATTTGAATTTGATATAGATCTTGAATTTGAACTATAATCTTGTGTTAATCCCTTTTGAGCCCATGAATTTAGAGATCTTAAGATTCCAACGATACAATCTAGTGAAGTTATCTTTAAAGCGTATTCAACAGGATATGTTAATGATTCGTTTTCTTTGAAAGATGATAATTTTGAGATTGATAATAACGGTAATTGAGATAAATTATAAGTTGAAATTGAATTTTTCAAATCTTCCTTATATGAATTTTTTTGCTTTTGTGTGATTTCAACTTTTGTTAGTGATAATTTTGTTAAATGATCAATTAATCTTTCAACTATATTTGTTTGATTTGAATCACAATCATAATTTAAATAGAATTCAATTAAAGCTCTTGGATCATTACTTAATCTTTGAATTATAACCAAGAAATATCTCTTTTGATGAGAAGTTGAAGTTTTCAATTCAGAAACTGGGAAATAAATTTCATTTAAAAAAACAGGGATTTCTCTTTTAAATTGAGATCTTAAATTTGAAACAATTAACCAAAAAATTTCTAAAGTTGTTTCAAAAACTGGTGAAATTGATGATGCTGCATTTCTTGCAATTGTTAAATTCAAATACTGTTTGATCGCATCAACAAATTTAGTCGTATCTTTTGAAGATGATTTAATAACGATTTGATTATTGGTGAAAACATCAATATGTTCTTTAATAATAGAATGAATTATATGTAAAGAAATCAATTTTGAACGAACTGAATGAGATCTCATATCTAATGAATCATTATCCAAACTCTTGACTGATAATTTACACATTGCTCTGAATAATAAAAATGCATCTTTGATCATTAAATCATTTTCATCAGTATAATCATTAATGTTTTCTTGATCAACGATACGTTCAGCTTCAGCGTTTAAATCGTTTAAATTTTGTAAAGTTAAAGGTTCTTCAGATTCATTATCATTAGTTGTGGTAGCGTTGTTAATTGTGGATGATGATGTTCTGATTACAATAGATGGTAATCTTGATGGTTGAATTTTCAATTGATTGAAATTTTCAACTTTTTCGAAAACGACATTAACAATTTGTGTTAAACTTGCTTGAGCAATTCCTTGATTTATAGGAGATAATGATAAAATGAAAATGTTATAAATCTGTCTAACTGCTCTCAATAAAGTAGAGCCATGAGGTGGGAATTGTTCATTTAACACAGCTGCTAATAAAGCTCTAACGACTTGAATTTCAATTTTTTCATCAGTTCCTTCACCATCAAAGCTACTAGCAATAGTTTCAATTGATGCATCAATTAACGAGATTGTAGGAGGTGGGGTGATGGTGGTATTATTGTCTTGTTGATCACCGTCAATATCAATTGGTAATTTAGAAGTAGCAATATGAGATTTTGATGGTGGAACGTTAATATCATCAAATAATTGAAATGTGAAAATTTTAGCAAAACAATCTAGTGCTAATATGACAATATCATTAATTTTACTCTCAATTGCCAATCTTAAAGTTTCGAAAACGGTTAATGAATCAAATCCAGTTGTATTTAATTTTTCTAATGTTTTCTTTGATGAATTCAATAAAGTTGTTAATTTCTTAGATTCTTTATGCTCTTGAATCGAAGTTATGAAATTCTTCACAAATTGGATATGAGTGGAGTTAATTGAACTAATTGAAGCATTTCTGGAATGTCTTCCCAAAGTAGGGACTTGAATAGCAGGGATACTTTCTGGTATGATATCTAGACTTTTATCTTCAGTTGGTAAAGGAATGGTGTTTTGTTCCTTGATAGGTGTGATTGGAGGGATTGGATCAGTAATTTCAGTTTTCGAAACCTCACCGTTTGTACCAGTATTTGGACTATCATCAATTTGACTTTCTTCTTCTCCTTCTTGTTCTTCAACCTTGTTGATTTCAGGAGTTTCGTGATCATCAACAGTTGAGTCTTGAGTCGTTGAAAGTGTATCACTGACCTCAATTGGCTCTTGTGGGACAGGGCTTGTGTCGTGACTTTCAGACATCATGATTGATATTCAAAGTAAAATTCTTAATTTAGATCTTATCGGGGCTTGTATTTTATTTCAAAGGTGTGTAATGATTTAAGGAGTTTCAAACAACCAATGAAAGCACAAATGGGGAAGGGAAAGGAAAGGAAGGAGATTGATAAGTAATGAGATTGAGTGGAGCGTAAAAGCAGTAAGCCAATTAAACCAATAAGAATGAATTTAAACTGATTTAAATTTGTTTACTTTCAACCAACACGAAACCTTTTTTTTTTTCTTTCATATCGAAAATGGATTTTTCCAGGAAATTTACTCCGGGTGACGTCTTAAAGTATGTGAAAGCACCCGATTAGGAAAGTACGAAAGCACATCAAGTTCATATATTTGCACTGTTTTGGAGGTTTAAATAGACGTGCTGTGGGAGGATTTCGCTGTACGTTCGCTTGTTGTTGAACTTGATCATCTCTGATTCCCACTGTGTTCTTTTTTTCGTGTTCATTTGGCCTCCAAACTCAGTCAATCCATAAATCAAATCTTCATTTCCCATCAATTTGGTCTGTTTCACTGCAATATTAGCCAGATCGTACAAGATCTGTGCTGTCAAGCCCCAGAGATCCTTGATCTGTTTGTCCTTGTGATGGGACAAATCGTCCTCGAAGAATTCATCATCTGAGCTCAGATCGACTATTTCCTCCAACCATTCGATCTCGTGGTTTGTCTCTGTTG
Source organism: Phaffomyces antillensis (assembly GCA_003707195.2). NCBI lineage: Eukaryota > Fungi > Ascomycota > Saccharomycetes > Phaffomycetales > Phaffomycetaceae > Phaffomyces > Phaffomyces antillensis. The sequence continues at coordinate 14,131 of PPNI02000045.1, forward strand.
GATAGTAATAATGCTTCAATGGCCACTTGATGTTGCCCCATCTGTACTGTTTGATCGATTTGGTGAGGTACTCCTGTTTATGATTCTGGTCTATCAAGTCTAATAATGGGATGCTGAAGATCGAAGAAGTCTCTCCAGGATTCAACAACAACTGCAATTTCTTGATCTGTTCAAACTCGTTACTGGAATTGGTCAAGAGCCCAACGGTTGGTTTCACACTGAGGAACGTTCTTGATAAATAGCAAGGCAAAGTGGTCAATTTAGTGAATTTCAACCCTTGTTTAACCAATTCGTTATCGTAAGGGAATCCAATCTCCTCGAAACTTTCCCTTCTGGAGACATCCCATTCTGTCTCTTCATCGTTGTCTGATTTGCCTCCTGGAAGCGACACATGGCCTGAGAAATTGTTCAATTGTCTGGATCTCTTTGTGAGAAGAACTCGTAGTTCGCCATACTTTCCAATGAATAAGATGACCATCACTGCTGAACGTCTCAGTGGAGGCCACACGGAGTGCAGTGGGTAGCCTCTGGAGTAGGAGTAGCTGCGGATGTTGGCGATGAGGTCCTGCACAGGGAGCATTTGGAGATTGTTGATGTTTTAGTGGGAGATAGAAGGACAGTTTTTTTTTTACATAAGCGTTGTATAATTTATATAGTATATATATATATATATATATATATACTAATATCTCACCCTCATCAGCTTTATGATGTTATCTGTGATGATGAACTGCACTAAGTTCAACACGACGGGCGACAGTAACATCACGATGAAAACTTTCAAATTGGAATCATCAATCAAGTCCAAGAAATCAGAAATGTTCATGATGATTGCTGTGAAATTCAACAAGATCAAATATATCATGAACTTCATCAAAATGATCGCACTGAGGAATATCAACAGACTTCTCCCAAATGGCTCTTCTTCTGACCTCTGTGACTCCTGTAACAACAACTCTTCTTGTTTCGATTTATCGGGGAGTAGTTTATACAGCAGATTCAGTATGAAGTAGACCAACACGACGCCTAGTGTTGAGTCCATGAACAAGTTGATGAAGTACCAATTACATTCATAGTCCACCGTGGGGTCTTTGTCGTCGTATAGATCCTTGTACTTCAGAGCCATGACCAAGTTCATGAAGTGGATGATCAAAGAGCCAATAATCTGTTTAGAGACGTCAAACAGCCAGATTTTGAATGGTCTTTTGGGTATCTCGTGATGATACTTGAGCACGAGCGAGGCAAGGATGATGCAGCCGAGGAGTATCTGGAATATGATTGAGATGGGCCCAATGAGTTCACAGGAGGCCTTCATTTTGTGAAGTGTCAAAATGTTATTTATTTAACTATTGAAGAAAAAGAAAAGAAATTCGTTATCAGAGATGAGACCATCGCTCGAAACGCTTGACACAATTAGTGTCATTGTTATTATTTATTATGTTTTGATGCGTTGATGATGCGAATTTATGCTAATTAAATGCTTTTGAGGTGGTGGATCCCCCAAATGTTTTGTGCTAGATTAATACTCTACTGTGAACTGCAACATCTTCTTTTTCAAACGACTGAAATCCACTGAAAATTGGCCCTAATTTCGCCTCGATTATTCTCATTGGATTCAAACAAAGGAAATAAATCAACCCCCCAGAAAAAAAAACAACTAATGATTTAACGCCCCTTAATCTTTTCCACTTTCGAAGTCTCTTCTATATATATATCAGCTACTCAGGAAATGAGCGACCGCAATCCAATCACAATCCCCAAAATCATCCAGTTTCTGCAACAAGAATGGACAAAACACGAAAAGGACCAGATTAAATGGGACAATGAAAGAAATTCGTTGAAATTAGAGATTTCTTCACTCAAGAAGGAGATCCAGTCAATGAGATCAAGCCAGAGCAGTAAAAAACAGTTCCGTAATACAAAGATCGAATCAGCAGTGTTACTTAATGTGAAAAATCATTTGAATGAAAGATTACAGGAGATTTTAACAATCATTGAAGCAGATACCCTTACAGATGATCCTTTGAATGTTGATGAGATTCCTTTATCGATTCAAAGAAAGGAATTGAAGAATCTTAAAGTTCCTGCTCTTCAAACTCCATATGGTTTAAACACTGGGCTTGTTGATGGTAATCATCCTTCTCAACCTTTCCAGAATTACTATCATCAGTACACTACTCATGGGCCTGATATTAGTCAGTTGTATGTTAATAACGCTGGTTATAATTTTCTTGGTAATAATGGTGTCGATGCCCCATATCAAGGTCATCAAGTTTACCATTACCAGACTGGTCACCCAAATGGGTTCAATAACAATAACAATATAAATATGGATAATATTGTTGATTATAGTACGATGACTAAAAATCATAATCCAGCAGCCAATAACCATCAATTATCTTCTGTTTGTGATGGTGGTAGTTTTAAGCCTGGTTTAAATGATGGTGATTCCCATGTTGATTCAAATAATGGATTGGTTCTTCCTGATATGAATTTGAAATTCAAATATTCTGATGATAAGAATAAAAAGAATGATGTTGTTGAGTCAAGACATTGTGGTGGTGATACTGCTACTAAAAATTTTTCTTCTAATAGTGCTAATATTGCTAAAACTTCAAATGAAGTTGTTGATGATGAAAAGAAATCAAAGTCTGAAAGTAAAAAAGCTGAAAGTTCAAAGAATTTGGAAACTCAAAATGATTCAAAGAATGATATTGTTTCTTCAAATACCAACAACAAGAAAGCTGAAACTCCCAAAACCATAGTCGTTAATACTCCACAAGTGACAAAAAAAGACGGTAAACCATCATATAAAGCTGAAAAGCCAGCTTCTACAACCATTAAAGTCCCTGAAGTCACAAAGCAAGTTGATCAACTATTAAATAAAGCTGAAACTTCAGTCAGTCCAGGTGAAGAGTTATTAAAAGCACTTAATTTGAAACAAAATAAACCCCATATTCCCTCTACTGATTCAATTAAACAAAATGTCCCAAAACATAACACAACTACTCTTACCGAATCTTCAAATAAATCATCCGATAAACCTGAGTCATTCATCAGTGATGCTGGACCTGTTCATCGAGTCTCTGTCTGGAATTCTTCAGAAATTGTTGAATCATTCGAAAAAAATGGTATTAAATTATCTGGAGCTAGTAATTCTGCAAAACAAACTGTACCATCATCAAATAGAGCTACTGTTCTTAAAACTCATGCTACCACCACTGCTGAAATCAAAAAAGAAGCTCCAGTTCCAAAAACCAAGAAAGAAGAAATTGAATCAAAAGTTCAATTACTAGCCAATATCCCCATTTCATCATCCACTAAAAAGCTAGCCATCAATGGGACAAAACTACTGACACTCAACTCTGAAAACGTGATTAAATTATGGAAATTAGAAAAACTCATCCTAGGTGATGACAATGTCTTCCCAGAGATGACATTTGATCACACTGATGAAAATATCGTCGATTTAGTATGGATTGATAATGAAAAGTTTCTGACTTATACTCATGATTGTTTCAGAATTTGGTCAGTTGGCAAATCTAGTCCTTTTTTCACCCGATCTAATCAAAATATGATTAGACAATTAGAATGTTCTAGTGAATGTCTTGCATTCATTGATGATGTTGGATTAAAAATCGCTCCTTTCACAAGAGGTAAAAGTTTGAGTTTTAAAACCATTAAGCAAGATCATGAACTTTTCAAATTTCATGAAACTAGTGGGCTTTTGTATGCTTATTCTGATGGTAATGTTGATAAATATGATAAATATGGTCACAATAAAGGAACAATTCCATTGAAGATCCTTGAACTCAAGGATGCAAAAGTGTTGAAATTTTTATTATTCGAAGATATTGCTGTCTTTATCACTCATAATGGGTTTATTCTCTATGATTTGAATTCAAAGAAAGTTATATTTGAAATGAAAACTTCAAAAGTGGGAAACATCGTTCTTTTGGGAAATTTGATGATTGTGTTCAAACTTAATGGGTATGTTGAACTTTATAAAGATTTTGACCCATTCACCAAATTCAACCATTTTCAACAATCTTTTGAATTAGAACATGATGAGTCTGAAGTTAGTGAAGACTACAAGATGGCGTTGGATACCTTGAAATCTGTTGGTTTAGCGTTTGGTAATACCACGGGGAAATATATCGTTTCTGGAAGTTATGATTCTATGGTGAAGTTGTTCAAATTGAAGTGATGATCAGAAATCTTATATTTCAAATTGGCATCGTACAGTTTTGTTTAGGAAAAATTAAAATATTAGTATATATATATATATTATATTAGTTATTAATTATTAGAGTGAATTGTACTTAATAAGACAAAATATTGAAAAATAAATAAAGCAAAAGTGATATCGTCAGAGTAACAATAGAGTCCAAAACAATATAAAGTAAAAAAAAAAAGGAACAATAAGATTGAAATCAAAAATAAGAAGAAGGATAAAGTGTAGGAGTAAGTTAAGAAGTGATCATGTTAGAAATAAAATTATTGACTTTGAGTTCAATTGAATCTCTAAATCATTGTGGGAAAGATTCATGGCACCAAATAAATTCAAGTTCAGGAAATCCATCATTTTTGTCATCATTCATAATCTGACCAGCTTTGTTAACGTCTTTATTTTGTTCATCATCCAAACTGATTTTCCCATTGATTTCATTTGATTCATTATTACCAGTAACATTGTTATAAATTCCAGAATCATAATTATTGATTGAAGTCTGCGAGGTTTGGAAAGTATTAACGACTTGATTGAATAAATTTTGTAAATTTTCAGGATTTGAACCAACTAAATCATTAGCACTACCAACACCGTTTACATTAATTCCAATCTCATGACTAATCTGATTATCATTTCCAATTTGTTGATTGTATAATCCATCTTTTATGTCAACATTACAATTATTAACATTATTGATCTCATTTGAGCTATTGACGATATTTAAATTACCATTAATCATTTGATTTTCATAAAGATAATTTGATGAAAGATTGAATTGATTATGTAGCTGATTCATAAATCCATTCATTCCATTAAAATAACCGTTATTATTATCAATGTTTTGAATATTCATTTGGATTATTTGAGGTTGAAGTGGTTGATTATAGCTTAAATTACCAAAATTTGTCGCATTAGGATAGTTCATTGCTTGAGATATATCATTTGCAGATTGTTGATTTGATTGTTTTTGGAAATTATGATCGGTGAAAGCTTTATAATCAGCTTCATAACTTTGATTAAATGAATTATTGACTTCATTTCTACTATTGATATTCAGATTATTTTGATCAAAATTAGTGGTTATTAAATCATCATTTAATTCTATTGGAGAACTTAACTGTTGCGTTGAAGTATTAGTTGTTAAATTTTCCAAAGAATGAACAGAAGGATTACTTTGAAGTGAAAAAATTGATGAATTTCTAGAAATTGTAGGATCTGATGAACTACTTTCTAAACTCTCTGTTGAACTTCTTCTAGTTGTTTCCTTTGAAACTTCTTTCCCAATTCTTCTATCAGTGAAACTAACCCCACCATTCTTTTTAATTGATGAAGTTTTTCTACCATTTTTTCTAAGGTTAACTTTAAAACAATTATTCAATTCAAAATCTGTGATTTCATTATCACTTGCAGGTCCAATGATCTTGAAACTGTTACTCAAATCAACTTTGAATATTGTTCCTTCCACTTTATCATCTAAATGGAAACATCTTTTTTTACTACCTGGTTTACTTCTTCCATTTTTATTTTCAACTTCTTCCATTGTTTCATTAACAACTTTTGGATTTGGATTGATTCTATATCTTAACAATGGGTCTTTTGCACCTGGTCTCCCACGACCTTTGATTTCAATTAAATATTTGTTCAAATGAACACAATCAGCGGCTCTATGACCCCTGATACATTGCTCACATGCAACCCTTTCACCAAGATGTAAAATCATTCTTGTTATACGTTGTGATATCAGAAAGAAGAAGAGTTTGAAACGGGATTTCAATTCTTCTGTTTCCAATTTTGTGATTAAAAAAGAGAAGTAGAAAGAGAAGATCTATTGCTAATTATATATATAAACAATGTATACTAAAACCCACATAAGTAAATAAATAATAACTTACTACACCTGGTATAACATGAGACTGCATCTGAGATCAACTCTGCATCTATGTTTCGAGCATCTCCACAGATATGACGAGTTGCAATTCCACGATTATCACCACATTTTAGCAATTGAAACTCCATAAACAGAAATCAATTCTCATAATTTTAGACAAAAATGCACGAATTTCCCAAAAATTTATATGAGAAATTTTTGTGTCACAATTATTCTCATCGCGAAAACTGCCTAATATGTTGTGGTTAAGTGCCCTGTGTGTAATTGGTTCAAATTAAATCGAAAACGTCACTAATTAAAAATTCAAAGAACAGTTTATTGAGTGTAGAAAAGGAAGAGATTATGCCACCAAGAACGAGCACAGCACAACGTCGTCTGTTGAAGGAATACCAGCAGCTAAGCAAGGATGCACCTGAAGGAATCATCGCTGGTCCTGTTGAGGAAGACAATTTATTCGTTTGGGATTGTTTATTAGAAGGTCCAAAAGATACACCTTATGAAAATGGTGTGTTTCCTGCAAGATTGACATTTCCAACAGATTATCCACTATCACCACCTAAACTAGTCTTCACTCCTTCGATCCTACATCCTAATATTTACAGTAATGGTGAAGTTTGTATATCAATTTTACATCCTCCAGGTGATGATCCAAATCAATATGAAAGGGCAGAGGAAAGATGGTCACCTGTACAGAACGTTGAAAAAATATTGTTGAGTGTCGTTAGTATGTTGAGTGAACCAAATGTGGAAAGTGGTGCCAATATCGATGCTTGTAAATTATGGAGAGATGATAGAGTTGAATTTGATAGACAAGTTCGTAATGATGTTCGTAAGAGTTTAGGGTTATAAATATTGCATAGAAATAAAAAATTTCATTTTGTTGAATCTGTTTGTTTTGACTTTGAGCATGTAGTCTGACGTTTATTGATATAATGATTCATTATTGATTGCTATCTATATATAGAGATCCACATTATGAGAACATTATTAGAAAATGGTGAAATTCTCTCATATCTTTATAATTATGACAAAAATAGTGTGGGGTGGTAGCTATTAAGATTTCTCATGAATCTTGTAGCATGATTTTACAAATTTGGTTCAATTTACCTTGGGTTTTAGGTAATAATAAACCACAAATATATCTTGAATTATTTCTAATTGCATATATTGCAGGATTTTTATCTTTCAATTCACTGACTGAATTAAATAATTGAATTAGATCAGATTCATATTGAAGTAATAAATCTGGATTATAATTAGATAACAACCCCAAAGTTTTTGTAATTTCAAAAAGATTTGAAACTTCAATTTGAGATTGAATTGATTTCATCAATTTTGGTAATAATTTCTCAACTAATTGTTGGTTGGTCTTATAAATGATTAATTTATTCAACAATAATGATGTTATTATTATTTGGTCTGATTCTAGTTCCAGAATTTCATTGATCGAAATCAATTGTTGTAATTCATTTTTATTAATGAATATTAAAATTTTTTTGAAAAATAATGAAAATAAATGCTTTAAATTTGGATAGTATTTGGAATTCATTAAAATTGCCTCAATGATTTTTTTGAATTCATTAAAGTTATCAAATAGTTCAGAATAGTTTCCCATTGTAACGACGTTCTTGAGCAATTGTAGAAAACCTTGAAATAAAATGGAATCTGTTAAATATTGGAATTTAAAGATCATTAAATTAATTAAATTAGGACATTTTTCCAATATTTCTACTCTATCTTCATTTGAATTTATTGAATTACCAATTATTAGGAATTTAGATGATATGATGTATCCGTTTGTATCTTCTTGAACTTGAAGTGGTAGTTTATTAGAAGATGAATAATTTGATGATATATTACCAATTGTTGCATATATCTGCCTTTGAAACTTCAATTTGTTTGGAATTTCCATATTTTCCACAGTTTTAAATATCTTTAATAGACTATTCTGAAGTTTTGATTCAATATTTGAATCGAATTTAGTGCTCAAGTCAATTGTTAAAATTTCTAATATTCTTGAATAGTTCAAAATTAATTCATCAATTCCATCATCATCATTGATGAAATCTTTATCTTGATATTTCTCTAATATACTCATCAGTTTATTCAACATTGAATCTATCTTACTAGTCTCACTCTTGAATTCATCATTAAGTAGATCACAAAACAAGTCAACAGCAATTTGATTTTCATAATTATATTGAAGATACCAATATAAATTCTCTGCTAATAAACTTGAAACAACATCAAGATATTTCCCTTTCCCATCCTCAACATTTTCAACTATCAGGTTCTGAATAAGAAGAAAAATCCTTTCATTAACCTCATCATCATTAAACTCTTCATTCATAAATTTGATGAAACTTGGCCAAATTTCAACATTATTTATCAAAACATCTCTATTATCATCAACATCCGCGATCCCATTGATTAAAACCTTCAACAACTCCAGTACGACATCTCTTGCTTCCAGAACGTTTAGTAATCTGGCAGTAGCAGAGATGAAATTACCGACATTACTTTGGAATAATGGTTCTTTTCTATTTGTTGGTTCTCTTAGTAATACGGCCAATTGACTCAATAGAGTGATGTATGATTGTTTGAAGAGCTCTGAGCTCGGTGGTTTGGATTCAAGACTCTCAGTGATGAAGGGATCTAGCCCAAATAGAGTCTGATGTAGGTCCATTTTGAAATGTTTGAAGAGTTGATTTCAATTTATTTCAGTCCCGAAGTATTTGAGGTTTGTTGATGAGCGGATTTGTATTCCGGGGGTGATGAGATTCACTTGCAAAAAGGGAAAGAGCTCAAGATTGCAGAAGATGTGGTTGTAAACCGGTGTGTCGGGGGGGGGGGGGGGGCAAAGGACTCGGGAGGCTCATAGTAGGCTATTAAGTTTGGCAGTTTTTGTGATTTTTTGGAATCACAAAGCATGAGTGATGGTAAGCTATCAATTGAAACATCTACAAAAACATAATTAAAGATTCATATTGTTAAATTTAGACGTGTTATCAAAGGAATCTATTAAAGGTTTAGATGCTCAAAGAAAGAAATTACAGCTGATGGTATTATAGAATTCTAACTTCTGCTTATGGACTACTGAGCTATCAGAAGCGGCATTAAATCTTTTGGCTTTGCTTTTGGCTTTTGAACTAGAACCTAGTGGGCTTCATTGTCTTTTGTTCTCATCCTGACTGATATGCTTAAGAATTCAGATATAATACTCCTGATATCAGAAAAAAATGATTTATAGATTGATAATCACTCCTGAAGTTTCAGGTAGCTCTTACTACCAATTCATTAATGGTCTTATTAATAATTAAATGGTTAGACTCTATATGCAATTATGATGGTACTGAAGCTGCATATTTATTAAATAAGTTAACTCCTCTTCTATATAGTAAATGTTGATACTCTAATTGTAGTGTTTTGAAATATCTCGGCTTACTCCATCTCGATCGACTTTTATGTCTTTGACTTTCAGAGAGGGTCCAGTCACCAGTCCACTCTCTTATACTCTTTTTGACAGGTTAAAAATATCAAATTTTCCTGGGGTTGGAACCCTGAGCATATATTTGGAGCAACCAAGACAGCCTCAGATGGAAAACAACTTAGGTTTATATACAGTATAAGTTTAAGAGTCTCCTGACTCCTGTGTCATTTGTAGTGATTTTTGAGTACTGAAAAGCTCACAAATCACACGATGAACAATTGATATCTGATTTCATATATCACGCAACTTCGGGCCTATATACTTAAATCACCAAACACCGACTTATAATATTTAGTTATAAAAATGGGGTGAGTTCTGGATTTTTTGAAAACTTCTTCTAACTCTGAAGTATATTTGAAGGCCTTCCAGAGCTCATCAAAAGCCAGTAAAGTAAAACAATCAAAACCCATCAAAACAAAATGTCTGCAGGTAAAACTTACTTAATCACAGGTGCAACTCGTGGTATTGGATTTGAACTAACCAAGAGATTCTCATCAATCCCTGAAAACACCATCATCGCCACTTCATTGGATCCAGAAACATCAACCGAACTTAAGAAATTACAAAACAAGAATAAAAACATTCATATTGTTAAATTAGATGTTTCATCTAAACAATCAGTCAATGAATTAGATTCTCAATTGAAAGAAATCGCTAAAGATGGGATCGATACCATTATCAACAATGCAGGAATCGCTAAAGCGTCTTCAAGTAGACCAATCATGGAAACCGAATGGGAAACTTGGATTGAGCATTATACAACTAATGCACTTGGTCCAATCATGACAACAAAGGCAGTTTATCCATATTTACAAAAAAAACCAACAAAGCAAATCATTTTCATTTCAAGTGGATTAGGTTCTTTAAATGATTTCATGCCTATTTCAAGTTCAGCATATGGACAATCAAAGGCAGCAATCAATCATGCCGTCAAGACGTTATCATTTGAATTAAAAGATGAAGGATTCACCGTTATTTGCGTCCATCCTGGAATTGTATCAACTGAAATGTCTAAAACTGCACAACTTGTGATCCCTGAATATTTAAAGGAATCTCTTGCTAAAGAGTCAATCACTCCTGATCAATCTGCTGATTATTTGGTTAGATTGTTCAACGGCATTACTAAAGAATCAAATGGTGTTTTTTATAATTATGATGGTGCTTTATTCCCATTCTAACAACATCCTGTTAAACACATGAGTAGACTAAACTACGTTATTAGTACCACTTATCTGTTTATAATGAATATATATATATATATATAATATCATGATATCTCCCTTAGACTTTAACCTAAACATCACAATTCGCTAAGAGACTACACCTAAATCTAGCAAACTGTTTGTTTCTAGTTAGAACTTAGAAGCTTGACTATAGGTGATTTTTGAGTCGTTAAGCAAACAATTTAAAAAAACTCCAACGGAAAAATGTTGAGTTGATTCATAAGAAGTTGAAGTATGCAAAATTGGCCGTGCTTCAAATGATATAAAAGTCACATGTATGATGAGCTCATCCCTTCTAATAGTCCCAAATTCCAGTATAATCACATTCAATTCTATACTGAAGATTCAACTGATGTCTTTGAAAGTTAAGCTACGTATCTGGATTCTGATCGTTATAACAGAGCATGTCGATCCGTCTTAGAAAAAACCGTTGAAACTTAATCATGAAGAAATGAAAAAGAAATGAGAAAAAAGAAATGATGGAAAAATTAAAATTATTTTTTACTGGCTTTGCATATGATTGTAGTTATTTATATGAGATTTGAGCTAGAGATATACGTCCAAGCTAGATATATACGTAAGTTTATATTAGATATCATAATTTAAGTTTAATTTACTGAGGAGAGTTCACAAAGGATAAATCAATTATCAGAATGCGATAAGCATAATCAACCTCATTTTGAACCATGAATTTGTATGTAATGAATGTGTCAAAGCAGAGTGATGTGGACTGATAGACGATGCAAATGGAGATGAATAACGAACGCTTCGCTAAAGAATACTCATTTCTTTATCAGCTTCCTTTTCCAATCTTGTGACATTTCTCCGATCTCCACCAAATCTCAAAAGGAAAGTCCGCTAAGCTGCAAGAGTCACGTGATTGGGGAGAAAGTGTGACTTGCATTTAATAAATTACCCGACTCACAGGCTGCTCAAAAGTTGCAGGTCGTGACGAGATGAAGATGTTTTTTTTTTTCATATGAGTTTCATATAGAGAATAAGCTACAGTTCAGGCTCCATACTGGATGTATTTATAGGGAACGTTACATTCCTAAAAACACACTCTAGTTTCTATTGCTTCACGACCATGACTCATGCCCTTCAGTTTTCTCTTGAGTAAAAAAAAAAAATCAACACTGCATTCAAGCGGACTTATCAAATTATATCATCAAAGAATGAGGAACGAAAAATGAAAAACTACAAATAAAAAGTGAATTATAGTTTTGGTGTGAAAAACGTATACCCTTTTTCGAATATTCTCGACTATCTTTTCCATTTTGAATTCCGTACGTCTCCAACCTGTCATCAAAATCCTGTATCTGAATCTAATCAGGCCCACTTGATCTTGATAATTGAATGTGGAATGAATTTCTTAATTGAGAATAAAAGAGTCATTGAAACCCGAGAAATTATCAAATTATTGCATGCAATTAAAGAATTTTTATATGGAATCATGCATGAACAACCATTGAACTTAACCTATCAGCCTTATTATTGGACGTTAAAATCTCACTATAGTCAGTTCTTTTATCATTTTGCATGAAGATTTTAGCTTTTATAATCACCTTCAAAATAATATCATATCTATAGTGAAAATCTATTTAAGATTCTTGATTCCCACTTCTTTATAAACGATATCTCTAGTTGAAAGTCTCGGTATATATTTATTTAAAATGAGCTCCGATAAGGAAATTAAAGATGTGGAAGTGATCTCTGAAGATCAAACTGCTTCGTTAGAATCAGGCTTAAAAGATGTTAAAAAGGACAGAATGACTGAATTTGAATCATCAGATTCAGTTCTAGCTGAAAAAATTCGTTTAATCAATGATGCTATTGATGAAATCGGTTTTACATGGTATCATATTAAATTATTCTTAATTGCTGGGTTTGGTTATTCTATTGATTCTCAGATGGAAATGATTCAATCCTCTGTTAAAACTTATGTTAATTATCAAATGTGGGGAGCTGATAAATTCCCATTGACTAACGTTACATTCTATGCTGGTTTAATCTGTGGTTCTATGGTTTTTGGGTTTGGTGCTGATATCATTGGTAGAAAATTAGTTTTCAACACTTCTATTTTCCTAACCTCACTTTTTGGGTTCTTAACAGGTGCGATGGACAGTTTTTCAACTTATAATATCTTTATGTTTTTATCTGCTTTTGCAGCAGGTGGTAACATTGCTACTGATATTTCTGTGTTTTTAGAATATTTACCATCTAAATATCAATTTTTAAATACAACTATGGCTTTCTATTGGGGTATTGGTCAAACTATTGCTTGTTTATTATCTTGGGCTTTTATTCCAAATAATTCTTGTGAAAGTGCTGATTACTGTCCTTCACATATCAACAGAGGTTGGAGATATGTTTGGTATGTTAACTCAGGTATTTGTTTATTTGCAGCATTAGTCAGATTTTTCATTTTAAACATGGATGAAACTCCAAAATTTTTAATTTCTGTTGGTAAAGATGAAGAAGCTTATAAAGCATTAAAGAAGATTGCTGATAAATATAACAGACCGATGAGCTTGACATTAGAACAATTAAAAGAATGTGGAGAAATTGAACAAAATTATTTTGATTCTTCAAAAGATGCAAGTTTCAAATCATTAATGAATACAATCCGTACAAATTTATCAATTTTATTCCAAAATAAAATAGTTGCAAGATCAACAATCTTGATCTTCTTATCATGGGGTTTTATTGGTCTTTCATACTCTATCTTCTATAACTTCTTATACATCTTCATTGCTTCACATGGTGGTGATACTGGTTCTTCAACTTATTTAGTTTATAGAAACGCAGCAATTGCAAATTTTGCAGGTATTTTTGGTCCAATTTTAGCAGGTTTTATGATTTTGATCAAATTCAAATTCAATGGAAAACACTACGTCTTTGGTAGAAGAGGTACTTTAGCATTTGGTGCCATTGCGTCAATGGCAATTTTATTCGGTTATACATCAGTTAGAACACCTTCAGCAGATGCAGGATTTGGTGCAGCTACCTATTTCTTCATCAATGTTTATTATGGTACTTTATACGCATATACCCCAGAAACTTTCCCAACTAAGGCAAGAGGTACAGGTGTTGGTTTTTCATTGTTAGTCAGTAGATTCTTTGGTATTTTTGCACCTGTTATTTATTACTATGCTGCTCATTCTGGTTCTTCAGTTCCTATTTGGGTTTGTGGTGCAGTTATTGGTTGTTTATCTATCATTGCTGTGTTCTTACCATTCGAACCAAGTTTAACGAAAACTCTATAGAGATTGTGTGAGTTTTATATATTATATTTGTTTACGTTTTAATTTAGATAAGTTTTGATATTTGATTCACGTACTAGAGTTGCTTTTAAAAATTTTTAGGAGTTAGGGTTCAAAATCTTTGTTGAGTTATGTGAAATATTTTAACCTTTTACTTACAGATTGAATATTCAATGCAAACAAGCTGATTATCAGTTAAATTACTGAAGCTTGAGATTTATTTCATAAGAAAATAACATTCTACCTCTTTATTAATTAGTAAATAAGCCAATAACAAATAACTAATCAAATCCATGAGCCAAAAGACCCCAAAAGATGGAATTATTCCACAAAGACAAAATTGAGTTCCGGGAACAGCTCGGACTTCGTTTTTTTTTTTTTTCATTGTACCCAAAAAAAAAGTGTCGAAAAGATCTCGAAAAGTTTTAAACTCCATCAAATCCAACAAGATCTCCTCACTCCCGATGTCAGACTCATCTTCTCTCGCTGTGCAAGTCGACTTCAGAGCCTTGATCTCCAGTGCGAAACCACTGCAGCTGGAGCTTCTCAGATCAGACAATGTCAACGACATTTATGCTTCTTTTGGGTATACTCCACAAGTTCAACACATTACCAGTTTTAATTTGGTTTTCAAAGGTGAGGTTTTAGAACCTGAAGTTCCATTACAATCCTTGTTGAAAGATGCAAACGACTCAAGTTTGACCATTGAAGCTAAACCAAAGTCTTATACTGGGAAATCAATCGTTGAACATTTAGTTACTATCAGAAAAATTGCTGGTATTCCACAAGACGAACCGTTTGGTATCAATCAAGGGATTTCTAAGATCAATGACTTGGAATTAGGTGAAATTGCTGAACCTATTCAAAAAGAAATAGAAACCCCAAAAGAAGGTGAAGAAGAAGAAAAGACTGAAGGTGAAGCTAAAAAGGTTCCAACTCCAACTTCTCAAGAAATTGAAACTGTTTCTAAACTAATCGATTCAATTTTCGATAAATTACCATCTGACTTCAACACTCCTAAACAATTGATCGTTCCTGCTGTACGTGGTTTATATCTAAGTCCATGGAACCCTGTACCATTAAATCAAAAAGTTAAAGGTACTTTAATCTACATTGTTTTAAACACTTTAGAAAATGAAACTTATCATATCACAGGTAACACTACTGGATTTTACGTTAATAAATCAACTAATGTTAAATTTGATGCAACTCCAAAGGAAACCTCATTTAAATCATATAATTTATATGAATTGATCTCCAAAGTTTCTAAAAACTTTAAAGTTCAAATCGAACAAAATAGAAAAACTCTAGCTGATTTAGATCAAGTCACTTATGCCGATTCCCAAACTGATTATCTATCAACTCCATGGATCACTAAACCAATCAATTTAATTGCTGATTTTGGTAAATCTCAATTCAATGAAAATAATGCATTCAGAGATTTCAATGATGAAATTCAAAGTTTGAAAGAATTCCCTGGTAAGACTGTTCAAGATAGAATTATTTGTGAACGTTTGATCTCTAAAACTTTCCATGAATTCACAAATGATGCAGTCAAGGGTGCTTTATCCATTATTTCTGGTGAAATTTCTCCAATTGAAGCTAATGAAGTTGAAGAAAATAACATTTATTCTCATAATGGTATTTTTTACTCTTATGCTGTTGATTCTGGTTCATTCTCTGAAGTTGGTGGTAATGAAGCTTCAAGAGCATCATCTAACCAGGATTTACAAACTTTGAACTATTTGAATCAAGTTGAATCAAGGGGAATCTATACCTTAATGACCACTATTGTTGATTATGCAGGTAAAAGACTTGTTTGTCAAGCTCCTGTCCCAGGTTTATTCCAATCTTCTGAACCAATTGAAGTCAAGAATGAAGAAACTGGTGAAATTGAATTAATTGATGGTGAACCATTAACTAAAATTGATTATGGTCGTGATGAAAATGAAGGTGGTGTAATTAAATCTAATGAATCATATGTTGAAAATCTAGAAACAATTAGAAAAATCTTACATTTCAAGAAAGAATCGATCAATGATGCTGAATTAGTTACAAGTCCTGATATCAAAGGTATGATTGGTATTGATAAACGTAAATATATCATTGATCTATATAATGCCACTCCATTGGATATTGAATTCATTGAAGCTCATTATGATTCCAATTCAAAAGATTCTTATCCACATAGACAAACCGTTGTTCGTATTGAAGCAGTTCAACAATGGTGGAGTTCTAAGATCAATAAATTAATCACTGAAGAAGCTAAATTAAAAGGAATTGATCTATCAGTTCCTATTAAAAAGGGAGAATCATTACCGGAAATTAACATTGATGAAGAAAAATTATTGTTTTCAGTTGATGCATTCCAAAATGGTAAAGAAGATTCAAATGTTCGTGATTTATCTAAATTTATTAAATCTACTTTGATTCCTAAATTCATTGATCAATTTGATTCTTCTTCCAATATCATTCCTATTGATGGTAACCATCTAGTTTCGGCTTTACATAAATCTGGTATTAACGTTAGATATTTAGGTGAAATTGCTAAAGAACTAGAACAAAGAATTTCAGCTGCTAAAGATGAAGAATTAAAGGCTTTAGTTGATAATGAAGAATTAAATAAATCATTTGAAGAAAGAACTAATCTAAGAAATGAAAAATTAATTAAAGAACTTGAAAAAAAACAAGAAGCTGAATCAAAAGGAGAAACTTATGAAATTGAAAAATTAGAAGAAATCAACGAAGATGAAGATGAATCAAAAGTCATTGAATTCAATGCTAAATTAATCAAAAATTCAAAATTATATCAGGGTTTATTAGCAGTCATCAATCAAGAATTAATTGCTCGTGCTTCAAAACATATCTTAAGATCATATTCTTCTAATTTATCAATTGAATTAATCCCATCTTTGATTTCTCATTTCCATAATTGTTTATTAGGTACTCAATACAATCCTAATCCAGCTATTTCAATTAATAATGAAGAAGGTTTCTATACTGCCGAAGAATTGAAATTTGTTGATTTAACACCTGTTTTAATCAAAGAATTGATCGAAAAAGAAGTTCAAATTCGTTATAGAACTTCGTTGCCTGTTGATTGGATTGAAACAATGTCCCCATTCCAATTACAAAGAGAAATAGCATATAAATTTGGTATTCAATGGATTGAACGTGATTATTCATTTGTTGAAAAACCATTAGAAACCCCAGTTGTTAATAAAACTTCTAAAAAAAATAAAAAAAATGTTAAAATTCAAGAAAGAGTCAATGTTTTCGAACCTCAAGACATTTCATTATCACCAGTCATTAAAACAATTAAACCACGTTCTAGTACCGGTGAACAATATTTCGAAGCAGGTAGATTACAACTTCAAAGAACTTCAAAAGGAGAAGAGGAAGAAGAAGAAGAAGCAAAATTAGAAGAATCTAAAAATGAAGGATTAGCATTAATCAATGAATCAATCACAATTTATATTCAAGTTCATGGTGAAATTCATCCGGAAGTTCAAAAATTATATTCTTCAATTGCACAAATCTATAGAAATATCGGTTTGAAAAGAGAAGCATTACTAGCTGGTCGTAAATCTGTTGCAATCAGTGAAAGAGTCTTTGGTTTAGACTCCCATGAAACCGTTGTTTCATATTTGAATTTATCAACCTATGAAGCAGATTTCGGTAACATCACCAATGCTATCAAGGCGTTCAGTCGTATTAATCAAATCTTCAATTCAAATCATTTGATTAGCCATGTTTCAATTCCTATCATTAATGGAGATATGATTAATTTATTACAAGATAACGGATATCATAAATCTGCAATCCATTTAACTTCTCAATTATTGAAATCTACAGATGATTCATCTTATGTTTCTGGTTTTTACAAATTTAGATTAAGTTACCTTTATGGATTAATTCAAAATTATTCAAATGCTTTGAAATTCGCAAATGAATCTTATGAAGAATTAAAGATCGTTGCGTCAGATTATCATTACTTAACTAAACAAGTCAAGAATTTAAAAGATAGAATGACCCAATTGATTAATTTCAAGAAAGAAGAAGCCGAGTTCAACAAACAACAAAGAAAATTAAATGGTGGTAATAATGTTACTAATGGTAAAAATGGTAAAAAATCAAAAGAATCAAAAGATGATACTAGAGTTGATTTCTCTGATAAATCAGTTGATGAAATCTTAAAATACGTCTTATCTAAAGATTAGAAATCATCTATTGATTAAATCTGTAAATAAATTTTGAAGTTGTGTATATAATATATATATATATATATATATATTAATTAGACTTAAATTTGTCTATTCGTTGGTGTAGTATTTACAATAGTGAATAATACCGTATATATAATTTATACATTCATTATTTATTTAATAAAGAATTGATTTCCACAAATGATTTATTTGCAAAATATTTAACATCAACATCACTATCAAATTTCAAAGTTTCTAGATTTGGTAGAACTAATTGATCAACTAATTCAGTTTTGTCAAATTTGATCAAAATTTTAACAATTTCTATATATGATTTAGCAACATTGAATCTAATATTTGGGATTTTATCTTTTGATAACTTATTAATGAATGGTATAATATCATTGATTATTATTTCATCATTTAAAGATCCTATGATTTTAGTCAACACAAATAATGTAGTTAATCTATGAATGAAATTCTTCATCATATCTTTTTTATTTTCATCATTCAAGATTTTTTTGATAATTTGTTCATTTGACCAATCTGAACCAAAAATTTCACTTAATTTAGAGATGTTTTCAATTGCTTCATTTCTAATTGAATAAACGTTATCCCATAACCAAGATAGAACTAAATCACCTAATTCTTCATCAAATACTTCCATTCCTAATTGTTGGGCTAACGATGGGATATATTGGATTATAGCTAATCTAACTCTCCATTGTTTATCTTTAGCTAATTCTGCAATAGCTGGTAATAAAGAGTTTATTAATAAATTGATATCAATCGATTGATTGATTAAATCTAATTTTGAGATGATATTTAATTTAACTTCTGGAAATTCATCTTTTAACATTGGTATGAAAATTGGTAATAAATCATTTATGATTGTTTCTTTATCAAATAAATTGGTTAATTCAATGATTTCATTTGCTAATGAAGATCTTACCAATTCTGAAGAATCATTGCTTAACAATTTTATTTGTGGTAAAATTAGATTGATTAAATCATTTTGTTGAATTAATTTACAAAAATTATTTAACTGCTTTAAAATTGATCTTTTAACTTCTGATTCATTATCATTTAATAAATTTAAAAATGATTTTATAAATTGTGTTTTATTGGTGAAATTTGAAACAATTGATTCAAATCTCTCACTGACCATATAACGAACTCTCCAACTTGGATCATTGATTAAATTGAAAGTTGTTTCCAATAATGAATCAACGTTTTCTGTATCATTTTTGGAGTTGAAATAGTTTAAAATTGAAATTAATACATCAATACTTAATAATTTAACGGAATCTTGTTTATCGTTAGTCAAAGATTTGAACATTATTGAAATTAGCTCCCAATCTTTTTCATTTGAGGCTTCTGGATTATTTTTGAATAAATCAATTATTGATGGTAAATGAGTGGCAGCAGCTCTTTGAACCATTGGAGCATCATAATCATTAACTAATTTCAAATAAACGTTTAATAGATTGAATCTTTTTTCTTCATCGACTTTGATTATAATACTTTTAAACAGACCAGTTGATGAGACCTTAGCGGAGAACCAATCGGTATTAGCTAATGATATAATCAATGGATAGAATTCATCATTTAACTGTTCTGAAGATAATTGAGTTGCAATTTTATTCAAAGATTCAACAGCCTTATCTCTAACCAAAGGTTCTTCAGTTGATGATAAAGTATTCAAAATTGGTAATAGCAGATGGGCGTATTCAGAACCACCAATCAATGGAATAAAATGACCCAATTGTTCAGCTAATACAGTAAACACTTCATCTTCATCATCTTGAGCAACTTCATGTAAAAATGGAATCAATTCTGTTCTTGATCTTTCAGGTCCTAAAGCTAAGGCAATGGTATCCAATTTTGACATTGCTTCCACACGATTAGACACATCGTCGTGTTTCAGTTCATCCATTAATAAAGCCAACGGATAAATATCATCATTAATTGAATCAGTCATTATTGAAAAGGGGTGGTTATATGTGTTTTTAAACGGGTTCTATTGAGGATTTAAAGATGCAGGAAAAGAGGACACAGATTGAAATGATAGGATTGATACTTTGATTTGGGAATGGTGGAAATACAGAGACCAATTCGTTGATTTTGACTTGATTTTTGGATTGTTTTGAGATTGTTTTTGTTGTTTTTTTTTTGAAAATTTCAAATTTGTCGATTTTTTTTTTTGGAAATTTGAGGGAAAAAAAACAAATTGAAACTTCCCAAAAGCGTAATTACTGATTTGGGGAAGGTTTGCAGCACCGCTTTAACATCCGAACATTTTTCGCGCTTTTACTCCATAAAATCCCAAATTCTGGAGATTTAATACTCATTTATTTGTGGTATAAATCTAGTGGAAATGACCTCTTTGGAAGACTCGATAAGCTCGCTGCTGTCATCACAAACGCTTCCAACGAGCTCAACTGCGAATGAGTACAAGAAAGCTGCCAAATTATTCATTAATAAAAAGTTCAGTAAGAGTTATTATATTGTTATTCAATTAATTCAATCATCAAAGGAATTATATCATGATAAGTTGATGTCCAAACAGTTATTCATCCAGATCTGGTCCTTATATTTCAATTTGATCGATGTGTTTATAAATCAAGGTGTTAAAGATCTGAATAATAATGAATTGGAGAAATTGAATGATTTGTTAATTGATGGTTCTTTGTTTGACGAATTGAATTCACTGTATGATATTCCTATTGAATTGGTTATATCTTTGTTGATTATCAAGTTGAACAACAATGAAACCAATGTTTCTGAGTTACAGAAGAGTGTTAATGATTATTTGAGTTCGACTGATGTTTCACAAGTTGAATATTCACAATATTTGAAATTATTGAAAATTTATTACTTTGAATTATTGATAAAAACTGAAAATATCGATAAGATCGAAGACAAAATATTGAGAAATTACAATATTTCCGAGAAGGAGGATATGATTAATGAGTTGCACGAATTTCAAAAGAAGTTGGAGTTGGAAAAGATCAATGAGGAGAATAAGAGGAAAGAAGAATTGATAATGAAGAAGAAGAGAGAAATGAAGAAAGAAGAAAAAAAAGAGAGGGAAAGACAGAAACAAAGGCAGAAAAGGGAACTTGAAAAAAGGGAAGAAGAATTGGAAGTTTTGGATGATAAAAGTGACATCAATGATAATATTCTACTGTTGTTAAAAGACAGGATTTTCCAATTGGGTTCTAATAAATATCCAATTCTATTGCTGATTCTCTCTATTGTGTCCATTGTTGGGATTAACAAATCGATGAAATTGATCCATTTGAATAACAAACTGAAGCAACTCTTCAACAGATTCTACATGAAGGTTTATGAAGTGCTAAAGATGGCATTTCAAGTGACTTATGTGTGATTTAATGAAACATTTTGGATGTGTTTGTTGTAGAAGTTTTGGGCTTCTTTGTATGATTCCACTTGAACACTATCTCAATGGCGCCACTCAATGTACTTCTAAGCTCTCTAAGGGGCTTGGTTGACTCCATTTATTGTTTCTTGGGGGTTCTACATTCTTTTAGTCGTATGTTTACTAGAGAGTGACACTAATTATACCACTGAGATCTTGCAAGAAGTGACACAAATGGTGATATTTGTACTGTTGGTGATTGAATTTTCAGTTGATTGATTTTTTGAAATGCAATTACTTCATTAATTAACACAATCAAAAGGGTTCCAAATTCTGAGGACTCTGTTAGTTCATATGAGACAAATTTATTGACATGGTCCATTTGGACTGAATGCGCACTATGAAATATGTTTTATCAACTGAAGATCAGTCATTATTCACTGATGTTGTAATCAACTTCATTCCAAATGATCGATACTACTGTCTTTTGAAGCCAATTCTAAACATATTCATTTATTTGTCACTTAATAACACCGCTTTCTCTTTATTTACTTACGATGGGGTTGACTTATCTTTAATCTTGTGGTATTGGTGGATATTTAATATTCTCAATACTGTTAGTTTATTTGTTGGATGTGTTGAATTTCAACTAGTTCATCTTCACTCAATTTGAAACATAATATTGTAGAATAATTTTGAAAAAAAATCTACCATTTTGACTGAAACTTCATCAGTTTGGTGTAGCTGCGAGATCAACGCTTATGCTGCCTTAATTATCTCTAGCTCTTTCTTCAATAAATCACTTGATTGTGATAACAAGAAACATATAACGCTCTAATATATAATATATATATATTATAATGACTAATAATACTAAACAATATCCCACTAAATACTTATGAAATCTAAACTGAAGCAATTGCCTGTTTCAAGATTTCTAATCCTTCTTTAATTGTATCTTCAGTGATATTCAAAGCAGGAACAAATCTGATTGTGTTACCACCTGCAGTGATAATTAATAGTCCTAAATCTCTTGCCTTTTCCACGATTTTTCCTGGATCTTCTTTAAATTCAATCCCCAATAACAGACCTTCACCTCTGACTTCAACGATCTTATCAGGATACTCTTCTTTCAATTGATTCAATCCAGCTTTAAATAATTCTGAACTCTTATTAACATTTGCTAAAAATTCAGGCTTTGAAACTTCATTCAACACGAATAAACCAATTCTTGAACCTAATGGATTCCCACCATACGTTGTACCATGATCACCTACTTTCAACGCAGATTCCACTTCCTCAGTAATCATTGTAGCACCAATTGGGAACCCGTTACCTAAAGCTTTAGCCATTGTTAAGATATCAGGATGTGCTTCATTTGGTAAATTACAATGAGCCCATAATTTACCAGATCTTCCTAATCCTGATTGAATTTCATCAAAGATCAATAATGATTTATTTGCCTTTGTGATTTTCTTCAATTCAATAAGGAATTCAGTTGGAATTGGTCTGACACCACCTTCACCTTGGATAGGTTCAATGATAACACCTGCAGTGTTTGAATTGATCAAAGTTAAGAAATGCTCCAGATTCTTCTGGGACACAGAGACACCAGGGATCAGTGGGGCAAATGGGGCTTGATACTTGACGTTTGGTGTCACTGATAATGCACCCATTGATCTACCATGGAATGAGTTTTCAAAAGTGATAAACTCAGATTTATCAGCATTGATTGACTTCCCATATTTTCTAGCAAACTTCAATGCTGCCTCATTGGCTTCAGTTCCTGAATTGGCTAGAAAGACTCTTGAAGCATCGTGCATCCCTCCTGAATTTTTGGTATGTTCAACTAACTGTTTGGATAATTCACCAGTCCATAAATTATGATACAGATTAGAAGAATGGATCAAAGTTAGGGCTTGATCGTACATGATTCTAGCGACTTCAGGGTGTGAGTGGCCCAGAGCAGTCACTGCAATTCCTGCTGTGAAATCGATGTACTTGTTTCCTTCAATGTCCCATAGATGAGAACCTTGACCTTTTTCAAAGACAATTGATGGTCTCGAGTAGGTGGTGACTGTAAATTTCGAGTTTTCGCTGATAAATTTCGCAGATTCTTCGTGCAGAGTGGCGAGATGTCTCTTGAAAGTTCTGATGTTGGAGCGCAGCATCGTGATTGGTTCTTCAAGTGGAGAGAATTGTGGGATTGAATAGAGATTTATGTGGGTATTTATAAGAAAAGATAAAGAGATGATTCATATTTAGTGCGCTGCGCCCGAACCGAAAGTGTGAAAAAAAAAAAATCTCATCGGAAAGTGAAAAATTGTACGAGTATTAAATACTGAAATATTAGCACTAAATTAATTCACTTTTCCTACCAAATGAGACCTTCAATCACGCTGTTCAACGCCACTAAGTCGGGAGTCAAAGTCGTCTCAGAAGACATCGACTATTTCTCGAAACTACCACTAAAACTTCAATCATTTTTCACTCGTTATCCACCTGCTTCATTCAAGGAATATTCAACAAAACCAACACTAACAACAGACGTCAATGCGAACCCATTCTTGCCTAATCGTCATCCAGTGACCAACAAGGTGCACGATCCTAAATACTCCATCAGAAGACAATCAGATTTATGGAAGTTAGCATACAGATTTGGGGTTGAAGATCAATTACCAGTTTTACAAAATAATAAAATCTTCTATCAAGAGAAATATGATGCTAATCAATTCATGAAACGTACATTGAGACCTAAACTGGCCAAATATGAAAGAAATTACGATGAAAGAAAACAAAAGACCATTGATGCTTTGAAATTGAAGGATGAAACTATTTTGAAAGTTAAAGGTAATAAATATAAACGTTTATTGGAAAAAAGAGAAAAGAAAGGAAAGAATTGGATATAGTTATAATAAAAGCATCTTGTATATATTTATTTGTGTTTGTAGGTGGAAGGTCGTTGATAATTCAGTACACTGTCGCTATTATTCCATAATTAATCATCGTGTATAAATATCCAATGGAATAACATCGAGTTCCTCAACTCAAGATTAGAACTAAAACATGAAAATCTATGATATGTGAAATTCTAAACATCCAATCAACTGAAATTAACAGTTTTTTTGTTGAGAATGTTAAAATCTTCGAGACATATAAGCATTATCGCAAGCATATACTATATACAATGACACAATACATGAATGAACTCAATAATTCATTGTTATCATTAGCATTCTGCGATACACAGAACTCCAATATAGACATATAATCAAAAGAATTTTTGATAACATAAGAATGATTCCGTAAAACCAAATATAACTAAAAATTTAATTAAACCGTAACAAAAAGTTTCAATTCTTTCAAAAAATCTCAACCATTAGTTTCATGGAGGGGCTCCGTGATTGAAATTAACAGACTTTGTAAATATTACAATGAGTGGTAGATCTAACGATATCTCGAAGTATGCTACCGCAAAATTAAAGGAAAATACAAGGCAAAAAAAAAAACAATTAGTGCACTGGCTGCTATTGGAACTGAACTTCATGAATGGACAATTATCTGTTTATAATAATCATCAATGCACATCAATATAGTTTGAGATATCCAATTTATATAAAATATCGCTTCTTGGGCGTGAGTTTGGATGTGCATATTAATACCGTTAATTTTATATAGTTTACTAATAAGAACATGAGTTTCCTATAGGCCAGCATGAATTAATAGTGCAGATATATTAATACTGATAGAAATTGATCACAATATTATTTTGTTAATAACCGACGGATAACGTCGTACTACTTTTTCCTCACTATCGAATCTTATAGTTTTTATTACCAATAATATTTAATCAAAAAAAAGTAGAACTAATTACTACTTGTATTCCAATAATTTCGATATTATGTTAATTATTTATAATTTCAGGCATAGCTATGAGAGACCAAACAATCATGATATATATTTCATCGAAAGTATATATATATATTCGATACTACTTGATCTGGCATAAAAATATCGATTTATTTGGTACAGCGAATTAAATAATTAGTATTCATAGTAACAGTACTATTTCTCTCTAGCAAATTTTAAAAGTTAACTCAACTACTAGAATTATGTGAACACATTTCAGTGACCACTTATTCAAAATCTCCAGTTTTCACTTCTGTCTCTTTTGGGGCTCGAAAAGTTTTGAGGGTACTTAAAACAAATGTACATGTGAATATTAACCAGCCAATAAGCCCTAAGGACATTGCCGCCCAACCATATTGAATAATTATTGAATTTTTAACCACTTCTATTTTCCAAGTCTCATAATTATCAACTATAGTACTATAAATGAGGGAATAAACACGATCAGTTAATTTAACACCTACTAATATTGCAATCCATTGCCCAAATAAAGATGCAAAGATCAATGGCCATAATATATTTTGGGCTTGAGAAACCTCTAATAAAATGGTACCAATTAAAAATACAACAAGAGCAGCTGTGATGACAGAAAGAACAAATCCAGCATATATACCATTGAACCCTCAATTAACGTCATGAACGGAGTAACAAATGCCAGAACCAGCTGCAAATGAACTCCACTCACCGCCATACAAAGTAGGGACAACACTTAAAATATCTGGCTATGATCTCTGTTTTGGTGGGTTACAACTATATTTAGTGCTTCCTCCTTGTGGAGCTGTACATAAACCCCATAACCCATAACGGTAGCTTTCTTTTAAGGGTTTTAATACTGGTAATATTCACATCATGGTAAAAAATTGATTAAAATCTGCGTTTAATAAGTTAACATCTAATATATAGTTATGGAGTTTTCGAAGGTGAGAGTGATACTATAAAAGGCTAAACTGAGAATACTAAAGAGGAATGTTGTCTCCAATAAGATTAAGCCAACTAAAGAACGAGACATGATGAATTGATCAAAATTCTGTAATGTTAAATGAAAAAGTTGGAAGAAGAAAAAGGAGATGTTCACTGTTGAGCTTTTTATATATAGTCTAGATGATTTAGATAAAGTTTTTTTTTATTTTTCTGCACAGGGCTTGGCATCTTAAACTTGAAATTGGAAATTATTTGAACGTTAAAACTTAATTTTCAACTTTTTTTAAGCATTTTTATGAGGCATTTTTATATATATATGCGAATTGAGATGAGCAATTGCTAAACTTTGAAGTTTAAATTTTGAATTGACGTACTTCTTCCTGATTGATTCATGAATCATGAGTTAGAATTTATTGTTTCAAATAATAAACTAAGACTCTGAATGTATGGACGCTTGTAATGATGTGTTTTGTGCTATAACTTGTATATCCTCGAGTTCGATAGTTTTCTTATAAAAGAGCTACGTTCGTTTTTCTATAACACAGTGCGACGCTTCTAAGAATGAATAGCCACTATACCATATATAATTAAAAATTAGGATTATTATTATAGTTCAGTGTGTTGACAATTTATCATAGATCTTACAGGTACAATAGAACCATCTGGTAGGGAAGTGATTTATTTTCAAGTGATTCTGTGTGTTAATGACCAATACTCCACAATTATTTTGAATTAATTGTCTGGTTTTAACAGAATCTTCAATAATTCCAATCTTGAAGTTTTGAAGCTTTTAGGAATCCTAAAAAAATCCATATTTAAATGAAGCTGAGAAGATAAAAAGACTAGAGACGCTTCTAATGAATTTATTGTCTGTTAAATCAGGTTATAATATAATTGATTTTGAAAATCATTATTTTAAAATATAATAACTTCAAAAAGAGAATAGGTCTATTATCTTACTGGAGATAGTTAGGATCTTTTTATTTTCATTTTTGTGTGGACAAATACAGATACGCCTAGTTTTTAAAAACCTGTTGGCGACTAAAATATTAAAATTAACTGATAATATTAACTCATCTGCTCATATATATTGAATTTATACATAAATACATACTACAGATTGAACTAGATGAGCAATGTAAGTATGCATAGGACAGATGAACTTTACAAACAACGGTAATACATAATAACATTATTGTGTATTCATAAAAATGTTTTTGCTGAAAGTTCAAAGAAGTTCTAGAATCTAGCTTAAACCTCCACAAAATTCATCCTTGAATGAAAAGTAAACAGAAAAAAGCGTTAAATTCATATTAATAAGTTCACGGATAGAATGAAAGAATACACTATTTTGATTATTTCATTTCCAACCACTGATATTTTATCTCTAAGATACACAATATTATGATCAATATCAAACCTTATCACCTTATTAAGTAAATAACTCAATCCAGAAAAACATACTTCTTAAATCAGAAACGTTTCAGATGTCATTGATTATCGTATAGTATATACCAATTTAGACAACTGCTAAAATATAATTATTTAGTGTGACAAAATATTTCCTAATTTGGGTTTCAATCGGATATTTTGAAACTTTGTTTCATCAAAGTAAAATAATATATAACCTCCTATCTCTCTTATTGTCTAATCATGATCATAACTATATGTCTCACTCTCAACTGTTCAATTCCTCATTTAATCGTTCAATCATGAATATTTTTCTGATCTCATTAATTTCAATTTCATCATTCCTTCCAACAGTCATAGCCACAAATCAAGATTATGCCTTCATTTTATTCAAAGATATCAAATCACATACTCAAGACTACATGAATCTATTCATCTATGGTTCTGAGATTGAAGTTCCTCAAGTATTAGGAACATTTTATCAAAAAGTCGTGACTTATCAAGATGATTCATATTCTTCATTATTAACTGATTTCCCAGTGAATGAAGTAACTAGTGCAGTTGAACAATTACCATGGTATAAAGAAAGATTATCAAGTGAATTACAAAATGCATTGACTAAAGGTGTTGATAATTCAACAATAATAGCATCCATCACTACTGTTCATGATTCAAGTAATACTGATGATTCAGATCCAATTACTAGAGTTCCTACTTACTATGGTGTTCCTAGTTACGCTTACAATAAATCAAGATCTAGTATTTTTAGTGAGTTAAACAGTTCCAGTTATTCAAAATCGATGATTGGTGAAGCGGTTCAAATTTCCAAGACTCCAGTATATTTGTTTAGTTTGTTTTCTTTGGTATTGTTTGCAGTTTGATATAATAAATATTGTATGATTAATTATAATTGATGTAGTTCTGAAGTTAGAGATCTTTCCAATTTGATTTTTCTAAAGTATCAGCTTTTTTCTTTGTTAAGATCTTGAAAAATCCACAAGTTATCATTTCTTCACATTTTTGTAAAAATAAAGCCAATGTTAATTTACCCCATTTTTCATCATCGCTAATATCTAAATCATTGAAATATTGATAAATGAATTTAAATTTCCTAGAATCATTCAAATAATTCTCATATATTTGATCAGGATCATCTAATATCAAATTCAAATCCTTAATTGTATCTTCTTTATTCAAAGAATATTTGAAAGATTGATAAAAATCATAAATGTTCAAGTTTAATGTCGTCTCCCTGTAAATTTTATACATGTTTGATAAGAATGGATCAATTGAATTGTTCAATCTGTTTAGGACTTCATTTGTTGACTTGGAATCACCTAGATATATTTCAGGATTGATTAAAGATTCATGTATTGTTGATTTGAAATTAGGTATTAAGTTGGCTTTAATCACTTCAATGTCATTAATTTGGAAAATTTCATTAAAGGTAGTAATTCTATAATTTCCTTTAATATTTTTTTTAAGAAATTCATCTAAAGTTTTGAAAAAGGAATCCTTTAATTTTCTGAACTCAATCTTAGAATGTAATGAAATTTTATCAGCAGATATCTTATCATTTTGATTTGAAATTAGCTCTAAATTCTTAAAATCTAAATTCAGATTCAATTTAGAGTTTAATGATTGACAAATGTCATCATGTTGAGAATATGTTGCAATCTGTTCTAAAATGTCTTTTAATTCAGGTACTGTGTTGATATTTTCTTTTAATTTTGATAATAGTTCATTTAGGAATTGAATTCTAATGAATTCATCACGACTTGATAATTTATAATAAATTTCTAAGAAATTTTTCTCCTTGTTAAATGCAATTTTTGATAATATTTCAGTTGATAACTTATAAATTGATTTGAAATGTGACACATTATTTGAAAATACTCTAAATGATTCTTTTAAAAGTTCAATTAATGATAGATCGTCATAAAACCATCTATGTATCAATTGGGGATCAAATTCATTTTTTTCAATTAATGTATTGACATGTCTTTTGAAAGATGGTAACATTCTAAGAGCTCTCGTATAGAATGGATTCAACTCTAAATTTGATTCTTTATTGAATAGTTTAGATGCTACTATTGATAATGGATTACCATAAAAAAAAGTCATTTTAGCAAATTTTAAAATTTTAGAAAATTCATCAACTGTTTTAATTGAGTTTGTAAAACGATCCAAAATGAATTTTGTTAATTCTTCCCCTAATAGGTAATCTTCAGATATTATGACTTCATTAACGATTTTGTTTATTATTGTATCAGTTTGTTCGATTTTAAAATGCTTGAATTTTAGAAAATGTGTGACTTCATTATTCAATTTCTTAACAAAACTTTTCAAATTTGTACCAACATTAAATATGAATTTCATTGGGATCTTACCCAAGAATGAGTAACAAAGTTTTAATAGTCTATTGAGTTGTGTTAGATTGAAAGAATCAATGTCTTCAAATATTATAACTATTCTAACATCATCTTTTTGTGATATTGTTGATTGATTCTTACACCAATCTTCAACGATATCTAAATCATAAGGCAGTCTTCTATCATAATTATGTTCTTCTTCCTCTCCCTCATCGTCATCAAATCCCATTTCTATATTTCTTTGAATCCTTGATGTATTCTTAGTGATTGAATCAACTATCGTTTTCAACGTTTGTCTCATTGTGGTTGATTCTTTTGAGTTCAGTATAACGGTTTTGAAATTCTTATTAGCCTTTTTAATATGACTATCCAGTTCATCAAAGAACTCAGAGCTTGTAGCGATACTTGAATTAGGAACAACAATAGCTGTATCTATATGGTCGAAACATGGTTCTTGTATAAGTTTCGTGATATCAGCCAGTATTTTCGCACTTAAATCCTTCATGATTGATTTCGAGAGTCGTTCTTGTCTCTCTGAGAGATTTGTGAATAGATCATACCGCAGTTTAACGTTTTCTAGCGGTTCTTCACCTTTAAAGAGTTGTGGAAATGAAAAATCAGCATTATTTGAAATTAAACCTTCTCCAGCTATTAATGTAGTTGGATTGTTGGGTTCCGATTTGATCTTTTGGCGCTTCGAGGAGTTGAGGACGTAGAATTTCTTCTGTGATTCGTTGTAGGAATTATCGTCCATGAAGGGAAGCAAGCAATAAAAATAAATTAATCTGAAATCAAATAAAAAAAAACAAAAAAACAAACGAAAAGTAAACAAACCAGCGCCAGGGCATACTAACCATAGTATACTGAGATTTACTCTGAGAGAACCCTTATACCCAGATATACGCGCAGTTTACAGCCTCGGCAAAGAACTGTAGAAAAAAAATTGGATAATAATAGATTCAAATCTATTCAAACTAGTTCAAAAAATCGAAGTTGTAAAATGGCCCAAATCAAATTCAGCGGCTCTGAGAACGTCCACAACCTGGCTGAAGTCATTCCACACTTCGCCTTTCCGTTCTCTGAGACTGATGGCTCCGTTGCTGTCCCGGGCACAGAGACTGCTGAGTTCTCTCCAATATTCAGAAACAAATGTCTAAAGGGCGAAGCTCCACCATCTGTTTTACATCCTACACTGTCTACTTTCTACCAGATGTTTGAAGAATCAGTAAAGATTCATGGGTCAAACAATTCGATCGGTTATAGATCCAAAAAGGCCAATTCAGATGAATTCAACGACTATTATACTTGGGAATCTTATGATCAATTGGCAAAGAAGAGAACTTGGGCAGGTTCTGCATTTGTTCAATTAGTTGAGACATATGCTCCTTCCACTAAAGACAATTTCATCTTGACGTTATATGCTGCTAATAAACCAGAATGGATCATTAGTGATTTGGCTACCCATGCATATTCAATTCCAAACACTCCATTATATGATACTTTAGGTGCCGAGGCTTCTAAATATATCTTGAATTTAACTGAATCACCAATCATGGTGTTATCCAAGGCTAAAATCACTAAAGTGTTCGATATTGGCTCACCATTTCTAAAAATTTTAATCTCAATTGAAGATTTAGATTCAATTGAAGATAAAGAAATCATTGAAGAAGCAACTGCAAAAGGTTATCATTTAATCGATTTCAAACAATTATTGAAAATTGGTAAAGAAAATGAATTGCCTCATAGACCACCAACTCCGGACACTCTATACACTATCTCATTCACTTCAGGTACAACAGGAACCCCAAAGGGTGTTGAATTGAAACATTCTCATATCTGTGCAGCTGCTTTATTCTTATTCGTTCATGTTATAATTCCTAAAAATCCAGTATCATTGGTGTTCTTACCATTGGCTCATGTTTATGAAAGATTTAAGATTATTTATGAATTAAGTGAAGGTGCTTCTATTGGATTTCCTCATAATCCTGAAAATCCAAAGACTTTTTTAACTGATATCAAGATTTTGAAACCAACTCATATTAGTTCTGTTCCAAGATTATACAATAGAATCGAGAGTGGATTGAAAGAAAAAATCAAAACAACACCAGGTTTTACAGGTTGGTTATTAAGATTTGCAGTTAATTATAAATTAAACACTGGTATTGAAGATGAAGAAAATCCAAGTTTTTTCACTTCAATTTTAAACAAACTTGTTATAAATAAGATCAAAAAGCAATTAGGGTTTGAAAATTTAGATTTTTTAATCACTGGTGGCTCACCATTAGCTGCAGAATCTATGGTGTATTTACGTAAAGTTTTAAATTGTGGATTTTATCAAGGTTATGGATCTTCTGAATCATTTGGTGGGATTTCAATCACTACTAGAATCGCCAAAAATCCAAAAGGGACAGGTGCAATTGGTGTTTCATCTGAATTTAAATTGAGAAATTTACCTGATTTAAATTATACGTTTGATGAAAATAGAAGTGGTGAACTTTTATTAAGAGGTCCTCAAATCTTTGAGAAATATTATAAAAATAAAGAGGCAACAGAATCAGCAGTTTCAAAAGATGGTTGGTTCAGTACTGGTGATATAGCCGAATTAGATGCTGAAGGAAGAATTTGTATCATTGACAGAGTTAAAAATTTCTTCAAGTTAGCACAAGGTGAATATATTGCTAGTGAAAAAATCGAAAATTTATACATTTCTAATAATTCTTTCATTAGTCAAATTTTTGTTTATGGTAATAGTTTTCAAAGTTATTTGGTTGGTATTGTTGGGATTGAAAGTGAATTATTATTGAAATATATCAAGAAGAAATATTCTGGTATTAATAGTCATGAAGAATTGTTGAATAAATTAAATGATTTAGAATTTAGAAAATTCTTATTGAAGGAATTGAACGATAATATAAAAACTACTGGATTATTTGGTTTTGAAAAATTGAAGAATTTACATATTAGAATTGATCCTTTTACAATTGAAGATGATTTAATTACACCAACTTTAAAATTGAAAAGAAATAAGGTCCAAGCATTCTTCCAATCTGAAATCGATGAAATGTACACCGAAGGGGTTTTATGATGAGTTATAATGCAATCTACAACATATATATATATATATATATATTTATGATGATATCTCTAAAGTTTGAATGGTAGGAATTATTATTAGATGCAATTATTTATATATGGATATATATTGTATCACCATTTTGGAAATAGTTTAATCAATATTAAACACATAAAGAATGAAAACATAACTAAACCAAATATTTTTAAACTATCCAACAATCCCAAATTTTCAATAGTTTTCGACAAATTGTTTCTTGAATTTATTAATTTTGCACTTGTGATCTCTAACCCAACTTCTGCTGCCTTCAAGACATTCGAATCCTGGTTTAATTTCTCATTAAACGCATCGGCACCATCCTTGATCCCCTTGATGAATTGAAACATGTCATTGAGAATATCTTCTTGTTTAGATTCTTCGTTTTGTAATTGCTGATCAAATGTGATTGAAGAATTATTGGCACTTAGTTTTGATCTTGATCCATCAAGAAGTCTTTTTCTTAATTGTTTGAGGTTTTCATCCTCCGTTAGATCCTGTTGATTAGTACCATCGTCATCATCATTGATATCATGGAAATCAATGGATAATCTTCTAGTCTGTTGTTTCTTTAATGATTCTTTGAACTCTTCAATTATTGAATTTGATTGAAATTTACCATGAATGATCAAATCGGTGTATTGTGATAGTTTTTGTTTTAATGCAACGTCATTTATATGATCTACTATGATCTGTTCCCTGATCTTATCAGAGTCCTGGGTTATAGTTAGTACAATATTAATAAATATTAATCAAAGAGGGTCTTACTTGTTCATGTTTTGTGTAAATTAAAATGTTTGTCTTAGCGATAGATTCCTCCCTCATTGGGTTTGGAAGGATCTCACTCTGGAGTTGTGTGGTCAGTGAGTCTATGAGTCTACCAGAAACGTTCATTTTGTGGTCAAATTGAATGGAATTGAATAGTATATTTAATACCCACACAACAATAATAACATCAATAGTAAAACATCCAGACACCACAATCCACTCATATAAGAAAAACTTCAAAACTTTTCACTTTTTTTCACTTTTTTAGTTTTCTTTTTTCCTAGTATGGCGAATTCCACTAAATTTTGGGGCTCTGTTTGATTTTTTGTTTGCTTTACTGGATGGGCTCGTTCTGAGTCCATTCTTTGGCGTGTAATTAGTCGTTAACCGCGTCCTTTTTGGAGCAAAATTGGCCATAGATTAAATATATATGCTGTTTTCGCTAACCGCAACTGAAACCTACATGTTGTCGTTTGATAGTACACGAGCATACATCTTTGTGTATTGTGTATATTATGTTGTTGTTCTTGTAGTGTTGATTACCACATTCAATGTATCTAAACATGGAAATGTCATTATGATTATGATGTGATTAATTAATGCTCAATACTCTCTGACGCAGCATCTTCCTCTTCCACAGGCTCAAAGATGGCGTTGATCCTATGCAGTAGTTCTTGATCTTTCTTACTCAATTCACTCAAATCGTCTTCGTTATCATTGACTTCCTGCAACCAAAACAGATGTCTCGCGCCAGAACTCAGGAACTTCAACTCGAAGATTCTGCCGGACTTGCACTGCTCAATCTGACTCCAGGTGACATCGCCCGGTATGACCAACAACTCTTCCTTCTCGACATTAACAGCATTTTCCTTTGGAGCCCATTCGAATGAGTAGAATGATTCTTCCTCCTCTGATGGCTGAATAGTGATTTGGCCCTGTATCTGGTCTGGCGTGGCAATTTTGGACTCTTCGTCGTACAGGACTCTTCCTGCTCTGAACCGGATGGCAGACATTCTCAATTCAATTTGTGGATTTTACACTGAGTTTTAACACTGATTTGTTGTTTGTTTTGAATTTCGCCACTAGATGAGCAGCCAATTCCGGGAGTCTGCACCCTCGTATTTCACACAAAAAATAAACAAACAAATCTCAATCTAAAACAGCGAGATGCCCACCCGTTGAAACCCACAAAATGTCCTTCGCCCTGGCCGTGGACATCGATGAGGCCGATGCCGTGGTCTTGCAGGAGAACCTAGCGAAGACTCGCTCTTTGATCTCACAAATCAACACTTCTCTCAATAAGGTCCGATCAAATACATTAAAGGCTCAAGATCTACTTTCACCAATCGTGCAGAAGAATAGGGAATTGAATACATTCAAGAAGAACGTCGACGACAGTCTTCTGGCCGTCTCCAACGTTCAGGGAATTGCTAGTGAGGCGAGTGTCTACGAATCCAGGCTATCTGCAAGAATCGATAATGTTAGACAATATACAACAACAATTCATAAGGCTGAGGATATCTTGGAAAGGTTGAACGATGGATCAAATAATGGGAAAGGAAGTGAATATAAAGGGATCTCCGAAAACTTGCATAAGACTATCCTTGATTCAGAGTACAAATTGACTAATCATTTCATTGAATTAATTAAACCAATCTCAAAACCATTTGATCCACAAACTTTCATAATTGAAAGAAAGGCATTTCCATACCTTGATGATAATAAATTAAAAGATGCAAGTCACATCTTGCTCTTCTTTGAACAGAATGATAAATCGATTGATTCTTTATTTATTGATAGTAGAATCAAAACAATTGCTGAAAGTTTAGCAATATTAGCACCAAAAACTCAGTTGATCAAAAAAAATGATAAAGTTCCTTATGAAAAGGGGAGCCATGGTATAAATATCTATACTGAGGCACTAATTGGTTTTATTTACAATGAATATGCGTTATTAGAAGATTTACTCAAAGAAAAAGATAGAGAAATAGAGATTTTCAAAGAAATTTTTATATCAATCATTGCAAAATATGTACAATTAATAACAGGCATAACTAATTCAGTTCAAAAAAGTTTACAAAATGATGGTTTATTATTATTTGAGTTGATTGATAATATAAGTCAAATTGAATCTGCTTTACAGTCAAAATTATCAAATCAAATATACGAAGTGTTTCCAACTTTAGAAAATTCATTATTAATCTGTCAAAATCTAGCAAGATCATTATTCAAAGAATTCTTGACATACATTGATCAAAAAGTTCGTGGTTTAACTGTTTTACCACAAGATAATGGGATTAGTGAAGTTACAGTTGAAGTTATGTCAAAAGCACGTAAATTTACAGAATATAAAAATGGAGCCATTAAAGTTATGCAAGGTTTAAAAGCTGGATCTTGGATTCCTCAACCAAAACCACAATGGTTAACCGTCTTTTCATCAGTTAGTCAAACCACTATTGTCAGTGATGAAGATCCAACACAACTATTATCATCATTTTTTTCAGATGTCATTGATGCATTGATCGTAAGTTTAGAAATCAAAGCAAGTACAATTATTAGAAAAAAGCAAACTTTAGGATATTTTCTAATAACTAATATCACATTAGTTGAACAAATTATATCAAGATCTGAGTTATCTAAAATTTTAGACTCAAATGGATATCAAAGATTAGATAAATTGAAAAAAAGAGCATTAAATCTATTTTTAACATCATGGAAACAAGCAGCTGCATATCTATTAGACGTTAATGTTGTTGGTAAATTGAGTTCTAAAGATAAAGATGCAATCAAGGAGAAATTCAAGGTGTTTAATTCTGAATTTGATGACTTGGTAAAATCTTACAAACAATTCAACATAACAGATCCAGGATTGAAGAAATATTTATCGAAGGAGATCTCATTCATAAGTCCATTATACCATCGTTTCTACGATAAACACTCGCAGGGAGACTTCACCAAACACACAGAAAAATACATCAAGTACTCCAAAGTGGAGTTGGACAGAATCCTCGAGTCTTTGGGAAGATGAAGGAAACACTAGAAATAAACGAGTGAAATAATTGGTAAATTCGTATGATTTCAAAACCTATAGTTCCGATCGGAAGCAAATGAGGGAAATTTCGTGAAGAAAAATTCTGTCACTATTTTTCCGTTATCTTTAAGACTTAAAACCTTTAAAATACTCACTACATCCACTGTTAAATCACCACCATGGACACTCTATTCCCCGTTGACGGGCAGTTTGCCATCACCAGCAAGACAAGGCCCTTAACACAGACGGGCTCCATTCAAATATACATCCAACTAGCTGAAAAGACGCTTTTTGTGCAAGGTTTTGACCCTAATGAATACAAAGAAAGGCCACCTACTTTATTACGTGGTTCACTTGTGGTGAGGATATTGAAACCTACTAAATTGAAATCAATCACTTTATCACTGAAGGGAATTGCGAGAACTGAATGGCCAGAGGGAATCCCACCAAAAAGACAGAATTACACTGAAGAGAATAACATAATTAATCATACATGGCCATTTTTCTCTGTTGGTTCAAATAATTCAGGTGCCGATATCGTTAAACCATCAAATAATGACATTGAAGACATCATCAGTTTGAACTTGGACGCATTAAGTATCAAGAGTTCGAATAGTGGTACATCAAACGCATTAAGTGCATTGAAAAGAGTAGCAAGTCCAAGTCCAAATAGAGAAAGATCATCAAGTTTAAAATTGTTCACAGTGACTAGTGGTGGGAATCATCATGATGATAATCAACATGACTTTATTTTCACCCCAGATGATTACATTTATAATTTTGAACACCCAATACCTGCTTCCACTCCAGAAACAATTGATGCTAAATTTGGTAGTGTATCATATGAATTAAGTGTGTTTATTGAACGTTATGGTGCATTCAAGTCAAACATTTCTACATCACTACCTATTGTTATAATCAGGGCACCAATTGAAGAAAGTGTGGAAGATACTGAACCAATTGCAATTTCAAGAGATTGGGAAGATCAATTACATTATGATATTGTTATTGCTTCAAAATCTATCATTTTAAACGCATACATTCCAATCGCATTCAAATTGATTCCATTAGATAAGATCAAATTACATAGAATAAGAGTGTTTGTAACTGAAAATGTTGAATATTATTGCAAAAATAAAAAAGTTCATAGAATAGAGCCAACAAAGAAATATTTATTATTAGAACATAAAGCTCCACCGCCTAAAGATTTGCCAGCGGATTGTGATCCAAAATTGAAAAAAAATGGGAATTTGTTAACATCTGATGGTGAAGATTTAACTGCAAAGGAATTCGAATTTCAAGTCTATGTTCCTCAAAAATTGAATGGTAATTCGATACTTCATCCAAAGACAAGTTATCAAAATATCAGAACTCATCATTGGATCAAAATTTGCTTAAGATTATCAAGAATGATTGATGGAAAGCAAAAACATTATGAAATTTCAATAGATTCTCCAATTCACGTTCTTAATGCTGCTTGTTCTCATGCCAACACTTTATTACCAGCTTATGGTACACCTCATTTCGATTCAATGGTTCAAAATCATGAATCTAATATTTATTTTCCACCAGAAGTTTTAAACAGTCCTGAATTATCGCCCGAATTGTTACCATCTCCTCAACAGCAAAATTCTCAAAACTCAATATCACAAGCATTATCATTAATCAAAAACAGATCTCGTTCATCTTCATCATCACATCATTTGGAGAATTTTGAATCAACTTTAGATTCAAACATTTATAAACCACAGAATATAGAAAGAAATCTAATATCTCCACAAGCTGTTCCTGTTAGTCCTATAATTTCACCAATTCAACGTCCAATTCATTTAATCAGAAGACCAAGTTTTGAACCTCCTGCCTTCGATGAAGATGTTAGTCCTCCTCCATTATCAAGAATTCCACTACCAAATAATAATTCATCAAGATATAGAAACCCAGTTGGTATTGATACTGCGTTAGATAATAATGATGATATCTACGTGGGCTCATACACACCAATGAACTCACCACCTCCACCGTTAACAAGAAATGGACTAAAAGATGAAGATATTCCAATGGATCCTCCAACATATGATGATTTCTTAGAAGCTGATGGGATGATGTCTCCATTTTTACGTAATTTCAATAATCATAATAATAATAACATTCCTGAGATTTTATTGACTAAAGATGAAGAAGTCATTAAAGATGAAGAAGTCATTAAAGATGATGGAGATTTAGGAGATGATTTCAAATTTAAAGGTGGTTCAATCAGTATGCCTGCTTCTGTACTAAGATCAACTTCACCAATTGGACAAAGAATTAGAGCAAGAAGAAGTCCACGAGTTTCGATTGATTTGAAGAAAACTAGTAATGATACAATAGATGACGTTCTGGAGCCTAGAGATAGTGAAGCACCAACTGTATCAAGTGCATCAAGTAAAGAACCTGAGGAATACATTCCAGATCCAGAATTCGGAAACGAACAACTCACAAGATTTAGTTCAAGATCTTCATTATCTCCTAGAAATTTAGCTCATAATAATAACAATAAAGAAGAAGATGATATACTGTTTGAACCATTGCTTCATTCTAATTCAACACAAGGATCAATACTTGGAACATCATTAGACATGGGACCATATCCAGGGAATTTCCGTGATAGATTTGAAAGTCATGACTCATTATTAGTGAAAAGAGAACCATCATCAGTTGATATGACTTCATTATATTCTCATTCTAATCCATTTATGATTCCTGATGTTAATAATATCTTTGATATGAATATTAAAAGTCAAAGACGTCATAGTTTAATCAATCATAGAAATCATCCAAATATATTATTGAATCAAAATCTTGAAAATCTATCAAGTTCAGGAAATTCATCAAGACAAGATTCTATAAAATCAAGAAATAATAATAATAATAATCCTATTCTGTCAGCTTTGGATGACACTAACATGGATGATAATTCAACTGAAGTCACTTCAAGAATCTCAACAACTTCAGGGATGGGATCAATTCAATCAATCCAATCTATAAATCAAAATGAAATCAATGGGGTCAATGGAATCAAGAACATTGAACTGAATAGTGATTTAATTAATGATGCTGAATTGATTACAAAAAAGATTGACATCAGAGATTCTGGGAATGACAATAAGAGTTCGTTGATTGCCAACAGATGATCAATCAGAAACCTCACTCACACTCGCATAAGAGCTTTCAATTCTATATAAAAACCATCATAATTTTCATAGTTTCAATTTTGTGTCAGCTTACGTAATACATTATCTCCCCACAGTTTGGTTCGGAGCCCGCGGTTAAATTGTTATCTCAAGTCACGTGAAATTAGCGAACAAATTCGTAAAAAATTCCCTTTCTGGATAATTCATTCATTTTCATATGAGTCAAAGAAAAATAATTCAAAAACTTTTCACTTTCTTCTCTTGATTAAACTTAACAAAACCTTCAGTCAAGAATGGCTCACAGTGATTATTCTCTAGAGACCCTCGTTGTCTCCCAACCAAACAACGATGGCCACAACGCTTCCGTTGCTCCTTTATACCAAACAACCACATTTAAACAAAAATCAGTCTCAGATTTAGGAGAATATGATTATACAAGATCTGGTAATCCAACAAGAACTCAACTAGAACAAAGATTAGCCACTATTATGAAAGCTGAAAGAACTTTCGCTGTCACCAGTGGAATGGGATGCCTTGATGTTATTACTAGATTATTAAGATCTGGAGATGAGGTTATTGCAGGTGATGATTTATACGGTGGTACTCATAGATTATTAACCTTTTTACATCAAACTAATTTCATTAAATTAAAACATATTGATACTACAAATACTGAACTATTATTGAAAAGTATCAGTTCTTCAACAAGAATGATTTTTTTGGAAAGTCCAACTAATCCATTAATAAAAGTCATTGATTTACCAAAAATTTCTAAATATATTAAAACTAATTTCCCAAATCTAATCTCTGTCTTTGATAATACAATGATGTCTCCATTATTATTAACACCATTAGACTATGTTGATATTCAATATGAAAGTGCAACCAAATTTTTAAATGGTCATCATGATATCATGGCTGGTGTCATTGCAACAAGATCTAAAAAATTAGCAGATGATATTTTCTTCGTTATTAATGCAACTGGCTGTGGATTAGCCCCATTTGATTGTTGGTTGCTATTAAGAGGTTTGAAGACATTATCAATCAGATTTGAAAGACAACAAGAAAACACAGTTAAAATTGCTCATTGGTTGGAATCTTTAGGTTTGTTGGTTAGATATCCTGGTTTAAAATCTCATCCACAACATGAATTACATAAATCTTATAATAACGGATATGGGGCGGTTCTTTCCTTTGAGACTGGATCAATCAAAAAATCTGAAATAATCGTGGAAAATACTAATATTTTTTCAGTTACTGTTTCATTTGGTTGTGTTAATTCATTAATTTCAATGCCATGTAGAATGTCACATGCTTCAATTGATGAAAAGACAAGAAAGGAAAGAAATTTATCTGAAGATTTGATTAGATTATGTGTCGGTATTGAAAACGTTGATGATTTAATCTCTGATTTAAAACAGTCTTTGATTTTGAGTGGATTGATTAAAGAAATTGATGGCAAATTAATCAAAGTTGAACAATCTAAACTATAGAATTTCATATTTCCCAGCACACTTTATACATCCTGAAGTTAAACACAGCTGTCTTCCTATCAATCATTTTTTTATTACTATTATTAATGTCCAACCATTAGAAGTGTTTTCAAGTACATTACAAAAAAACATGAAGTTTCAACATTTTTTTTATTTATTTCTTCCAACAAGAACTTCCTCCTCTTTTAACTAACATTTATTATTACTTTCAATTCCAACATTGAATAAAATCAATAGAATCTATATCCATTTAAAGATGATTTTTGATTTTACAATATTAAGACAACCCTTTTTAATTAACAAATAGATTCCAACATCTATTTTGTTCTATCACTTTAACGCCCATTATTTATGTTTTCATCATTGAATGAAAATTATACGTTATGATCAATTCCAACATTAGATTATAATTAATGCATTAACTATTTTTTTTAGAAACAAAACTGAATTTAATATAGACAACAGTTATTTATTTTTTAACGAAATTTGTAGTGATTCTACGATTGTAACCAAATATATATATATATAATATTCATTAAAATTTGTGGAGTTATGAAGTACAAAAAAAGTATGAAAAACAAGAGGTTAAAAAAGACTTAGAGTTCTATTAAAAAAAAAGAATTAAAACAAATATTACTGGATTTCTGGAAAATGCAGTGTATACTAAAAACGAACTGAAATATGAATAAATGTGTAAAATCAAAGATTATTAATTCAGAATGTAAGCAGCTGTAAATAAAGAACAAAGTTATATAAAATCAAATAAAAATCAAGCAAAAACAACAAACCAAAAACCAAAAAATGACCAACAATAAAAAAAGACAAAAAAAATATTATATTAATAAAAATTTAGATTCTAGGATACTTTTTTTCTAATTGCAGCAACAAATTTTACTCCAAAATCCCTTTTCTGAAGTTTCTGATCTTATATCATTTTGTTCATTCATCAAATTTTGCTGTAATTCATTATTCTTATGAGAATTAGTCGCATATTGAGATGAGTTCAATAAATAATTAGATTGATTTGGTTTTGGAGTTTTAGTTCTTGAATTGTTTAATGAATGAACTTTTTGTTTTAATTGTTGAGTCGAAACATTTGGTTGCTGTGGTTGATTTCTTGGAGTTGGATTACCATAACCATGAAGATTAGTCTTTTTATTGATTTGAGAATCCCAGCCTTTACCACCATTTAATGCCATCCAATCATATAACTCATCATCAGTTTCATTCAAAGATTCTAATGCTAAATCCATTAAACCTCTTAGATAATCATAATCTGGATCTTCCTCAAATTTTAAATTACGAACATAAGTCAAATAATCACCAAATTGTGTTGGTAAATTTCCAACTAATTCACTGATTGGAGTGCTTTGTTTCTTTTCACCGATTTTTTCATACTTTTGTTTATTATTTGGTGCTTTCAATCCTTGCCATGGTAAGGAGCCTTTCAAAAAATATAAAAAGACATGACCTAGGCTTTCCAAATCATCTCTTCTTGATTGCTCTCTTCCTAAATGAGTATTAATTGACATGTATCTTGCTGTACCACTTAATGATTTTTTTTCTCTATATGGGATATGTTGTTTAGTCTTAGGATCTCTATAATATTTGGCCATACCAAAATCAACAATGAAAACAGTATTAGCAGTAACACTGTTTGCTCTTCCTATTAAAAAGTTATCTGGTTTGATATCTCTAAAGATTAAATCTTTATCATGAATGGATTGCACTCTTGAAATCATTTGTTTTGCAACTTGAGCAACAGTCTTTGGTGAAAATTTACGTCCACACCAATCGAATAAATCTTCTAAAGAAGGGCCTAATAAATCGATAACTAAAATGTTATGTAAACCTTCTTGACCAAAGTAATATGCTCTTGGGATACCATAACTACCAGCTAGGATTCTATACGCTCTATATTCATCCCTTAATTGAGGAGCTTCAGATCTTCTTGGTTCGAATTTGATAGCCACTTGTTGATTGTTTAAAGAATTGACACCTTCAAAAATAACACCAAATGAACCTTCTCCGATTTTTTGGCCTACTTTGTAGTGAATGCCAATAACATTAGGGGATTGTGACTGGGAGGACATTCTGAGTGTCTAAATCTTTTAAAAATGAATGCAATATCAAAATGTTTGCTGTAAAGAGGAGCCAAATGATAGAACAAAATAAACAGTCCCAAATAGATGGATAACGTTGATTTTTCTTTCTGAAAATGTATGTGTGCAGCAAATGCCTGTGTGGGAGCGTAATTAGCGTGTTTGGGTAGTCGTCAACTGGCAGCAAAAAGCAGAAAATTGATGTTTTTGAGAGCGATGAATTCTCGTGTTGATTTTTTTTGTTTTTGTGAATTTTCCTCGAGTTTTTTCTTGTTTTTCTAGAGCGACTGAATAAAGAAATTTTCGCGGATTCTGTTTTTATTTGGAGATATAAATGAAAGAAATTCTTTTGATTTGAATTGCTTTAAACGTGTGGAAATTGGCAAGTTTGAGGCTAATCTGAGGTGAGATTGTGCTTCCTGTGAAAACTCTCAACTGCTACGCTAAAAAACTGGTGAAAAAAAGGAGATAATACACGGTTTCTGAGCAACAAAGAAGAGCTCTGTTAACAAAGCAATAATCAAATAAATGAATCTCAAAGTGAACGATAAATGTTTGGCTTTTCATGGTCCTCTGCTCTATGAAGCCAAAGTGCTAAAAACTCGTGATCCTGGTGACAAGGAAGCAGCATCTAAATTCGGCTCTGAAAAAATTGATCAAGATGACCTGCCTAGTGAAGCTGAAGATGAACGAATCTATTTCATTCACTATAAAGGTTGGAAATCAACTTGGGATGAATGGGTCACTTCCAAAAGACTGAAAGAATACACTCCAGAGGCTTTAAAACTGCAGAAGGAACTGAAGAGTAATAGTGT
The DNA here is from genome assembly GCA_003707195.2 of Phaffomyces antillensis. NCBI lineage: Eukaryota > Fungi > Ascomycota > Saccharomycetes > Phaffomycetales > Phaffomycetaceae > Phaffomyces > Phaffomyces antillensis. The sequence goes on from PPNI02000045.1 coordinate 58,913, forward strand.
TGGATCTAGTTCAGTATCGCCAAATCCAAAGAAACAAGTTAATGATAATTCTAAGAATCGTGGAACTAAAAGACGTGCTGAAAATGATGTTGAACCAGAACAGGATTTCAAGAAAAGACCAGAAATTGTAATTAATGTGCCAGATACTTTAAAATCGCTATTAGTGGATGATTGGGAGATGGTTACTAAAGATCATTTGATAGTAAAATTACCGGTTAAAAATACAGTTGAAGATATCTTGATAGAATTCCAAAAATCACTAGGTAAACAGAACACAACTGAAGCTGATAACTTACATGAATTCCTTAAAGGTATTGAATTATACTTTAATAAAAGTTTAGGTAATTTATTACTTTATAGATTTGAAAGACAACAATATTTAGATCTTCAGAAAAATCCAGAGCTAAAAGATAGAGAATTTAGTAGGATTTATGGTGCTGAACACTTATTAAGATTGTTTGTCAGTCTACCTGCTTTGATTGCACAAACTTCAATGGATAAACAGAACGCTGCATATTTAAAAGAATATAGTGAAAGTTTATTAGGATATCTAGAATCTCAAGCTAATTTTTTATTCTTAAAAGATTATGAAAACGTCTCTCCATCTTATGAAGCTCTAGCCAAATCTGTTTGATCAATGAACAACGAAAAATATATATTCTATACACATATAATCTACTTGAATGAACCTACAAATATCTTCTTTTCATTAAATTCAAAACTATTAAAAAATTGGGATATCAAACCTAAGTTATATACGCATTTGATGATGATTCATCAAAACACCATAATCTTTCTGTTTTAAAGGAAAGATCTTTTGGAAAGTGAAATCAACTTTCTCTTTTTCATCATTGTCATGTATTGCAAGTTCATTGCCTCTATTATTATCATTATCGTGTATTACATCATTTAAAGTTGACCCACTTCCTCTTCTCTTATCAATCTTTATCATTGATAACTTATATTCAAAATCAGTCAGTGTTTGTTCACTAAAATTTTGTAAATTAGTTATTGAATCATGTTTATGAGGAGATTTGATTGGTGACACTGTATCAAATGATGTCGATACTGGAGATCCCTGAGATCCTTGATAATCAAATATGGATTCATCTTCACTTTCTAAAGTGATCACTTCATTATCATCTGAAGATTGTGGCAATTCTTCTAATATTTCATCAAGAATTAATGTTGCTGTACCTTCTTCAACTTTAAATGAATCAACTCCTCTCTTACTATGAACCCCTAAAAATGAAGAACCATCAATTGAAATGATTTTGTCATTTGTACTGGTCAATTCAACAATGGAATCTTTACTAACTGGAATCAAAGTACCGCATTGTCTTTGGTTAATATTGTTATAGAACTTAGATTCCTTTTGTATGTTGATTGAACTCAATCCTGAATCTAAGCAACAATTGGATAAATCTTCATCAAAATTTAGATCCCAATGAATCATATTACCATCTTTTGAACCAGTATATAAATCGGATGAAGATTCTTCAGACCATTCTAATGATGTGACTAAGTCAGTATGACCTGATAATTTACCAAAATGACCTTGAGCTCTAATGTCCCATAATCTAACAACTCCATCCAGATGAGAAGCAGCTAAGACGTTTGCATCATAAGGAGCCCATTTCACATTATTAGCACCCATTTCAAACCCCTGATCAGGTTGTAAGATTGAAGAGTCCGAGTTGGTTCTTAAATCACTTAAAGCAATACCAAATTCACCAGCTAATGCGATGATGCCATGTTGATAAGAAGCTTCGAAATTTAAAACTCCCAAATGTTGATTTTTTAGAATTGGTAAATCTGATCTATGTTGTAAATCCCATAAGAAGATATTTTCATTACAAAGAGTCAAAACATTCGAATTGTTTTTCACCCATAGTGAATTGTTGATTTGTTTGATTGTTAAATTTTTGATCTTATTAAAATGTTTCTTATGATTAAATCTCTTAATTATTTTAGCATTACTATCATCTGAATTAGGAATCGAAACTAAATGTAAAGCACCATTCTTATGACCACTTAATAGTGTACTCTCCTCAGTGTCATACCCATTCCATTTCAATTTTTCAATAAATGGTAAAGAAATGGTTTGTTGATGGGTTAAAACCATATCATCATAATCAATATTATAAATAAATAAATTATCTTTTTTCATACCTGAACTAATTGCTAATTGTTCTTGATTTTCTTCGTTGATTGAAACAGAAGTAAGATATAAATCATCATCTGGGATCTTCCAATAATCAGAACTGATTTTCATTTTTTTGTTATTTGTTACCTTTTCTAATATTTCATTTGAATCATAATTGTATAACCAAGTATTGGTGTTTTTTGGTGATGTTCTTGCGGAAAAATAAAGTCCTGGGTCTGAAACAGCTCTTTTAACTGCGTTTTGACGATATAGCTGCGAAGGCTTGTAAAAACTCATGGATTTATAAATGTTTTCAACGAATATATATGTGTGTAGTATCTGAAAGTTTTGAGCTTGCAAAATTAATATTAATCAAACGAATGTGAAGTAGTTTGAGAGAGTGATAAATGAATGACTTGATAGCTGGAAATATGAAGTGGAGATTAACTTTCAATCAAATAGAAATAAGATACAAGAATAAGATAAAACCAACTAAAGTCCTCAAATAGTGGATTTCACGTTGTTATATATCATCATGCAATTATTTTCCATTTTGCTGGTTATTCGTAGTAGAGATGCCTGAAATGCTCTTTGAAAGGTACGAATGCAGGGGAATGATGCCCAAAGATGAGCAGCTGGCCATCAACTCATGTTGGAAAAATGCTGGTTGATTTCCTAATTCGGATTTTAGTTTGTTTTTTTTGCTGGTTGACACAAAAAATAATTATACTGGTTTCAATGGTGAGTTAATGAGCTTTGTAAATATTGTGAATTGAGTAGTTGAAATATGGATAAAGGTGGATAATATTAATTTGTTCAATCTCTTAGTCTTCTTTTCGTATTAGCGGTGAGAGCTTCGAGAAATTTTACCCTATTATTGGTGTGATTTTGGTCTTTTTTTTGCGGCAAGACTTTGGGTAACTACTAACCAGCCACCAAAAATTATCAACAAGTTCAAAATCGGTCGAGTTTGCTGGTATGAGTAGATCTCTTGTTGAAAATAGTGAAAAACCTGATATTTTCTGTACTTCGTTTTTCATGAACGTGTAAATATTATACTATCTATACAAAACTTATGTAAAAATCAGTTATAACTCGTCAACAAAGTATCCTAATAAATCAACTTTAGTAACAATATGGATTGGTTTTAAACCTTCATCAGTAACAACAGCACTTGCGTTCTTTTCAAAAAAACGGTTTAATTCACCTAATGTGGTTTCTTGTGTAATCTTTTGGAATTTTTTAACAGCTGATTTGTTTTCATTGAAAATATTAACATCATCAAAATTATTTAATTTTCTGAAATCAATAAAACTTTTAGAAATTTCATCATCAATTGAGATTTGATTTTCTGATAATGATTTTAATAATTTAGATAATGTTATTAAACCGATCAATTTATCATTCTTTTCACTTAAAATTGGTAATTGATCAAATCCATTTTCTTTTAAAATTCTAATAACATCTTGTACTTTAGCATTATTATAAACAGTAACAACTGGTTTTAAGTTTAATGATTTGATTTTAACGGTTTCAAAAGATGAAGTTGCTTTTGGTTCTTTCTCAAGTTCAAATCCATTTGATTTCATCCATTCATCATCAGCAAATTTAGTTAAATATGATCTAATTGAATCTGGGAAGATAACAACAATTTTATCATCTTCAGTTAATTCTGGATGTTCTTTAGCGTAAGCGAAAGCAGCAGCTAAAGCACTACCTGAAGAACCACCAACTAAAATACCTTCTTCAGCAATGATTCTTCTAGCTAAGGTGAAAGACTCTTGATCTTCAGTTTTATACCATTTATCAACAATATCTCTACTTAAAACATCTGGAATGAAATCATATCCGATACCTTCAACTTTATATTGTTCAACATCAGTTTTATTTAAAATTTCAGGAACAGCTAAGATTGAACCTTTTGGATCAGCTGCAATGACTTTAATGTTTGGGTTTTGATCTTTTAAATATTTGGCAGTACCAGAAATAGTACCACCAGTACCAGCACCAGCAACTAAAGCATGGATATCACCATTAGTTTGTTGATAAATTTCATAACCAGTACCGTAGTAATGAGCATTTGGATTATTAGGATTCGAATATTGATCTAAAATGATTGAATTTTTGATTTCTTTGTTCAATTTCTTAGCAACACCGATATGAGATTCTGGAGAATCAAAAGCAGCTTCAGTTGGTGTTCTGATGATTTCAGCACCTAAAGCCTTTAGGACTGCAACTTTTTCATTTGACATCTTTTCTGGTAATGTGATAATAGTTCTATAACCTTTAACAGCACCTAATAAAGCTAAGCCGATACCGGTATTACCTGAGGTTGGTTCAATTAAAGTATAACCTGGTTTGATTCTACCGTCTTTTTCAGCTTCTTCAACCATTCTTAAGGCAATTCTATCCTTAACAGAACCACCAGCATTGAATAACTCAACTTTAGCTAAGATTTGCGGTTTAATCCCTAGAGATTGAGGGACTTTATTTAGTTTAACAAGGGGGGTGTTACCAATTAGCTCTAAAATAGAGTCATTAATACGAGGTTGAGACATTATAGATAAGAAAAGAATAAACAAAACAAATAATTGAAAAAAAATTTTTGGTTTTAGTTATAAATCGTTTTTGTACCACTCGCTCAAACGGCGCATAAATTGACACAATTCTGGCTGATGATTGCACGTGACTTTCGTGAGTTGATCGTTGATGACATCCGAACACCGCAGTTGTTTTATTTGTTTACTGTTGTAACTTTTGTGGATAGAATTTATTAACGAGTTCAAAAACCGTTGAAACACCAGCGAGAAGATCCAATGATAATGAATTTGGACGTCAAGGAATTCATAAACGGACTGGTCATGGACTTGTCCCACGCAAAGGGCCCGCATAAATCATACATTAGATCAAGAGAGATCTTGAGATTTATACAACTCACTGAGACAGAATTAAAAATTTCACTACCACCGAAGATTATCAAAACAACACACTCATTTACTGAGAAGAATCCTAACGTTCTGATAGACTCTAGACTGTTTCTTCTGTTTTTAGATCAATTATATGAAACGGATTTTATCCAACTCGTTGAAAATACACTTTTCGCAGAAAATGATATTGATGTTAAAACTGAAGAAGACGTTTTCCAAAGTAGTATAATCGAAAAAATCATCACTCCAATAAAAGATAGCTTCAGATCCTTCAAACATAATTCAAGAGAAGAAAAAGAAGAAAAGGTAGTGAACATAAAGAAAGAAGAAAATGAGCTGGGAATTGAAATTGATGATGAAATTGAAAATTCATTGAAACAAGAAACGGCTAAAGGAGATATACAACCTGAAGATAAAGACGTGGATTCAACTATAAGTTTCAAAGAAGAAGAAAACGATGACGCCTTTAAGAGATTAGAAAAAACGGTTAGTAATGAAATAGAACAATTAGAAAAGATTGAGGTATTCCCAGAAAAATCTTATCAAGAAGAGAAACCACTAAAAAAATCGATACTGTTGCTACTCATTTCCTTTTTTATACTGAATATCATAGTTTTAGCAGTTTTGGTTGGGATGATTTGTCTTATCTCTAATGCTTCCTTCAGGGCAACAGTTCTAGACTACTTTTTGAATATTCAACCATTAGACGATGTCTTTTGGTGGCAGAAAATTCCATTTTTAGAGAAATTTACATGGAACTTTCTAGAATTTATACGAAGTTATGATACAATTAATTATGAATAGACAATCTACAAATGTTTCTTTTGATCTTTTTTCTTCTTTATAATACAAACTACATATAGTTATTCGGATACTTTAAATACAAGGGAATGAATGACTTATAGAAATAAATTTCATATCATGAAAATTTCCATCTATTACCACAGTTTTCACAAGTACAGAAAGTGGTCAAAGGTTCATCAGCAGATCTTGTTTGTAATTGATAGTAACTGACTTTCTTTTCTTTACATTTACCACAAGTGAATCTATCAGTAACTGCTCTTTCTTGAGTAGCACCTTGAGCATTGAATAAATTGATCTTTTTGATCTCTTCCATTTCTTTCTTTATATGTTCGGGAGCCATATCTTTAACATCCATTTTCACAAATTCCTTTGGTAAAATATCACCATTATTGATTCTTGCTCTTAATTCTGGGTTACTTTTTTGTCTTAAATTTGATGCTAAAGTTCTTGCTTTAGTAGTATATGCTTGTCTTGTTGTATCAAATTTTTCTGATGCAAATAATTCATTTTCAATATCTTTAGCAATTTTGACAAGAACATGAGGTGGATGTTCAGAATCAATACATAGACCGTTATAAAATGCACCAACAACGTTATTTCTTGTTTTATTTTCATAAAAGTCTATTTTAACACCATCATTTCTGTAATTTCTAGGTCCTTGTGAGACAAATTTCTTTTCTAGTGTGGTGGTGCTATTATCCTTTGGTTGTTGTGATGATGAATTAGATGCATTATTTGGTGAGGATACAGCTGGTGAAGTTTTTGACTTTTTTTCTTTTGAAACTTCATCTTTCCAAAATTTAATAATTTTTTTAACTAAATTAGAGATCTCTGGATTTTTTGACCCTTTAAATTTATTGACTATGATACCAACTTTTGTTTCCTATTCATCGAATTGTTAGTATCGTTGGTGATGATCATGAGTTCATAACTTTTCACTCACTCTTAATAATTTTTCAGTTGGTTTGATATCTTTTTTAAGAATCGTTAATATCTGAAGTATAGTCTTATCATCATTCGTCTTCTCTAATTGTGTGATGTGAGTTTTGATTTCCTTTGGGTCCATCGTTTAAATCTATCTGCTGGCTACTAAAGTTATCTAATTTGATATCTTTTTCAGTAATGTTTAGTATAGTCTGTGGTTGTTTATTAAGATTCAAAATATGGCATAAATAAAATTGGATGTGCGGTTGGGATGCTTTGTGCATGAATAGTCCGGCGGTAAAGGTCTTGAGCCGGTATAATTTTTTATATATAGATAGATTGTATCAGAATAAATTGAAGTTTAAATCATTTGCTTTTACTTATTAGCTTCTAATATTATCATTTTTATTGCGCAATAATATTGTTATTATGAAGCTGTAGAATTCAATCATAATGTTCATGTCTTATATAATCTATAACATCAAATATTACTTTTTTCAAATAGCACATTAAACAAATCAAGATTTATCTCAATTGGAAATCTTGAAGCGAATATAATAAAAGGTCGAGAGTGATAATGCAGTGTTTTTCACTAAAGAGAAAAGATTGAACGTATCAAGAAGATTTCCTTTGATTCAATAAACTCACAATAGACGATCAATACTTCAATAGCTCACCATAGTAGCACCAGGCTCTAAACCTTTCTCTTTTGAATCTCATATAAAACTTAGAGAAAAAACTATAAAAATAATCTTTTAAAAATGAAATACAATTAATTATGCCAGTTGACATTCCTGGTTTCTATTATGATCCAGAAAAGAAGAAATATTTCAAGATAACATCAAATTCCAACAATACTGATAATCAATATAGCTCAACATCGTTGAAACATAAAACAGATGAACTTGAATTAAAAAAAAAATTATCAAAATTAAAAGTTAAATCGAATTCAAAATCTGATTTACCCTTCATCTTAACTGATGGACTATTAGGAACTGGAAGTAGATTGAATTATCAGACTTTAGACTCTCAAATCTCAAATTATTATGAGTATAGATTGAGAAATTTGAAGATTGATAAACTTCAGTTAAAAGATATATTTTATCATAATTATGATCAAATGAACTGTAAATCTTCAATCAAAAACATGATTAAAATACAGAACAAATTAATAGTTGCAAGAAATTCATATTTAGATACCTATAATTTGGACGACTTTAACAACTCAAACGACTCAAAAATCTATCCGAACTATGAAAATTATCTACCTGATATCAATGATAATAATTCAATTTTAAGAAATGTTCAAATTTTAAAAGATGACCAAATTCTAAGAACTTGGTATGGAAGTATGAATGAACCTAGTTTGATCCAACTTCAAGATGAATCAAGAGATTTATTCTCACTTAGTTTAAATGAGTCAATTAATAATTCAATGATTAATAATTTCAAGATATTTACATGTGGTGATAAAAATTTAAATATAATTGATTTGAATAAGTATAATGAAATCAAAAACTTTAAAAGTAACGGTGATTGTTTATGTTTTGATTTCAAAAATTCTAATCAAAATTCAATTAATGAACTGTATTTAGGTTATAGGAATTCAACTATCAAAACTTGGGATATAAGATCCAAAAATTTCTCAAGCGTTTCAAAATTAAAGAATAGTAATTCAATCATTAATATCAAGAAAATCAATGACTGTGATTTAATATGTTCAACTATTGGAACTTTACACTCAAATAGTTTAAATGTTTACGATATTAGAATGGGATTCAAGACTTCAAAATTAGAATATGATACAAATAAAGTGATATCTGATGTATTTGATGAAAATTTTCAATTTATCGAAAGTTCAAATAATAAAACTAATTTTTTCATATTACAAAATTCCAAATTGATTGAATTTTTTAAAATTGATGAGATTAATCCAATCAAAACATATTCGAAATTTAATGTCTCTGAGATCAATGATTTTAATGAATTTAATGGTTGTTTTTTTGATGACGAGAATCTGGAATTATATACATCTTCTAATAATACTCTAATGATAATGAAATAATGAATAAGAGAATGATGAAACTAATAACCTTTTTTATTTGTAGAAATGTTTTTAGAAAAATTATTTATGTGAACGAAACCAAAGATAAACACTTTCTAGATGCTAGAGAAGTGTAAATTTAAACTTATGAGACCAATCCAAACTCTAATCGTATTTCTTTTACTATCAAAATTAGTTAACATTTATTATTATAATTTAAAGATTTAAGATCAAAATCTTACATAAAATAATGACATAATCATGCGTTATTCCACTTTTTGACACATTTCTGGCTCAATTGATTCAAAATCGTTAAAATTTTTATTGATTTAATTGTGCTTAAGAGTTGTTTCTAATAAAGCTATAGGGTATTGTGTTTACCAAGATGCTGTTATTCTATCAGATGATTAATCGCGGTGGATTTCTTCTTATAATTTACTTTTGCGTTATACTATGTTTTCTCTTGAAACCTTACAATATAGTAATAAAACATCGTTAAAACACATTAAATAAACATGAAACATAAGAAAAACCATAAAACTGAAACTGAAATAAATAATTTTCTCTTTTTTTTTGTTTTTTAACAAGGACTGGGAATAAAAATAGGTAATAGTTGAGCACATTATAGTAAATGAAAAAAAAAATGATTGGAATAACACAAATAATGAAATGATATATCTAATTTATCTATAGTTAAAATTTGTATGATTCTTTATATATATTGAAACACACAAGGGGGTATTTTGATTAATCTACAGTAGCAGGTTGTAATAATAAAAGCAAAAGAAACGAAATTTTCAAATTCTTGAATAATTCCCATTATTTGGAATGAAACCTTTCGTATTTTGATTATTGTTATTGATGTTGTACTGCTGATGTTGATTTTTCGAGTTAGACAGAATATAACCTTGCTTAAAATTTCCATTCATTTGATTTGGATGATGATGATAGTCATAATGATCATGATTTGAAAAAGTGTGAGTTTGTTGAATTTGTTGATTTTGAAATTGATGGAATTGTTGTTGTTGATGAAATTGATCATATGAATTATTTTGATATTGAAAGTTGTTAAATGATGATGATGAGGAAGATGATGACAAGCTATAATTTGTTTCTAATTGTTGGAGTTTTGATTGGATTTTTCTAGCAAATGGTGCTGCTTTTATAACTGGTAGATAGTTTTTGACTGTATTAATTAAAGCAGTCATTTCAAGGTTTAGCTCACTAACGTCATAAAATTGATCAATTAAAGTTTGAATAACGTAGTTACCAAATTTATCTTTAATTAAAATTTCAAAATTATAATTAATTAATTTGATAATTTCATTCAAATATAAATAATTTTGTTTGATTTTCAAAATTTTGATAAATTTCTCAATAACATTTGATGAAAATTTCAAACATGATAATTTAACTAAATTTTGATATATTTTATTGAAAAATTCATCAACTAAGAAATTAATCTCTGAAAATGTCTTTAAGAAATCTAATTCAAATAAAAATTGAATTATATAATTTCCAAATTGATCATTGATTAAATCATCTAGATAATACAATAAAACTTTGGAAATTTTTAATATTTGTTCAAAGTTTGCATTGTTTAATAATTTTTGTAAAACACAACATCCATGTTTATGAGTTGAAATTTTAACAATGTTCTTACTTAAACAAATTGAGTCAATAATAAACTGGAATTTTTCAGGTGGAAATTTGAAAATACATTTTTGAATGACATGATTACCATTTAAATCTTTGATTAATCTAACAATATTATTATCATCTGTTGATTCCGTTAAATCATTCATTTGTAACCCTTTAACAACTAGATCCATTTGATAAGTATTTGAAATTCCATCAATGATTTTTTGAAGCGATCTTGTACCATATTGATTGATTGCAATTGAAAACAAATAAGGATGAATTTTTTCAATCATTAAATCCTTTTGATAAGGTGTTAAAAAATCAGTGATTTTTTGAATCAAATAATTCCCAAATGGATCAATTATCAGATCTAATATGTTGTTGAAAATTTTATTGAAAATAATGTCTTTAATCAAATTATCCATTTCTATTTTCTTTTGTAAATAACGACAACCATACTGGTCAACTGATAGTTTTAGAATATCCAAGTTTTCAATCGGAATTAAATTCAACTCATCATAATTCTTATAATTTGAAGTTGTATTGCTATTATTAGAAGCAGAAGAACTTGACGATGAAGAGTTATTAGCACTTGTAACAGATGAAGTAGAATTTGAGCTGAAAGTAGCTGGCTTCGCTGTGGTATTGAGAGATGGTAATGATTGATAGCGTTGATTTCGAGTATTTTGTTGTTGGATCGGAGTTTTGTCTTGATTATTTCGTAATGATACCAATGTTCCTGTAGGAGAGCCACCTTTAGCATTTTGTAATTGATATTGATTCAAAGGGATTTGAGGAATAGAATTTGCAGAGGTATTGTTAGAGTTGTAACCAGCAGTTGTGCTTTGAGGATATTGCTGTAATACCTGATTATTAGAAACTTGTGAAAGATTTTGTAAACTGGTAATGTTAAATTGGTTGAATTTTTGATCCAACTCTGAAACTAGAGGCAAAGATTTGAATCTAGATCTGAAGGTATTACCACCAATGCTGTTATTTATAACAGATAGAGGGGTTGATGGTTGAGGCGTTGTACTTGAATTTTCGGTACTGGAAGCAGATGAAGTACTAAGACCTATGCCGTAGTTTCCTTGTAGATTGACACCAGTAGATGAATAAGTAGATTGCTTTGAAGAGCCTTCTAAATATGGATGAGTAGTAGAAGTTGATAAGGAGTGATTGTTGATCCCATTTAAATGATGATCACTTAAATCTGGAGGAGTTAAAGGTTCAGCTATAGAGGCAATTGAATTGATGGAAAGATTTGGTTGATGGTTATACTTTTCATTGTCCTATAGATCTGGGTTAGTAATTGGGAAAGAGATAATGGAAGGCAATAGAGATGGCATGGAGCGCTTTGAATCAAGTGATTGAAGAGGCAATGGTGGTATATAGCGTGGGTGTTTGATTCAAAAGGTGGTGAAATAGGGCCATGATGGAGATCAAGGTGGATAAAGGCTAAGAAAGTGAGGGAGATGAGGTAATCTGGGGCTATTGATGTGCCATCTCTATGAATTGGGAGCTGAAGACTTACCATTTTGATGAAGTTGTTGGTGGAAGAGCAGTTTGAAAAGTGGAAAGGAGCGAACTACAAGTTTTATAAATGACAAATATAATTTTGTTGATGCGACCGGTTTTACAACTTTCGATCTGTTGTAACCAGGGTAAAATTTAGAGAATTTCTTATTCTGAAAAATTATCAACAAATCCAGAAGAGACAAATTTGTATTTCTGCCGGTGGAACAGCGAGATTCGAGGCGAAAAAAGAGAATGGAAGTGGGTGTTTAGGCAGTGATAGTGGCCTTGTCCAGCAGAGACCCAATTTGTAGCAGAAAACAGCGGTGATTTTACGGATATTGGTGGACTGTCAAATGATTTAACTTTGTCTAATAAAAAAAAAGTGCCCAATTCCATATTTGGTGAATTACCTGAAGGAGATGCTTTTGCTTCACTCGAATTGCAACAAAAAGAAAGATAATGTCCTTTTATATAATGACACAAACAGCAACGATTACGAAACAAGTTTCATTATCTCTTTAGCAGCAATTCATCTTTATTCGTAAAATGCATCTTGACGTTTCGTTATCTCATATCATTTAATGAGTCTTGAAGAGAACTTGCACCCAAAAATAGACGTTTATACTCAAAAACTAGCATTCAATTCTTTACTTTCAACTTTCAAGTACACTCTCTCGTGCAAATATCATCAGTTAACGCACTCTCTCACTTCTAAAACTCCTCAATTCGATCAGTAAATTGCAATCCAACTTCGGATACTCTTTTCCTTATTCCCAACCAATCCTGAAGAGGCGTGTTAAAACCAACTCTTGTGCACCAAAATCTCTTCAATTTGAAAGGGTACCAATGAGATATTCTGTACTATGAACTAATAACTGCGATTGTTCATTGGTCAAATTTGTCATTTTGTATATTGATAAAAATAAAGTCATGATTTGTTAGACATATCTGTGGGTCTAGTTCTATATAATCGAATAATGTGATGAAACTTACAACAGTTTATTATACAACTCATTCCTTGTAAATTAGATGTCAAGTTTCCTATACACTTGGTAAATCAATCGGTGGAAATGAATCAATCATAACCTACTGAGAAACTTCAAGCGAATCGAAAAGGGCCTAAGGTACTTGAAACACTCAAACTGTATATCGATTACTCAACAATACAGCTTTAAAACTTCATTGCTAATATGACAAAATTTCTATGTATCAAATCCAGGACATCAAAAGTACTAGGGAGTATTATGATTTAAAAACTAAACTCAACACAACAGATAATCAGAAGATCCCAATTGTTAGTTTAACTAAATTAATGAAGGTAAATCATTTTACTGAATCGAAAATGAACTACAATCAAAGTACAATCTGAAACATTCTCTTTTGATAAATTATGGTGCAAACACAAAATGGAAAGTCAAATTTAATACAATCTTAGCTAGTTGTTCTTCGTCACTTTGAGCAATTATTGAAAGAGCGCAATCTTTGTACTTATTATCTATCATTTTCAAATCTTAGATTTTCTAGATCTAAATAATATAAAAAATTCATCTCTGAAATACCATCTAAAACGACCTCTACTTAGAGTTCAAATTGCTTTGAAGCAATATAAAGCGAAATAACTACATTTTGGAATTAAATTGACTTTAAGTAATGTTTCTATCTCTGTATAGATTATAAATGACAATTTGAAGAAGCGTTTTAAACAATTTTTTGCTTAACAAAAAAAGATCTCAAATGTTTGATTTGCCAAAAACAAGTAGCACCTAAAGCAAGCAATTGAATAATAGCCCAGTTTACGACTCTAGAGTTTGTGATTTCTGACTGATCTCTGAATAAAGCTTCTCTTTCTCTCATTAATCCTTGTTCCCTTCTTATTTCATGAACTTTATTATTTAGAGTCTTGACTTTTCCTATTAAAACTTCAACTTTTCCTTGTTTTTTAGAGTCTAAAACTTCATCATCTCCTAAAGTGAAATCAACTGTGATCTTTGTTTTGATTTTAGCTAACCAACCTTTTGATTGTGGTTGAAAACAGATTCTATGATCACCAGTTTCTAAAGCAGAGAAACTGAATTCACTTCTTGGTGACCCCTTTTGATGAACTACTCTATGATTGTCATCAAAAACTTCTTCAACGTCTATAATGACACCCAATTGGGTTGGATCAGCACTTTGGAAAAGTCCGGTCTCTGGATCACGAACTTCAGCTTCGTATTTACCAATAAGTAAAGCACCTTTGTTCAATTCTTTGTAATAACACTTTCTTTCTCCACCAACAGTGTAAAAAAAGAACGCATTGACTGTTGAGAGTAGAAACAGAAGCGTGGAAAGTGCGAAGATCTTCATGTCGTTGGATCGTGAGTTTTTGGATAGATCGATTGTTATTGTTGACACGCCAAATTTTTATGTCGTGTTTGAAAAAAAATGAAAAAAAAATCATGTGACTTGATTGTTTTCCATATTTGCAACTTTATCATCTTCTATAATAATAGACCACTAATTGACCTTATGAATTTGGCATTACTGGATCCATTCTCTGCTTTGAGAGAATACCCAGAATCTTTAACGGATACAGTAACATTCGGGCACTCAGTTCACGTAAGATATAGTTATAGTGGGAATTATTTGGCATCAGGTTTGTCAAATGGTGGAATCATAATAATAGATAATGATACAAAAAACATTATTCGTGAGTTAAGAGGACATTCAAGACCAATTCAATCGTTATGCTGGTCCAAATGTGGGAAATACTTGTTAAGCTGTTCAAGGGATTGGCTATGTATAATTTGGGATGTTCAGGAAGGAGAGATATCTAAAAAGTTTAATTTTGATGGACCTATTTGGAATTGTGAATTTAACCCATTAGATTCAAACGAATTCATCGTATCATCATATGATGAGACTCCAAAACTTGTTAAAGTTGATACCAATGAGGTTCAGATAATTCAAGACTCTAAAGTATCAATATCTATTTTCCATCCTGATGGGAATCTAATATTCACAGGCGATAATAAAGGTAATTTAAGTATAATATCCAAAAAATCTTCAAACCAAGATGAATTTATAGTTTTATTCATACAAAGATTTGGGAACTCGAGTATCAAAAACATTCAAATATCACAAAATGGTAGAAAATTAGCAATCAACTCATCTGATAGAATAATCAGACAAATAACTTTACCAGATTTTAAGAATGATTTGAAACCTGAATTATGGGAACTAGAAGTTGAACATAAATATCAAGATGTCGTTAATAGATTACAATGGAATTCAATTCTGTTTAACTCAAATTCAGAATATTTAATAGCATCGGCTTTTGGTTCTGCTCATTGTATTTACGTTTGGGAAACTTCAATGGGTTCACTAATTAAAATTTTAGAAGGTCCAAAGGAGGAATTAGTTGAATTAGAATGGAATTTTAAAAAATGTATAATCTGTGCAACAGGTTTAGATAGTGGAACTGTTTATATTTGGAGTATTGTTGTACCGCAAAAATGGAGTGCATTAGCCCCAGATTTTGTTGAGATTGAAGAAAATATAGATTATCAAGAAATGGAAGATGAATTCGATATTGTTCCTGATGATGAATTGAATCAGAAACAGTTGGATGAAGAAGATGAACTTATTGATATCATAACAAAAGAAAGAAATGATGCAAGGGGAAATGAAATGAAAGATGAAGCTCTTATATCGATCGATTTGGAAACATTTGATAATTAAAGAGCACATAAGTTACTTAATAAAATAAGATCATATATAGAACTGCCAAAATAATATAAATGTACTCATATGTTTTAGTTTATTCATCAAAAGCACATTCAATCATTCATGTTTATTAAAGTTCACGCTATATAATTACAATCATTCATACACCATATTGTCTGTTCTGTTTCTTTAAACTGCATTATATTTATACTGAAACTAAAATACACGGTTTGTGGTCCTAAAGAATATCAAACTGAAAACGAATAGGGTCTCATTGCAATAACTGAAGAAATCAAATGTGCTAAAAACTGGATAAACATTTACGCAGTAGGTTAGGTCTAAGTTATTGACTGTAACATATGTAAGTTAAGAGTCGAGATAGAGTTCGAAACAATTAAATTAATAGAATTTTAGGGGTTTTGCAAGGTTTTATGCGATGAGTTTTTCATTAAATTTCAATTAAATTGAGCTCCATTAATGTCACTTAATAGGATCAAATTCCACCTATAGAAATTAAAGTCTGACAGAATAAAAAAAGTTTTTGAAACCATGGAGATCCGGTTTTAACATCTAAAGTATCGAATCCAGTAATATTCGCGCTTTTGAAAAAAAATTGAAAGAATCACACAAAAAGTAGGAACCTTTTAAAGTCTCTCTCAGTGCGTTGTAGGACGACCTTCAAAATCTTGAAGCTACAGCATAGATAATATATCATAGACGGCCAAACCGACTACTGGTTCATATACAGTCTCAACTCGGTTTCAAGTATGTATTATGTAGTCAGGTTTTTAGTTTGGAGGTTGGTTCTGTAAATGTGAATATATAAGGCACTCTCCATTTTCCAATCTTAGGATCAATGTGATGTAAATCCTAAGAGATATAAGTATATCAGTTTCCATATAACATCAAAGAAAAAAGATAACCTGAGGACTGAGTTAGAGCACACGTTATCTCGTTATATAAGGTTCGACTCATTTATCTCTCAGATGGGTTGCGGGTTTATTTGTTTGTTACTTGAGATTCCAATAGGTTCTAAACTTAATGTCAGCACAAATCCTTATATGTATGGAGTATGATAGCTATTGTTTCTTTTTTCGTACTCCAAGTGGTTATTCTAATTTTTTAAAAACCAATAAGGCAATGCTAAACCGGAAGACTGAAGGGCAAGACTACTTGTAAAAGGAGCCAAAAAGAAAACCTACTCATGATCCTACATAATAATAAGTCACGATGAAAAGCGTATAGAAAATTACAAAGCGTATATACTCAAAACCTATGATTAGTATGGTTGCCATAATGTTATGGTTTAGCATTATGATCAATATCACTGAGGCGGTAGCTTTCAATAGTGAGTCTAGCTACAGCAAGTGGTAAGGCTGACTAAAGGTAAGATAAGAAGAGTGTCAAAAAATAGAGTTTCTTTTTGATTTTACTTTAACTTAAACTTTATCTCAACTGTTAATAAGGGAAACTGACCTGACCAGCTATTACAATAGCGCGTGCAAGTGCCATATTGGAAATAATCTTTAGGTAATGCTTCAGTTAACCTAATGGAGTACTTAAAAAAGAATAAGAACCAATAGAATAAAATGTTCAAAAAACTTGTACTGGAACTCGCTCTTCAGATAACTCAGTTTATCAAAAGGTTGATGAGTTGGTTTCTGAAACTGAATTTAATACTAACTTTAATTCGTTGATTGATAGAATAGGCTTTTAACAAGTTAAATGAGCGAAATGATGACGTCTAACAAGATGAGATAGTCCACTGAAATATGAATGGAAGCTGAATATATTCTTAGAACAAGAAGAAATCAATTATCGAATTAGTCCAGCGGCTAAATTTGTCACCCATAATGAAAATGAGTTTAATAAAAAGCCAAGATTGAAGCGTTTTATATATATAAAAAGAATGAATATCATCGTTTCAAAACCAACATGGTTGAAGATAAAAAAAATACTTATAATATTGATAACTTCTAAAATCATGCTGATAATGATAAGAAAAAAGATAATCGAAAATTCTAAGACCTGTCCCATTTTTCATCAATCAAAACCTACGACGACAGTGTTGTAATCTTGTTGAACTAAAACTACTCCAACTGAAGTTCAATGATGGAAGCAACCGAGCCCGGTGGTGATAGATTCACAATAAGTAGTAAGATCTACTGGAATACTTTATAGCAAAGTTGATTAATTATACAAATATACGCAGTGAGTGATTCATGTAAAAAATTCCTTTTCTGATATTCTTTCCAGCGTGGCTGCGTCTTCTATACAGTAGTCCATTTATACCAAACATTCTTTTTAGAATCTTCTATTCAAAATCAAACCAATTCTATAAATTCGAATTCCAAACTTCAATAAATTCTTCCTTTATATTGTAGTGTTCCATATCCTATAAATTTCTTTTGGGAATATACCATTTCATATATGATAATATTCCTCTTAACTTCATCATCATCAATGAGTACATCTAAGTCATAACAAATACAACAAAACCCAACTAAAACCTAATAAAATATCATGAATCATATTGAAACAATACTGACAGCAACAAAACAATACCTGACAACACCAATAAACAATCATCTAGTAAAAAAGAAATGAAACCAGCGAATCAAAACATCAACTAGTAACAAACAAAAAACCTTGATGACCAACAATAACCATCTTGGAATAAATCTAATACAAAAATCCACCCAAACAAAGGTTTTTAAATTTCTTAAATTTCTCAAAATCTCATGATCAACTAACTACAGCATGAGGCAACAACAAAAATACCAAAAAATTGATCTTAACAAACATGTAATTCATCATAACAGACTAAAATCTTCAAAACTGGACAGCAAATCATAGATTTTCAAAGGCAAATAGAAATAATTTGAGACTCATGATACATATTAATAGCCACCACCTTCAGTGCCAGCAGCATCCTAGACAGGAATGAAATGAAATGGTTTTTTTTTTCTCTTGGATAAATATATTGTTCATTGATTTTGTCTACACAATCTTATTCAATGAGTAACAACAGTTATATTCAACTAAGTGATCAACATCACTTTCCAAACCAATAATAGCATCATTTCTTAACCAAATGAATAAGTAATAAACATTGCTCTAAATTAAGTGATAAACATCACTCAAAAGATAATAAAAACATTGCCTAAAACTAGTAAACCGAATTAACAGTCTAACAGGTAAATCAGAGGGATCACTAACAAATACAATCTGAATCCCAGATTAACAAACATAATAACTGATATACTGACTCTCATGAATCTGTCCAGAATGATCTGAGTAATATGTGTTGTAATGATATGATTTAGAAGATAATTAGTGAAGCCCGCTGGACATGCCAAACAGAAAGGTGTTGTAAGCTCTTGAAGACTGAGAACCTTCTAGAAACCATAAAGAGAAAGAATCTGAATAAAATATTCTAGAGTGATTAATGTTAAGAGTATATAGCCACTATACGATAACTATAAAGAGTGAATTCCTTAGTTGAAGATATGTATATATTCTGTATACAAATTTAACTGAATAATCTATGGTTAGTGAAACTGATACAGACGTCATTGACAAATGTTGTAAACTCGATATCCTATTATCTATATTTACCATAATTAACCTTGTGTATTCTCTTTACTAAACAATCTACTTAGGAGATCCTCTCTCCTTTTATACACGTAACCGGACATTCTGGAATGTTCCATTTGTATAGTAGCTACAGGTTCTAAACCTTTACTTCAACAATATTCAGAATGTTCTTTAACACCCTCCCTCATTCCAGAATGTCTTGACTCTCAACTCTTATGATCTTTCCATATCTCTCAATTTTTCAAATTGTACTCTTGGTAGTGTCTTTGTAAGAATATCAGCCTTCTGTTCCTGAGTATTCAAATACATCAACTTGATTTTACCTTTCTCAACATAATCTCTAGTTGACAATACCCTCACATCAATATGCTTTGTTTTGTAATGATATGCTGGATAACGAACTAGTTTAATTGCACTTTGGTTGTCATTATTGTAGTAAGCTGGTCCTAAAACGACTCTAATTGTAGTACCAATGATGGAAGCTGTCGAGCTTCGGTGGTGATAAACTCACAATAAGTAGTAACAAACTACTAGTATAATTTATAGCAAATTTGATTAATTATACAAATAAATACAGCGGCTCATATAAGGAATTCATCTCCTTATATAGTTTTCCAGGGTGGCTGTTGTACCAAACATTCTTTCTGGAATCTTCCATTCAAGATCAAATCAGTCTTTCTAGAAATATCTATAAATCCGATTAATCCGAATTCCCAGACTTCATTTCTTTATTATAATCAATGAGTACTTCTAAATCATAACTATTACAACAATTATAAAGCTCAAAGTGGTTGACTTTAATACCTAAGCCTTCCAATACCTGAATCAGCCAAAGACCTTCTTTACTGGCCTCGCTGATTGCGATTAGCTCAGCTTCAGTGGTACTCTGAGCTACTGTATGTTGTAATTGACTTCTCCAACTGATAGGCCCATTTCCAAAATAGAAAATGTAACCTGTAGTAGACCTTCTGGTTCGAACATCATTAGCAAAGTCAGCATCTGTATAGCCTTGGACTCCTGTTATTGAATCACCTGCACTATAATTGATTGTAAACTCTCTTGTTGAACGTAAATATTTGAGACCTTCTTAGCAGCAGTCATATGCATAGATCTGGGATTTGACAGGTATCCTGACAGAACTCCCACGATATAAGTTATATCATAGCGACAAGTGTTACTAGCGAATAATAGCTTTCCAACAATGCTTCTGTATTTTGTTGCTTCAACCTCTTCTAGTTTGTTATCTCCAGCATCTACCACCGTTAGCACTTGATTCACATTTGCTGGAATTTTCTCACCTTTTGCTTGTTCTAATCAAAATTCAGTAACCATCTTTGTAATATAATCTTTTAATGAAAACGTAACACTATAGTCACTCTTGTCCTGTTTGATATTGATACCTAAAAACTTTCCAATTTTACCTAAATCTTTACACTTGAACTTCTTCATAAGAGCATCCTTGGTAGCTCGTAAAACTTTTGAATCATTGATGCAATAAGAAAATCATCAACATATAAACCAATCAACGTCTTTACACCTGACTTTGAATCACTCTTATGATAAATGCACATTTCTGATTTGTTCTGAGTAAAACCTAACTGAACCAAGAATTTGTTTATTGTGTCATTCCATATCTTTGGTGCTTGCTTCAAACCATACAACGACTTCTTGAGTTTAAGCAGCTGTCTCTTTCCATTATGATAACCTTCTGGCTGCTCAATAAATATTGTTTCTTTGAGTGTTCCATTTAGAAAAGCATTAGAAACATCTAATTGTTCAATTTCAAGTTTCTCCAAAGCACATGTCGACAGAAAAGTACGAAGTGACTCGTATCTTATTACGGGGGCGAAAGTTTCGACGTAGTCTATCCCCTGGATTTGATTAAACCCCCTGGCTACTAGTCTAGCTTTCAATCGACCATCATCTTTGACAGTCAATGTCCATTTTGAGTTAATTGGCTTAACATCTGGAACATCTTCAACATCAACATAGTCCAACGTTTGATTCCGCATTAGTGCTTCCCACTCATCATCAAAGGCCTGTTGCCAGTCATCGGCATTTGGAAGCTTCATGGCCTCCTTATATGACAGAGGGATCTTGCCAGATGGTGTGCCAGCAAATAAGCAGGTAGCCACTAGATTAATAACTACGATCAGGTTCAGATTCACCCTCAAATTCAACTGTATACTCAATGGCTTTCATTTCATCAGATAGTTCAGGTTCCTCTGGATCAACAACTTCTTCAATTATTGGTACAGCATCTCCATAGTTTGTCACACTTCTAACCACTGGACCATTCATTGAACTTCTCTGACGCTTCTTCACTCTCTTTTCCCTCTCTGAAACTGAACTAACTGAGGAAGGATTAACCAAGGGAGTCACTGCACTATCCTCAGCACCAGGAACAAATGAATCTTCGTGAAAAGGACGAAAACCATCTTCAAGAACAAGAAACGGATTGGAAACACGAGCAGAACCAGACGAAGACATGGAGGAAGCACGACGCTTTCTGCTTCCTTTAACAGTGGTCCACGAAGATGCCTGTTGCAAATCAGACGTAGGAGCAACAGGGGAATCAATAACTAGAATCTCATCATCATCACTAGCCTCTGGGGTTTCAACAGCACTAACATCGATAACATCAGAGTCAGAATCAGGTGCAATATCTTCAGCAAGATCAGAAGGGTTCAAAGCTGAAGGTTCAGAATCAGCAACATCAAAATTATCACTATAATCAGCACCACCACTAACATCATCTTGACTAGAGGAGAGATCTAAATTATCACTATAATCATCAGCATTAACAACATCATCATGGCTAGATGAGGAAACCGAACCACCAATACCACCCGCAGGCATAAAAGAACCAGGAACAGCAGAACCAACCACCTTAACAACAGTTGAACCGTTAGACTTATTACCTTCAGCATAATACATCTTTGTTGTAATAGTTATGATTTAGAAGTACTCATTGATTACAATAAAGAAATGAAGTCTGGGAATTCGGATTAATCGGATTTATAGATATTTCTAGAAAGACTGATTTGATATTGAATAGAAGATTCCAGAAAGACTACAGGTTATGAGCCCTGACGCATGTCAAGTGAAGGATTGGGTGAAATATTCGTGTTTTGTTGGTTTAATTTATTAGTGGTTTGGTTCCCTCAGATGATGAATCAATTAGTTTTAAAATAGTCCAAGATTTGTCATTTGTTGTATCAATAACCAGTCAATATTCGTTGGTTCACCACAATGTATGTTTTGTTAGAAC